>JZKD02S1390615.1:107367-142402 GCA_000966675.3 Picea glauca
ACATTTTATATTATTGATAAAATAGCCCTCAATTTTTCCTATGTATCATGGGGATTCGCCCATTTATTATACATATAAATTTAGGGGGGGTTCTTAAAATCACCCCTGCTTCCCAGAACAAAGCAACAAGAAAATGATATCTTTTGCAAGTACAATTTGATGTTAGTGCTTCATAAAAACTTGGACTTGTCAATAAAAGAAATAAGTTTATGCAAGATAAAGAAAACAGAATTTTATAACAGCAATGTATACAAGATAATAGCTTTACAATAAATACCTTAAAAGAGCTTCACAATGACCAAAAATAGTAACCAAATAATAGCAATGTACTAGCAGTTGTCAGAAGCTAATTAGGCAATGTAAAAATCAACTTTTTCATTTGCTTTTAAGTGTTTTTACTGCTGTAATAAATGGTTGTATCTTAATTTTGCAACAACAACAAGAAGGTTAGTGAATTAGTCTAATCAAGGGTTAGGAAAGCTTAGTAGGTTGCTTGAGGTAGAATATTTAAGGGTTGGTTTCATCAATCAATCAAATTCAAGGTCTAAATCAGAGCCTTTTATGGATAATGGAGTCAATTTGCAACAAAAAACTTGAAGGAAACAAATGATAATGTAAGAGCTAAGGACCAAGAAGGGTGATGATTGAGGTGTTGATAAACCAAGGCCTCAATCAACAAGCCTTAGAAGGAAAACGACTACTAGGAAGTAGGTAACCCTAGGCCCTAGCAATTTTCCTTCTTCTTTAGCTCAAGCTTGAAACAATTAATGAATTGATGAAGCAAATGATACTATAGTGTTGCAATGGCAGGGCTCTAGTACAATGCTTCAAAGGTAGGGTTTCTAGCACAAATCTAGTAGGTGAAAAATTGTTAAGACAAGGACAATAATATGTGCTTGTTCTGCTAGGTTTTTAAACTAGCAATTTCATAATATTGAAATAAATGCAAAGTAAATGTACCATAACCATTCAAAACAAAGAAGGATTGCAGAAATTGACTTACATCCACCAAGAATAATCTAGCAATAAACCTAGTTGAAGATATTCTACCAAGAAAAATGCCAAGAAACACCAAATTTAGCTTCCTCCAAGAAGTGCGCCTAAAATTCCAGCCAATAACCCTTAATTAGGGCGCAAATTTCAGACCTCTCTTGTGTGAGTGAAATATGATGAAAAATAACAAGGGAAAAAACCCTTATTTATACAATCATAATGACCGTTAATTACAAAATTAGGTCAAAAAGGATGACATGGCCAATTTACATGAAATATCTAGTTTTTACATAAATTTGACAAATTAAACCCTAAATAAAGCAAGAGAGGTGATGGCATGCCCTTCTAGGGTGACATTGGGCCTCCTAAGTGAAACGTTGGCCTCCACGAGAAAAAATTTAGGCCTCCCAAGGCCTCTGGATCATGCCACACGTGCCACTTGGCACACAACTGGCTCCATCATGTCCATCTAAAGTTGGGTGGCGTCAAGGGTCATAGAGGTGACGTCATGGGCCTTCCAAGGCCAACATCATGGTGGGAGGGAAAGAACCCCCTAGGTCTAGGCCTGTTAGGCTGTCTCTAGTGGAACATCCTCCTCTCTCTCTTGTGCAAGCCTTTGGTATATGTTTTCCCCTGGCTGGGATTTCAACATCCATTTGGTGGGATTTTATCCCTATGGAGGTTTGAACTAATCATCTCCCCATGTGTACCTGTCCATCGGGTGTGGCCCTGCAACAAAAAAAAGTATGCCCTCCATGGGCTCATAAGTCACAGGGATCATAGCAATGTCAATCACATCTAATCATCAAGTTACCCAAACATGTGCATAAAACCCCCCTTTTCCCAGACAAGTGCTCAAAGACGTTATGTTATTCTACAAGCCAGGTTTGGGGAGGGCCTCAGAATGTCCTATTGGGATAATTCTCCCTAAGTGTGGGATGTCCCTGGGTGAAGACCAATCTGGTTCATGTAACTGCATGAGATGGTAAGGGGATGTTTGGGCAAGGGGTGCATTGATAACACAGAAATGTAGGGCTTGCCTGTGGGTGCCTTTGAAGAGGGTAAGTTGCACCTTGTTCTGGATGCAAATGTTTCCTATCCCATTCAATGCATTTTTTCTCTTTGTATTATTTATTTTTTCTTTCAAGAGAATAGTTGGGGGACACTTCCCTGGTGTGGTGACCAGTGGTGACAGTGTTACCCACAAGCATTTCAAGGAGATGAGAAGGTTGGATCGTGATGAGATTCCCTTTCTCTTGGCTATGCTACCAAAAGCCACTACCCTGGCGTGGTGACCAACTGAATGGAAGTGTCATATCGCTACATGCCCATGGACCTAATAGGTTGGCTCGTGATGAGACACCCTATCCTCCAACTAGGTATTGAGTTTATTTATTTTATGGCTCCCTACTTTTTCTTATTGAGAACATTTTTATTGCTTTCTTGGGGATCCCTAGGCGAAGCATCTGAAGGTTTTCTTCTTTTGGATTTTATATTTTGCTAGCTACTTTTACCCTTTGGGACTTTAGCCCCTTCTTTACACAAGGAAAGGTACAACCCTTAACTAGCTTGGAAAACCCAATCCCCGAACCAATGCAGGGGATGTATGAGAGGGAAGATAATGGAAAGTGATAAGTATGCTGGGAATGAATGATGGCATTTCATGAACCCACCCAGTGGAAACTCAATCCTAAGGGAACCAACTTATTAAGGCATTGTGTGATCCCCCCAGGTATGGACAAGTCAAAATGCATAAGATCCAAGCACACGTCTTAAAGTAAAAGAGAATTAAATGCACATATTCAAATGTTTTCAGAATCAGAGTGACACATACCATGATACCCGGACTCATTACCTCATGGATCAGACCCACTGTTGCTGAAGGACCAGGTCGATGGGATGGATTTTTCTACTGCTAACAGAATGGAGGCATTGAAGGAGAATCATGGGCCCTCCAGGGCTAGGCTCAAGTCAATATTGCGCTCGGTACTCTATGTCTAGGACCTATGGGCCTCTAGACATAATCTCCTTAATTATCCCTAGGCCAAGGGATAACATCTGGATCCAACTCGGGGACATGTTCTCACCGTAGAGCGCATGAGAACCTCATCATCTATGGTATGATCTGTGACCTTCTCATATATGGTACAACAAAATGAAAGTAAGCAAGCATATATACAAATGGAAATACAACTAATCTAGCATGAAATGCAGATGGTATATACAAAGAATGAAAAATGACTACCTACTTACCTGCACTTACCTATGAGTTGAATGTTAGGTGAAGTCAAATAGCCAATGAAATAATCTTAGCAATGCCTCACAATACTTGCCTCTATGATTCATCATAAACCAAAACAGTGATAAGTTAAGCACAAAAATAACATGAGTTAGAACATGTATCACATCATCGAAAATCGTAGAATCTAGCTCATGGAGGTGGGAGGGAGGAACAAAATCATGCCAAGTCTGACTTCTAGGAAAATACTTAATCCATCTCAGAAAGGAATCGTGACTAGAAATAACCTATAGGATGACTGACAATTTCTTAAGGGGAAGCTGGAAGACTGTGATAATAAACTTCTTACTAAGGTACTCAACCTTCCCCTAAATTCCAAAGGGAGGCTTTGTCCTACAGAATAATTGGGATAAGGGACATTTTTCTAAGCCATACCCTCAGTGACATAGCGAGGTAAAGTAATCGAAGGGAGGTGGAAAATATTATCACAAGTATCATGCTTCATGCAAGCAACTTCCTCATTCTTATCAATATTTGAGCACAACGATGGTTGATAATTTTGTTCATAGAATAGATTTGAATGCTCAAAGGAGTACTCACCAAAATCCTCAAGGTATTACCTAAAATCATCAGGAGAATATAGAACTAGGTCATCCTTGGGTGTTTGAAAAGTATTTGTAATTATATCATCTCCTTATTGCCAAATTTCAGGATTAGGAGTAACCTGTTGTGATAAATGTATAGGAAATACTTGGAAATGATTCTCAATGTCATAAGTGGGATCCATATCATAACCAATTATGTCCCACTTACGTCTCCCAACATGTATGAACTCATCAATATTATTAACCAAGTTATTTTATTCATCATAACATGAAGGGGTTAATGCAACCAAGGGGTCCTTAAGTACTTCTTTTCTTCCCAAATAATAAAATAATGCATCATCAAAATCTTGGAGAGGGAAACAACTCACCGTGCTTACTTCTTCCTGTGCTGGAGCTTCAAATATTGGGATGACTTCATCAAACGGAGGAGCAATTACCAAAGCCTTGTCCTATAGCTCGTACAAGGATTCTCTTTCTACCTCATCCTCTGAATCATAGAATAAGGTATCATCAAAAACCTGAAAAGCAAAGTGACTAACCCCATCCTTTTGTTTTTGTGTAGGGGAATAAGATATTGGACAGCTTCATCAATCTTGACTTCTAGAACAACTGATTGTTCTTTTTTGGATCAGGGGATTTTGGCTTCTACTTATGTGGCTATGTCAAAAGTTTCTTGAATTGTCCTTGGCTCCCTTATATCGAGTAAAAATTTCGATTGTCTAGAGAAAACCTTGGTGTAGAGAAAGGTAAGGAAACTACTTGAAGGATGATGGCATAGTAGGATTTGTTGTACTATACTCTCAAATTTATCATGGAATTCTTGGAAAGTTTCATTCTCATCCTTTCTGAGGCAATTAAGTCTCATTAGCAATATGTTGGGATTCATCTTAACACTCCATATTTCAAGGAACACTTCCTCCAATTTATTCATAGATGTAATACTAGCGTTAGGTAGGTTATTATACCATCTTCGAGCGTTATCATGAAGAGTGGCAGAGAAAAGTTTCATTTCTAGATCTTCAACATCATCACTAATAGGATGGACTTGAAAGAAGGCCCAAAAGTTACTCATATGGTCTTCAACATTTGCCTAATCACTACCAGTGAATATTGGGAGCCATTTTTCATACCTCGGAGGAATTTGTCATGGGTAACCCAGAATTTTACTCATGTCTAAGGGTTTAAAATTACCTGGGTCCCATTGACAAGACATGGTTGGATTTGTCATTAGTGGAGTCATCAGATAATCCTTTTAGGGATCGTCAAAAGGAAAAGAGGGGATCACCCTTAGTGGATTCGCCAAGTAAGCTTTGTAAAATAAAGGCTTTGAAGGTAAAGATTACCGAAAAAGTGTCGTTGAGGAATATTGACTCATTTTTCCCTGGCAACGACACTAAAATGTTATCGTGCAATTTGTACTTGTCCCTAAGGGAAAGGCTAAGGAAATGAAAATTGGTGTAACAGGAGGTTATCCTATCACTGTCACCTTAATAAGATACCTCTTTCTATTTAGGGTTGATAGCCTAGGGGAGACGTCCCCAATGACTTGGGGGTTTGATAAGCAAAAGGCTAAAGTGTCAATAAAAGGTATCCCTTCTCACAAGTCACATTGATCAAAAAGTCCCAAAGTTTTAATCAATGAAGCAATGATGTGCTTGGATGTACCTGCCCAAAACAAAGCAACAAGAAAATGATATCTTTTGAGAGTACAATTTGATGTTAGTGCTTCATAAAAACTTGGACTTATCAATAAAATCAATAAGTTGATGCAAGATGAAGCAAACAAAATTTTATAACAACAATGTATACAATATAATAGCTTCACAATAAATGCCTTAAAAGAGATTCACAATGACCAAAAATAGTAACCAAATAATAGCAATGTACTAGCAGTTGTCAGAAGCTAATTAGGCAATCTAAAAATCAACTTTTGCAATTGATTTTAAGCGCTTTTACTGTTGTAATCAATGGTTGCAGCTTACTTTTGCAACAGCAGAAAGAAGGTTAGTGAATTAGTCTAATCTAGGGTTAGGAAAGGTTAGTAGGTTTCTTGAGGTAGAAGATTTAAGGGTTGGTTTCATCAATCAATCAAATTCAAGGTCTAAATCAATGTCTTTTAGGGCTAATGGAGTAACTTTGCAGTAGCAAACTTGAAGGAAACAAATGATAATGTAAGAGCTAAGGACCAAGAAGGGTGATGATTGAGGTTTGTAACCCAATGCCTCAATCAACAAGCCTTAGAAGGAAAAATACTACTAGGAAGTAGGTAACCCTAGGCCCTATCGGTTTTCATTCTTCGTTATCTCAAGCTTGAAACAATTAATGGCTTGATGAAGCAAATGATATGAGAGTTCTGCAATGGAAAGGCTATAGTACAATGCTTCAAAGGTAGGGTTTCTAGCACAAATCTAGTAGGTGAAAAATTGTTAAGACAAGAACAATAACATGTGTTTGTTCTCCTAGGGTTTTAAACTTGCAATTTCATAATCTTGGAATAAATGAAAAGTAAATGTACCATAACCATTCAAAGAAAATAAGGATTGTAGAAATTCACTTAGATCCACCAAGAATAATATAGCAATAAGCCTAGTTGAAGATATTCCACCAAGAAAAATGCCAAAGAACACCAAATTTAGCCTCCTCCAAGAAGTGCGCCTAAAATTTCAGCCAATAACCCTTAAGTAGGGTGAAAATTTCAGACCTCACTTGTGTGAGTGAAAGATGATGAAAAAATACACAAGCAAAAACCCTTATTTATACAATCATAATGATCTTTAATTACAAAATTAGGTCAAAAAAATCTGACATGGCCAATTTACATGAAATATCCAGTTTTTTACATAACTTTGACAAATTAAACCCTAAATCAAGCAAGAGAGGTGACATCATGCCCTTCTAGGGTGACGTTGGGCCTCCTAAGTGAAACGTTGGCCTCTAGGAGAAAAACGTTAGGCCTCCCAAGGCCTCTGGATCATGCCACATGTGCCACTTGGCACACAACTACCTCCATCGTGTCCATCTAATGTTGGGTAGCATCAAGGGTCACATATGTGACATCATGGGCCTTCCAAGACCAACATCATGGTGGGAGGGAAAGACCCCCTGGGTCAAGGCTTGCCAGGTTGTCTTTGGTGGAACGTCCTCCTCTCTCTCCAGTGCAAGCCTTTGGTATATGTCTACCCCTGGTTGGGGTCTCAACATCCATCTAGTGGGATTTTAGACCTATGGAGGTCTGAACTAATCATCTCCCCATGTGTACTTGTCCATCGGGTGTGGCCCTGAAACAACAACAAGTACGTCCTCCACAGGCTCATAAGTCATAGGGATCATAGCAATGTCAATCACATCTAATCATCAAGTTACCCAAACATGTGCATAAAACCCCCCTTTTCCCAGATAAGTACTCAAAGACGTTATGTTATTCTACAAGCCAGGTTTGGGGAGGGCCTCATGATGTCCTATTGGGATAATTCTCCCTAAGTATGGGATATCCCTAGGTGAATACCAATCTGGGTCATGTAAGTGAATGAGATGGTAAGGGGATGTTTGGGCAAGGGGTGCAGTGATAACAGGGAAATGTAGGGCTTTTCTGTGGGTGCCTCTGAAGAGGGTGAGTTGCGCCTTGTTCTGGATGCAAATGTTTCCTAGCCCATTTAATGCATTTTTTTCTCTTTGTCTTATTGCTTTTTTCTTTCAAGAGAATAGTTGGGGGACACTTCCCTAGTGTGGTGAGCAGTGGTGACAGTGTTACCCACACGCATTCCGCAGAGATGAGAAGGTTGGCTCGTGATGAGACCCCCTTTCTCTTGCTATGCACACATCATAAAGAAAAATACAATTAAATGCACATATTCAAATGTTTTGAGAATCAAAGTGACACATACCATGATAGCCATACTCATTACCTCATGGAGAAAGACCCATTTCTACTAAAAGACCGGGTTGATAGGATGGATGTTGTTGTTACTGACATGATGGAGGCATTGAAGGAGAAGCATGGGCCCTCCAGAGCCAGGCTCAATTCAATATGGCTTCTGGTACTCCATGTCTAGGACCTGTGGGCCTCGAGACATAATCTCCTTAGTTATCCCTAGGCGAGAGGATAATAGTGAATATTGTATTCTGAGAGATGATACTGTGAAATAAAGAAGAGGAAGTCACAACGAGTGTGTTGTAGGTTGTGTCCCTTCGTTTTACTAGATAATAAAAAGGAAGGATCTGAAAATTTCTCTAGTGGACGTAGCACACACTAGGTGAACCACATATATCTGTGTCTCTATTGTATTGTGTATCTTCTGTGTTTTATTTTCTCATTTGTTTTATTTTATTGCTCCGCAATCATGTTTTTCTAACAATTGGTATAAGAGCGAAAGGTAACTCGTAGGAAAGAAAGAGGGTTCTTGGTTCGAGTGGGAGCAATGATAGAATATGTGAAGTTTAGGCTTGAAAAAATTAACAACAAAAACTACCAGTTATGGAAGATGCAAATGCAAGATTATTTATATTAGAAGGATCTATTCCTACCATTGGGTGGAATAACAAAGAAGTTTATGTCCATGAAGACGAAGAATGGGAGGTTCTTGATAGGAAGGCACTAGGTACGATACGATTGAGACTAACAACATCGGTGGGTTTCAATATTTCAAAAGAAAATACAATGAAGGAGTTGATGGGCGCATTGAATAAAGTGTATGAAAAACCCTCAGTGTTCAATATGGTATTTCTAATGAAGCAATTATTTAATATGAAGATGTCGAAAGGTGGGTCTGTTGCAGATCATTTAAATGAATTTAATATGCTTACTAATCATCTAAGTTCTGTCAAAGTGGACTTTGATGATGAGGTCAAGGATCTTCTAATCTTGTGCTCATTGCCAGAAATCTGGAACGGCTTGGTCATGGTTGTAAATAACTATGTCTCTGGTTCAAACCCTCTAAAATTTTATGATATTGTTGGTGTTATCCTTTTTAACTAAATGCGATGGAAAAGCACAGGTGAGACTTCAGGTAATGTGTTAAACACGGAGAACATGGGAAGACAAAAGGATAGAGGAAAGGGCTCAGGGAACCGCGAGAATTCTAGGACAGGAAAATCCAAATCCAGACTGGGAAAGAAGTGTTGGAATTGTGGGAAGAAAGGACATCTGAAGAAATACTACATATCTCCAAAGAAAGAAAGAGATGGACAACAAGAGAAAAAACAAGAAGCAGATGTAACAGGTGATGTGTTACAAGATGCTTTGATTCTTTTTGTAGATAATATTTCTGAGCCTTTGGTAGTAGATTCAAGGGCTTCATTTCATGCAACACCCCATATGAAACAATTTCTAGATTATGTTCAAGGTGATTTTGGACAGGTTCATTTGGGTGATGATGCACCATGCAAAATTGTTGGAATGGGAAAGGTAAAAATAAAGAAAAGGAATGGAAACCAATGGTTGTTGAAAGAGGTAAGACATGTTCCATATCTAAAGAAAAATCTAATTTCAACAGGGCATTTGACAAGTGAAGGATTTATATCTATATTTACAAGTTATGGGTGGAAGGTCACCAAAGGATCACTGGTGATAGCAAAAGGAGAGAAGGTAGGTACATTGTATTTATGTACATGTAATATTGATTCTTCTATCTCTTTATCTTCTAGAGGAGTCGATACAACACTTTTGCATCGTAGGCTTGGACACATGAGTGAGAAGGGGATGCAAATACTTCACAAAAGGAATTTGTTTCCAGATCTTAAACAAATTGATTTGGATTTTTGTGAGCATTGTGTTTATGGAAAACATAAGGGAGTTAGATTTCTTAGAATTGGAAAAGAAAATAAGAGTGAAAGGTCAGAGCTTGTGCATACAAATGTATGGGGACCAGCTCAGGTATCATCTCTCGGTGGCTCTCGTTATTATGTTAGTTTTGTTGATGATGCAACTAGAAAAACTTGGGTTTATTGCATTCGACAAAAAAATGATGTTTTTGACACTTTTAATAAATGGAAAGCCTTGGTTGAGAATGAGACATGAAAAAGATTGAAGTTTCTCAAATAAAACAATGGAGGTGAATATTATAGCAAGGAGTTTGATGATTATTGTCCATACCATGGGATTCATATAAAAAAAAAGTTCTCGGAACACCACAAGAAAATGATGTGTCACAAAGGATGAATAGCACAATCATGGAGCATGCTAAAAGTATCAGATTGCATGTTGGGTTTCCCTTACAATTTTGGGTAGATGATGTAGATATTGTTGTTTACTTGATAAGAAAAGGACATACAATTTCCTTGGATGTTGGCATTCCAGAGGAGGAATGAAAAGGTATAAAGGTAAACTATTCATTTTTGAAGACTTTCCGTTGTGAAGCATTTTTCCATATTGATAAAGAAAATAGAACAAAGATTGAAGAAAAATCTAATAAGTGTACCTTTATTGGATATGGTTTTAATGATTTTGGTTATCTCTTATGGGATTATAAAAATATCAAAATCATTAGGAGTAGAGATTTCATATTCAATGACAAGTTCATGTATAAAGATCAGTTGCAGTGAAGGAAACAGGAAGAAGAAAAACCAGAATACACAGTGCTTGATGAGATCACTGAAAAATAAATTCCTAAGGTACCAGAAAATCGAAATGTACAACAATAGGAGAAACATGTACCTCACACTCCTGCAAGTGTTGTTAGAATATCTACCAGGTTAAGTAGATCGCTTGAACGATACTCTCATTCATTTTATTATTTCCTGTTGATTGATTCTAGTGAACCAAAAAGTTATGAAGAGGCAATGCAGGTAGACACTAAAAAGAAGTGGGAGCAAGTCATGAAAGAGGAAATGAATTCCTTGGTAAATAACCATACTTGGGACTTGGTTCAGTTGCCTGTAGGAAAAAGAGCATTGTAGAATAAATGGGTTTACAGGTTGAAGGAAGAAGATGGATAAAAAAGATGGTACAATGATAGACTTGTTGTAAAGGGGTTTGTACAAAAGAAAAGTATAGATTTTGATAAAATATTTTCTCTTGTTGTTAAAATGAATTCAATTAGGACTATTTTAAGTCTTGTGGCAGTAGAAGATTTGCATCTTGTACAGTTAGATGTAAAAACAACTTTTCTCCATGGGGATTTGGAGGAAGACATTTCTATGCAGCAACCACAGGGGTATGAGGTCAAAGGGAAGGAGAATTTTTATGCAGGTTAAAGAAGAGCTTGTATGGCCTAAATCAAGCTCCAAGGCAGTTCTATTTGAAGTTTGACAGGTTTATGACAAAAAAAGGTTATAGTAGATGTCATTTCGATCTATGTGTTTATTTTAAAAGGCTAGAAAATGGAACTTATATTATCTTGTTATTGTATGTAGATGACATGCTTGTTGTAAGGTCTATATGCAGGATATAAATGTGCTCGAGAAGAAATTAGCTAATTCATTTGCGATGAAGGATTTGGGTGCTACAAATAAAATCCTTGGTATGAGAATAACAATAGACAATAAAAATCGCAAATTGGCATTGTCTTAGGGTGAGTACATAGAAAAGGTGTGGAGAGGTTTAGAATGCAGAATGAAAAACCAGTTAGTACACCTTTGGCCAGCCATTTAAAATTAAGTAAGGAAATGTGTCCCAAGACACAAGAGGAGATATAATACATATCCAGGGTCCCTTATTCATCAACAGTTGGCAGTTTGATGTATGTGATGGTTTGCATAAGACCAAATATTGCACATGCAGTGGGAGTTGTGAGCAGGTATATGAAAAATCCAGCTCAAGAACATTGGGAGGCAGTAAAGTGGATTCTCAGGTATTTGAGAGGTACTTCTCCTCATGCATTACGTTTTCGACGTTCAGACATTGTTCTACAGGGATATGTTTATTCAGATATGGTAGGTCCTAAAGATAGCAGGAGGATCACCACAGGGTATGTTTTTATTATAGGTGGAATAACAGTAAGTCGGATTTCAAAACTATAAAAGGTTGTTGCACTTTCAACAACACAAGTAGAGTATGTTGTTGCTACAAAGGCTACTAAATAAATGATTTGGTTATAGAGGTTTATTGAGGAATTGGGAAAGAAGTAGGAGAATAGCAGGTTGTACTGTGACAGTGAGAGTGCCATTCATCTTGCAAATAACTCATCCTTCCATTAAAATACTAAGCATATACATCTCAGGTACCATTTCATATGATCTGTCTTGGAAGATGGACATTTGAAGTTGGAAAAGATACATACTAGCAAGAATCTTGTAGAGATTTTATCAAAGGGAGTAGCCAGGGAGAAATTGAGTTCCTTCTCAGTTTCAGTTGGCCTTCAAGAATGAAGGTGAAGATGAGAAATTTGTCAGGTCCAAGGTGGATCATATTCCAACAGGTACAACAGCATTGGATTTGTTGTGATCAGTCTCCAAGTGAGAGAATGTTGGTTGTGGAGCCTGATTATTTTCCTAAATTAGAGGTTTGTGTCAGCCATGCTTGGATCTCATTCCCTAATGGGAGGTGTGGGGGGATTTCCCGCCAATAACTGTGGCCAGGGGGGTCCAGGGGGAAGTGACAATTTTTGTAGCCCCCAGTCGGTAGGGGATTGGGGGGCAACGCCCTTGAAGCAAATTTTTGGGAAAATTTGCCTTGTAAAAAATTGTAATTTCGTAAGTCAATCTGGACCGTTCATTATAAGGTTGCAGATCTGATGGTAGAAGTTATTTTAGGGTTTTTTTCCCTAGAAGGAAACCCTCTCTTATGAGGGAATTGTATTGTTGTTGTGTATTATTGTGAATATTGTATTTTGAGAGAGGATATTGTGAAAGAACGAAGAGGAAGTCACAACGGGTGTGTTGTAGGTTGTATCCCTTCATTTTGTTGGATAATAAAAATGAAGGACCTGATAATTTCTCTGGTGGACGTATCATACACTGGGTGAACCATGTATATCTATGTCTCTATTGTATTGTGTATCTTATATGTTTTATTTCTGCATTTGTTTTATTTTATTACTCTGCGATCCTGTTTTTCTAACAGATTGAAATGCATTCACCTCAAAAGTGTTACTAGGAGTGGTAGGAGGTGTAATATTCAGAGTAGTCATAGTGGTGGGAGTTTTCTTGGGGTTGGGAGTTATGTTAAAAGTATTACTTTTAGTCTCTTGATTAATAGAACCAATCACAACATCAACAACATGAGATTATGTAGGAGGTGTTGGGTTGGGATTTGTCGATGAGCAAGGATCATGAGGAATTGTATCGTATAATGTGTCAGTCTGATAATATACCAAATCGAGATATTGGGAAATACTAATGGCTTGTTCTTCAATAACTACTCCTCCCATAGAAACATCTCGAGTGATGGGTCCTAGAAGAGATTTAGTGAACCATTCAGCTAACAATTGATCAGGAATGTGAGCTTTGATTAATCGTCTTCATCTTCTCCACTCATGAATATGATCAAAAATATGAGTAGACACGGTTTGTCAAAGTGAAGTTAAAAGCTCGGTACCTATTTCATATCAGATAGGTAGTTGAAAATGTGTGATGAAATCCATGGCTAACGAATTAAAATCACAGAAGAAGCCTTGGGATAATTCAATATACCACTTAGCTGCAGTTCTTTGAAAAAGACGCAAGCATATAGAGTCGTCCATAAATGAGTTTGATGAACACCAAAGATGGAAATTCATGACATGATTATTAGGATCATCTCCTGGTTTACCATCGAACTTCGGAATATCTGAGGGTAATTTGGCAGTAATAACTGGCCAAAAAAGAGAGTGTGAGATGGGAACATTCATTAATTGAGGCAATTCGGGTAAATCCAAAGTGGATAAAAAGGGAAATTGTCGATCAACTTCAGGATACTGGTAACTTTGAGGAGGAAGTCCTGTCATAATTCCAGTAGGACCATAAGCAGCCTATAAAGGTGCATTATATATTGATCCTATCACAGGTTGTTGTTGGGGGTTTTGGGACATATAAGAAGGGTTAACTTGTTGACTAGGCATCCCTCCTTGAGGATCAATACCCATTTGAACAGGTTAACTCCATGTAGGGTTCACAATTCCTAGAAAAGGTTGCCCAAGATTAAGACCTTGGAAAATAGGGTTAGAGGGTCAAACTTGAGTAGTTTTGGGAAAAAATTGCTAAGGATTGAGAACGGGGACAACAAGGATAGAGGGACCTATGTGATGGGTTCCTCCACCTGAAGGGCCCATAAAGGGAGATTTCCCTCTAGGCTGTTGTTGTCTTCCAAGATTCCAAGATGGTCTTATAACCTGTGATCCAATAAAAGGTTGACCCATAATAAATTTTTGTACTCTAACTATAGGTTCCCCCCCAACTGGAATCTGTGCCCCAAAAGAAAACCGAGATGCAGAAGGATGTTGACCACTTTTTTCTCTATGAGGGTTCGATACTCCTAGTGACATTTGGGTATGATTAGGAAATCGTCTTGATCCAAAAAGGATCCAGATAAGACTAAGGACAACTCAAAATTTGCAGAAGAAACCCAGAAAGTTCAAAATCACCTCAGTAGACAAAGAAAGGGAAAAACTTCAAAGTCCTCAAAACTCAATGAAAATGGCCTCATTACGAAGAGTAGGTCACAAGATTTTGAATGGCGTAAATGGCTTGTCAAACAGAGTTACAGATTAAAATATATTCACGGTCAAAGTTTTGGTCAACCTAGTCCAGTCAACAAGGATGAGTCAGTATTCGTACTACTAACGTCAGCATCAGTACGGATGATGTCAGTGTCCGTACAGTGTATGTGGAACACGTAGAGGGTGACATGTGTCAGCATGATGTCATCATGGTGACATGGTAGCACCAAAGGCTTCCATGTGTCACTCATTTTCGACATTTTTGGGTCAACATGTGGACCAATGGGAAAGTGCCACATGGCAGTCCGTACAGCCACGTGGAAAACCGTACAGGATGTGGTAGACTGACATGGCAGGTTATGTGGAAAGGTGATTGTGCAAGTGGATGGCATGGGCCAATGGTTGGCTACCACGTGGCCCAATCATGGGTTGCCACGTGGTAGTGGGAAAATGCCCAATGAGGGCCCAAAACCAGATTTTCAAAAATAAAAAAGGCCTGCCAAATCTAGCGGAGTCCTGCCAAATGTGGTGGCCAAACTTCTAATTACGACAAATCCAAACAAACAACTACAAACTTGGTAACGGTTCCAACTCATATATTATTATAAATGTAATCCCAAAAGGGGAGGCCCACGGGCACGACCCCGGGACCTCCCCCTATCCAAACGCCTTATAATAACCTTTGCCAACCATTAGGCCAACGAGCTTCGTTGGTCAATCCACCCAGCATTTAATTTAAATGATGAAGTTTACCCACAGATGGAAGAGGGTGCTCGACGGTACGGCCGGGCATGATTTTCAAGACAAAGTGCAGGGAATTAATTACAAGTTGCATGCACAAAAATCGAGACGAGATTTCTCAAGGCCCTGGGAGTGCCAAAGTTGGATTGAGGTGTGGAGACAATCGTTTTTGGGTAATTAGACGCAACAAATTCAATTATGTTGTTTATTTTTTGATCTAAGCAAAGCTTCTACATCTTAATTCTAGAATGAGGTATATTTATGTATTTTTCTAAATTCTTTTGTTGAGTTAATAAAAAGGCCTACCCATTTGAGAGCAGGACCTGGAGACATAGTCGGTTGGTTGTAGAGCTTGATTATATTCTTGATTTAGAGGTCTTTGTTTTCATCTATGTTTATACCCCATGAAGACTTTACACCCCAAAATAATCTACACTCATCCACGTGGGGGAGTGTAGGGGGGTTGATGCAGGAGCATCGCAAATTACCAAAGCAAGTGTGGAGCCAGCGCATGTGTTTTTAACACATGATATATTGCTTTGAAAAATTTTTGGAATGAAGCACCAAACCTTCAAGGAACCATTTATGAAGGAGTGCCTTTTGTATGTTGTATCAGACCTTGAGCCATACGCTCTTGTCTGAAATAGATAGGAGACATTTAATCTAGTTAATGCTGGTAGATAGGATTTAAGTCTAGATTAGACAGTTTAGAGATTTGAGAGGGAAAATAGATATAGACACCCTCCTTTGTACATTGTAACATTAGCCTGAGGATTATTGAATAGAAGCATTCATGAGAGAAGAGAAATCAGAGAAAATTGTGAAGAACACCCATGTACAAGCGTTTGAATTAATAGAAGACAGTTCTGATTCAAACTCATGGCTGGTGTTGTTTCTCTGTGTAGATTGTTTATGTTCTCATGAATGTTTGCTTTCTGGTTATGCATTTTCTTTGTATAGGCTGTGCATGTGATTTCAGGTTTCAAACTGAAGTCTGAGAAGGGAGAGAATAAGTTTCAATTGTTTCTCTATCTGAGCCAGGAGATTCCTGCAAGGTGCGCAGTTGAATTCATCCGCAAGGAGTGCGTTGATGAAGGCTCGGTTAGTTTAATACTTGTTCTCATTCACCCAGAAGTGAGAGAGGGTTGTTGAAGCCGTGCAAGGAGTGCACAGGCTGAAGGAGGAGTCTCAGTTGTTAATCTGAGCAAAAGGGGGTTAAAGACTGCTGCTGCAGGAAGTGTGCAAAGTCTGAAGGATTCAACACCTGGGAAGTTGTTGATGTTGAGTGCAATGAGTGCACGCAATTTCCTCTGAAGGAATCAGAGTGGGACAACTTAGGAGGAGCAAAGCCTTTGAAGTTATCGAACACTGCACAGGAGATTTCCGTGCCAAGTAATCCTCAAGGAGGAGGAACTGACAACCAGGATTCACAGAAGAAGCAACGAAATCTCGTCAATCGTTGGATCCTGGAAAGTTGCGCAAGGTTTAAAGCCCAATGAGCAGAGAAGGAGCCAGAAAGTCACCGGGATTCGACTCATCGGAGAATCAGAGTTTCCAGAGGCGTAAAAATCTCACAGGAAGGAATCGCGAGCCGCGATTTCCCGAGAGGATCAGAGCCGTTGATCTCGGAAGGGACACGTGTTAAGGAGTAGGGAGCCATCGGGGTTCAGCCCATCAGAGATTCAGGGTTTCCCATGACAAGGAATCGTTACAGTTGAAATCGTGATTTCGCGATACCCGATAGCGCGACGAGGAAGGGGTAACGTGGAGGAGAGAGCCCGCACGTGTATCAGGGTTTGGCATTTCGGAGTTCTCGGTGACGAGAGACTCACAACAGGTGGAATCGTGATATCCAGATACACAATTTCCCGACAGGGTTAAGGCCTGTAGTGGAGGACAAGTGTCGGAAGGTCAACTCTGGATGGATTCGATGCCAGGTGGCATCGAAAATCGGAGAATCGAAGAACCCAAGGGAGTAAATTCTTCGCATTTCAAACTCGTGAATTCCGAAACTCTGATAGCAAAAAGGGCCGTGGTCTTGTGGACCAGCAGGTCACATGTGAAAAGGAGTTAGCCGGAGGAGCTAAGGGCACAGAGGTGCCATCGGGGATTGGGAATCGGGGATCCGTGAGAGCAGTGGATCACGAGAGCGAAAAGGTCGATTTCCCGACGGGAAAATACCCGACAGGAGTAAGGAAAGCATTTGGAGGATATCCATCAGGTTTCGGGAATTTATAAGACCCGATCTCGTGAGTGCAGGACTCGCGATCACGCGAGGTCCAATTTCCCGATAAGGCAAAGGGAGATCATAAGGTGAGTTCTGTGAGTGCAGAAAAGTCCCGATAAGGGATTTGAAGAGTGTTTCAGCTTTTCGGGTCGAAGGAAAAGAGGGTCCTGGTGGGAGCGGATGTGTCATGGGTGGCGTGTTTGCATCAAGGGGTTACCCCCCCTGCGGGGTCCGTGGGAAAGTGGGCCCTCGGTGGGGGTTCTGGGGATAGCATTCCGCAATGGGGGTTTGGGGGTGAATCCCCCGAAGGAAATTTTTCCTTGTAAATGTATATTGTAATTTCATTGTAAATATGAACCATTCATTATATGGTCGCATATCTGACGGTAGAAGTTATGTTAGGGTATTTTTCCCTAGAAGGCAACCCTCTTTTATGAGGGAAATGTATTGCGGCTATGTATCATTGTGAATATTGTATTCTAAGAGAGGAGATTGTGACAGAATTAAGAGGAATTTATAGCGAGTGTGCTATAGGTTGTATCCCTTGATTTTGTTGGATAATCATAAAGGAAGGACCTGGAAATTTCTTTGGTGGACGTAGCCCACACTGGGTGAACCATGTATATTTGTGTCTCTATTATATTGTATATCTTCTATGTTTTATTTCTGCATTTTTTTTATTTTATTGCTCTGTGATCCTGTTTTTCTAACAATTGGTTTCAGAGCGAAAGGTAACTCACAGGAAAAGAGTGTTCTTGGTTCAAGTGGGAGCAATGGCGCAAGATTGAAAGCTTAGGGTCAAGAAATTTAACGGTCAAAACTACCAGTTATGGAAGATGCAGATGGAAGATTATTTATATCAGAAGGATCTATTCCTACCATTGTGTGGAATAGCAAAATATCTGACGGCCATGAAGGATGAAGGATGAAGAATGGGAGGTTCTTGACAGAAAATCTCTAGGAACGATATGGCTGAACCTGGCAACGTCGGTGGATTTCAATATTTCGTAAGAAAAGACAACGAAGGAGATGATGGACACATTGGCTAAACTGTATGAAAAACCCTTGGCATCCAACAAGGTATTTCTAATGAAGCGATTATTTAATATGAAGATGTCAAAAGGTGGGTCTGTTGCAGATCATTTAAATGAATTTAACATGGTTACTAATCAATTAAGTTCTACAAAAGTGGACTTTGATGATGAGGTTGAGGCTCTTCTAATCTTGCTCTCATTGCTAGAAAAATGGAATGGCTTGGTCATTGTTGTAAGTAACTCTATCTTTGGTTCAAACACTTTAAAATTTGAAGATGTTGTTGGTGTTATCCATAGTGAGGAAATGTGATAGAAAAGCATAGATGAGACATCAGGTAATGCGTTAAACATGGAGAAAAGGGGAAGACAAAAGGATAGAGGAAAGGGCTCGGGGAACCATGGGAATTCTAGGAAGGGAATATCCAAATCCATATTTGGAAAGATAGAGTGTTGGAATTGTGGGAAGAAAGGACATCTGAAGAAAGAATGCAGAGCTCCAAAGAAACAAAGAGATGGACAATGGGAGAAAAAATAGGAAGCAAATGTAACAGGTGATGTGTTAGAAAATTATTTGATTCTTTCTGTAGATAATATTTCTAAGTATTGGGTAGTAGATTCAAGGGCTTCATTTCATGCCACACCCCATAGGAAACATTTTCTATATTAGGTTCAAGGTGATTTTGGACAGGTTCATTTGGGTGATGATACGCCATGCAAAATTGTTGGAATGGGAAAGGTAAAAATAAAGCAAAGCAATGGAAACCAATGGTTGTTGAAAGAGGTAAGACATGTTCCATATCTAAGGAAAAAATTGATTTCAATAGGGAAGTTGGAAAGTGAAGGTTTTATATCCATATTTACAGACAAGGTGTGGAAGGTCACCAAAGGATCATTGGTGATAGAAAAAGGAGATAAGGTAGGTACATTGTATTATGTATTGTTAATACTGACTATTTGATCCAAGTGGATATTGGTGGCCACCCACCTATTCCAACTGGCTCCTCGTATTCATTTTTTGTTCAACACGTTCTTTTGTACTGCTTTGTAATTGTGGTTTCTACACTTCTGGGGATGTATGAAGCCCCACACATCCTCTAGGTGGATATGGGTGGCCTCTCACCTAATCCAACTGGTTTATTTTGTATGTTTTCATGTCATCACATCTTGTTGTACTTCTAGGGTCATTTTTGGGCCCTAAATGTTGTTTTTTTGTCTTTCCACAGTCGAACTATAGGCAGAATCAGAGTTTGATGGTAGAATGTGTAGTTCTCTGAAATACTTTTCCAACAGGCTATCACACGCCTAAAACAGAGGTCGTATGCAGAAGTTACGACCTTGTGAAATTGAGGTACTAACTTACACCAACTTACCGATAGGGCCCACATGAATTTTGGCGTTTCACCTTCTAGGGTTAGGTTTTTGGATGTCTAGGGTTTTGGAATTCATGAGTAATATAAAAAAGGCCTCTGGAGCCTCATTGTAATCCATTATGTTCAAACATATGCACGTAGCATCCACATATCTTCTCAGAGATAGCTACTACCATTCGGGCAAGTGTTTTAATTCTTCAGTTTTACAGTTTCAACCTATTTCATTATTTAATAGAAGATATTGTTCACTGGATATTTGTGTTATCCTTCATATCTACGTGTTTATTGTATTTCGTCTATTAATTAGTTCAATCTTCTCCTAAATCCATATCACTCTTCTATATCTTTAACTTCTATAGGAGTGGATACAACGTTGTGGCATCATAGGCTTGGACACGTGAGTGAGAAGGGATGCAGATACTTCACAAAAGAAATTTGTTGCCAAATCTTAAACAAATTGATTTGGATTTCTGTGAGCATTGTGTTTATGGAAAACAGAAGAGTGTCGGATTTCTCAGAGTCGGAAAAGAAAAGAAGAGTGAAAGATTAGAGCTTGTGCATACAGATGTATGGGGACCATCTCAGGCATCATCTATTGGTGACTCTTGTTATTATGTTACTTTTATTGATGATGAAACTAGAAAAACTTGGATTTAGTGCATTCGACAAAAATCTGATGTTTTTGATACTTTTAAGAAATGGAAAGCTTTGGTTGAGAATCAGATAGGAAAAAGGTTGAAGTGTCTCATATCAAACAACAAAGGTGAATATTTCAGCAAGGAGTTTGATGATTATTGTTCATACCATGGGATTCGTAGAAAGAAGACAGTTCCAACAACACCACGAGAAAATGGTGTTTCAGAAAGGATGAACAAAACAATCATGGAGCATGCAAGGAGTATGAGATTACATGTTGGTTTTCTCTTACAGTTCTGGGCAGATGTTGTAGATATTATTGTTTACTTAATAAACAAAGGACCTTTAAGCTCTTTGGATGGTAGAATTTCAGAGGAGATATGGACAGGTAAAAAGGTAAACTATTCTTTTTTGAAGACTTTCGGTTGTGAAGCATTTGCCCATATTGATAAAGAAAATAGAACAAAACTTGAGGCCAAATATAAGAAGTGTACATTTATTGGATACAGTGTTAATGATTTTGGTTATCGCTTGTGGGATTATGAAAATAATAAAATCATTAGGAGTAGATATGTCATATTCAATGAGAAGGTCATGTACAAAGATCATTTGCAGGGAAAGAAATAGGAAAAAGAAAAACCAAAATACATAGTGCTTGATGAGATCACTGAAATTTTTTTTCCAAAGGTACCAAAAAATCAAAATGTACAACAATAGGATCAACAGGTACCTCAAACTCCTGCAAGTATTGTTAGAAGATCTATCACGTTAAGTAGACCCCTGAAAGATACTTTCCTTCATTGTATTATTTATTGTTGACTGATTCTGGTGAACCAAAATGTTATGAAGAGGCAATGCAGGTAAACACTAAAAAGAAGTGGGAGCAAGGAATGAAAGAGAAAATGGATTCCCTAGTAAATAACCAAACTTGGGATTTGGTTCAGTTGCCTACAGAAAAAAGAGCATTACATAATAAATAGGTTTACAAGTTGAAGGAAGAAGATGGAGGCAAAAAGTGGTACAAGGCTATACTTGTTGTAAAGGGGTTTGCACAAAAGAAAGGTATAGATTTTGATGAAATTTTTTCTCTTGTTAAAATGACTTCAATTAGGACTATTTTAAGTCTTGTGGCAGTAGAAGATTTGCATCTTGAACAGTTAGATGTAAAAACTAATTTTCTCCATGGGGATTTGGAGGAAGAGATTTATATGCAGCAGCCACATGGGTATGAGGTCAAAGAAAAGGAGAATTTGGTATGCATGTTGAATAAGAGATTGTATGGCCTAAAGCAAGATCTAAGGCAGTGGTATTTGAAGTTTGATAGATTTATGACAGAACAAGGTTATAGTAGATATCATTATGATCACTGTGTTTATTTTAAAACGCTAGAAAATGGAAGTTATATTATCTTTGTATTGTATGTAGATGGCATGCTTGTTGCAGGGTCTAATATGCAGGATATAAATGTTCTCAAGAAGAAATTAGCTAATTCATTTGCAATGAAGGATTTGGGTGCCATAAAGAAAATCCTTGGTATGAGAATAACAAGAGACAAGAAAAATTGCAAATTGATATTGTCTCAGGGTGAGTACAAAGAGAAGGTGTTGGAGAAGTTTAGAATGCAGAATGCAAAACCAATTAGTACACCTTTGGCCAACCATTTCAAATTAACAAAGGAAATGTGTCCCAAAACAAAGGAGGAGATAGAATACATGTCCAAGGTCCCTTATTCATCAATAGTTGGAAGTTTGATGTATGCGATGGTTTGCACAAGACCAGATATTTCACATGCAGTGGGAGTTGTGAGAAGGTATATGAACAATCCAGGTAAAGAACATTGGGAGGTAGTAAAATGGATTCTCATGTATTTTTGAGGTACTACTACTCATGAATTATGTTTTGGAGGTTCATACACTTTTATATAGAGATATGCTGATTCAGATATGGCAGGTGATAAAGATAGCAGGAGGAGCACCATAGGTTATGTTTTTACTATAGGTGGAACAACAATAAGTTGGATTTCGAAACTACAAAAGGTTGTTGCACTTTCAACAACATAGGTAGAGTATGTTGCTGCTACAGAGGCTAGTAAAGAGATGATTTGGTTACAGAGGTTTATGGAGGAATTGGGAAAGAAGTAGAAGAATAGTAGGTTGTATTGTGACAATGAGAGTTCCATTCATCTTACAAAGAACTCAGCCTTCCATTCGAAGACTAAGCATATACATCTCAGGTACCATTTCATACGATCTGTCTTGGAAGATGGACATTTGAAGTTGGAAAAGATACACACTAGCCAGAATCATGTAGACATGTTAACAAAGGGAGTAACTAGGGAGAAACTGAGTTCCTGCTCAGTTTAAGTTGGTCTTCAAGCATGAATATGAAGATGAGAAATATTCTAAGTCCAAGAACAATCATAGTTCATCATATACAACAACGGTGGAGTTGTTGAGATCAGTCTCCAAGTGGGAGATTGTTGGTTGTGGAGCCTGATTATCTTTTTGATTCATAGGTATTTTTTTTCATTTGTGTTTATACCCCATGAATAATTTACACTCGAGAAGAATGTACACTCATCCACACGGGGAGTGCGGGGGGGGGTTACCCCCCTCTGTGGGGTCTGGGGCCAAGCGGGCCCCCGGTGGGTGTTGGCCCTTGGTTATGGAAGGAAGAGAAGAACAAAGAAGAAAAGGTAAAAAAAAAACTTCGCGGGAGACACAGTGACTGTCACTGGGTCGAACTGAGCAAAAGAGCAGAGAAGATGGAGCGAAGCATGGAAAAGAAAGTCGTTGGATGAGAAGATCGAGGATGACAGATCAGAAAGGAAGATGGATCGAGGACAACTCAACAAGAACATAAAGCCACCGATAGCACCACGTGAGAAGAAAGGAAAGATAGGCTGGTGAAGCCCGGGAAAAGAAAGTCAAGTAGACCTAGGGTTTTAGACACCTAGGGTTTTGGTATTTAGGGTTTTGGCACCTAGGTTTCGGCCAAGAGGACCTGGGTTGGGTGGTTGTTATTGTTTTTCGATGTGATATTGTTGATGATCTAGCTACAATATTGAGAGAGATTATTGTATTCTAAGCAAGAAGTGCTAAGAGAGAGAGCCTTCAGATATTGTAAGATCTTCAGTTGTGTACGAAGATCAGTCCTGTCGCTGGGTGCAAAGGAAGGGGAGAGATAGAGGGAGAAGAGAGAAGATCTATTGGTTGAGAGCGCAGACAAGAACTGTAAGCTTTACCTTAATAAATCATAAGAACGGTTATGTGGACGTAGCCCTAGAGAGAGGGTGAACCACGTACATTTGTTGTTATGTGTGTGATTGATGCTTTGATCTTTGTCGTTGTTATGTTGTTCTATGATTTATTGTATTAAACCAGATATATAGTTGTGAGGGATAGATATAACTTGTTGAGCGATAGATACATGTTGTGTCGCTACTATATTAGAACCGCTTGGCATTCCCTTGGTTGTAGACATCTATGTCCTACAACCCCCTCATAGTTTCTTTGGGTGAGACAGCATCTGCTTCGCAGGTGTTGTCGAAAGGGCCAGTAGCTTGGGCTTGTTGGTGCGCTCTTGGAGTAAACCTTGGGTCTGTCCCTGTGCCAACAAATGGTTATGTTGCCAAGATCGAAATCTTCGTGAGGGAATGTCATGGTGGTTCCCATTGAAGATAGAGATTCAAAAGTGGATAGAAGATCAAGAGAGGTACTTCGTTGAAGCCAAGAACAAGAACCCTAAGATGAGTACTGAAGATTGGATACAAAGATACATCGTCACCGACATTCACGAGATCTTCTTTGGAGGAATCCACCAGGAGTTTTTTGAGTGGTTGGCTAGGTTAGCTGATACCCAGTTCGAGATAAGACCTAGATCCCATGTGGTGTGGACTCCAACGCTGATCCAAAAGGTCAAAAGAGTTGATAACGTCGTATCCAGAGCAGTAGATCATTGGTTTGAAAGCACTATTGGAGGGTATATCACCGAGTTTGCTTTTTACAGAATAGAATCGTATAGCCAAGCTGAGAGATACTTTTTCAAAGGACCCAAAGGAAAAACTTTTCACTTTCTGAAGTTGAGAATCAAGATGTTGCTTGAAAAGAATGTCTTGAAGATACAATAGATCGAATGGATTTGAAAAGGCTAATGTTCAAGAACTCAGACAGTGACAACGAAACAGAAGCTGGACATACGCGTAGTGGAAGAGTATTTCGAGGGGTTCACCTTGAGAACCACTTTAAGCAAAACTATAGAGAAGAAGGTTTCTACAGTGGAGAAGAGGCAGATCTAACAGACGAAGAACATTCAAAACCCACCGAAGCAGAGGAAGGGGAAGCTGAAGAACCTCGCCGAACCGAGCCAGAAACCTCAAGAACTACGCAAGCTATTGAAATAAGTAATATCATTCCTCCTGTTGTTTCAAAAACGCTAAGTAATCAGAACATTCCAAATCACCAGAGTCCACGGAGCACTATTACTAGCAGTTCAACATCCACTCAGACAGAAAACCTAGGCAACGTCATGGAAGATGAGATGAGGCTCCCTATCTTTAGAGGAGATGGATCTAAATATCCTGATCAACATTGGTTCCTGTGTGAGGCCATATGGAACATTAAAAATATTACTGATGAGGTTGTTAAAAGAAACCAGTTTAGCACTACATTGAGAGATCGTGCATTGAGATGGTATATGAAGCTTGTCCAAGGACTTGCACAACCTAAGCCATTGAATGAGATCAAGAACGCACTGATTGCAGAATTTAAGAAACCTAAGTTGGAGTCACAATGTATTACAGAACTAAAGGAGATCAAGCAGTAGGTAGCCAAACCTGTTTGGGAGTTCGACCAGAGATTCAAGACCCTAACAGGAAGACTGACTTTTAAAATTCCAGATGAACGGAACAAGGAATGGTTCATCGCTGGCCTATTACCACATATCAAAGTTCCCTTGATGCGGTAGAAGATTGCTTCACAGGCAGAAGAATTGGAGATCACCATGAATCTTGAATCAACCCCTATGGGAGAATCCAGCTCAGGTATGAGTCAGATCTTGAGTCAGCTAACTAGTTTGTCTCTACAGGTCGAAGACATGAAGAAAGATAAGGGAAAAGATAAAAGGGAAGAAATTTGGTGTGTCAAATGCAGATCAGAAGGTCATGACAAGGAACATTGCCCTCTATTCAACGAATACTTGGCCTCGGGAGCTCTAAGCCCTTTGCAATAAGTCACATTACCTTGGTGCGAGGTATGCAGGAATCGACATCGCCCTTGTGAGTGTTACTATATGCAGAAATACGTTAAGACCCCTAAAAACTTGTATTGCACATTCTATAAATCAGTAGGGCATGATGATAGAGATTGCAGAGCTTACGATCTCGTGCATGAAAGATCAAGAGACATATACAAGATTCACGGTGAAGTACATCAAGAAGGAAACAATGCATAGTATAACTCCCTAGGAAGAGGAAACTTCAACCCTCATGGTGGATACAGAGGAGGAGGAGGAGGAGGAGGAGGAATGGGCTGAGGCCGAGGACAAATAATCTATTATAACTGCACGCAACCAGGACATCTAGCAAGGGACTGTCAGAACCCTTGTACCACTTGTAGTTATTGTAACAACTTTGAGCATGTCATTGAAGATTGTCCAGTATTGTTGGCTAAGCTCCAAGAGAAACAAGGACCTCAGCAAAACCCACAAATACAATTGATCAAATAAGAACCCCGCGGAACTGATCCTAGAATCATTGTTATTACTCGAGGAGGCGCTGCTACAGGACAGGATAGAGTGACCCAAGGGAAGACTGCAGAAGACCCATAAATCAAAAAAGCTATAGAAAAGACCCAGATCTTTGATGTGAAGAAAGAAAGGAAAATATTTGAGGAAGCAAGGCAAGAGTTCAAAGAAGATCAAGGCTCTTCATCAAAAACACGACTAGAAATAAAAGAATATGGAATGCCTTAGGCATTCGATCAATCCGTTTTACTAGAAGAAGGAAAAGAGGTAAGCAAACTCATGTAATTTCTATGCACTTGTGTTAAGTTAATTCAAGATAAAAGCGTTGTACAAGAGTTGCAGAACTTAATCAGACAATATGAGCTAGGAAGGATTGACCCCCTACTGAGAAAGGAAGTGCACCAAATCAGTAAGAAGAGAAGAACAAATAAATAATTACACTTGAATGATCAAATAGGAGAATATGATAAAGACTATGCAGTCCTCGACTTAGGGTTGGAGGTCAATGTCATGATGAAGCAAACTTGGGCACTGATGGGAAAACCTAAGTTGATCTATTCCCCTATCAGGCTTAGAATGGCTAATCAGCAATCTGTCAACCCATTTGGATGATTGGAGCATGTCCCTTTGGACATCGACGAAGTTAGAACCTTTGCAGATTTTGAGGTAATTGAAATTGTTGATGATAGTTGCCCTTACCCTGCATTGTTAGGAATTGATTGGGCCTTTGACAATTCTACTATTGTTTATTTAAAGAAAATGTGTATGACATTTTAAAGAGATGGCCTTCAGGTCATTGCACCCTTAGATCCAGATGAGGGTCAACGATACACACAGCCCATCAGAGAAGAAGACCATGCATACAAACTAGAAAACATATACAAACTAACAGCCAGACAACAGGATTAAATCAACCCTACAGCCGATGGGAACCTGAGCTGGAAAAGTGACAGTGCATGCTCATCAGATTCAGAAGAAGTGCTGGAGAACTGGCAAAACCAGATATATGAATTATCTACAAGAAGATGTGCTAGGTTAATCAGAGAAGTTCATTGGATCGGCACGACAGTAAGTAATTTAGCCACATTTGACAGTCTGAACCCTTTAGAAGCCTTCCTATCATATTTTTAAACAAGTGTTCCAACACAACAGAGATTGTTGGCAATGGATGAGGCCTTGAAATCCACACCAGCAAGATGGTGGGGGACGCATAAAAGAAATATCACAGACTGGACACAATGTCGAACATTGATGACAACGTGGTTCTCAACACAAGCAGTAAGCTGTGAAGTAACTTATACTGGTTGAATTTTCCCAAAGGACCATGTACGAAGCTGTGAAGAGGCCTGGAGTGACATTCCTCGAGAAAAATGGGTGCACAGAGTCATTAACACGCTGGACACAAATCCTATCAATTGGTACCTTTAAGCGAAGCTGCGCCTCGTCTCTGCATATTGGGAAGGTATGATTCAGAATTTTTTCACCACCTTTGCATTTGAAAGTGAATATCCTTCAATATACCAAGCATTTCATATCGTGAGACAGAAGGTATTCGAGGATGCCTCCCTATGGAACAAGAAGAGGATGAATGGACTGCGCCTCTCCAGAAATTGTAGAGTTGCTACAACATCAATGCCGATGATGACGATGATCTGAGGAAGGTAAACATTACTGAAACAGAAGGCCAAAGAGATGTGGAGGGACCAGGAGTTGAGCTACCATTTATTGGCCATCCAATCAAGATAAAAAAGGTCAATATTGGAACAAAGGAGAAACCAAAGCTTGCCAATGTTGGAGATTATTGGGATGTTGCTACCATTGACAAGATTACAGAGTTATTGCATGAATACCAGGACTTGTTTCCGACCAAGTTCACTGATATGAAGGGTATCAAAGGACCTATGGGATAAATGAGAATAGATTTGAAACCATGTGTGAAGCCAATCAAGCAAAGACCCTACAGATTGAATCCAAAATACAAGGAAAACGTGAAGATTGAGCTTGACAGAATGATGGAAGCAAGGATTATTGAACATGTCGAAGAATCGGAGTGGATCAGCCCTATGGTGGTACAAGACAAGAAGACATGACCATTCACTGATGAAGTATTAGACAACGTGGGAGGCCAGGAGGTATATTCTTTTACAGATGGATTTTCAGGATACCATCAGATCCGGATTGCTAAAAAGGACCACCACAAGACCACATTTTCCACAGAATGGGGATCCTACCAATATACAATTATGCCATTTGGACTGAAGAATGCCCCAACCATCTTTTCCAGGGTGGTGGTCGAAGCGTTCAAAGAATTTTTGCATAAATTTCTCGAAGCATATTTTGATGACTGGACTGTGTTTAGTTTGTTGAAATATCACATTGAATGTCTAAGGCTAATGTTGGATAAATGCAGGCAATGTCAAATTTCTTTGAATTTGAAGAAGCGCATCTTCTTCTCACCATTTGGAGTGTTATTAGGCCATATTGTATGCAAGCAGGGCTTCCTGGTTGATCCATCTAAAATTGCAATTATAGTTGATTTGCCACCTCCTACGTCAGTCAAACAACTACGCACTGCGCTAGGACATATTGGCTATTACAGGAAATTCATTAAAGGCTATACCCAAATCACAACACCGATGGAGAAGTTGTTGAAGAATGATTGTCAGTTTGGTTGGACAGATGAGTGCCAGCAGAGCTTCAACACGCTGAAATAGAAGATGGCCACTGCGCCCATTTTGGTCTTTCCAGATTGGAAAAAAGAGTTTCATGTGCACGTCGATGCGTCTTATATTTCATTGGGAGCAGTACTGGAAAAATCGGGAGAAGGGGAGATCGATCATCCATTATCTTTTGCTAGTAGGAAGCTATCTACAACGGAGATCAATTACACCACTATAGATAGAGAAGGACTAGCCATGGTGTACGCACTCCAGAAATTCCACCACTACTTGTTGGGAGGACACTTTAAAATGTTTACAAATCACTCCGCGCTGAAATAGTTGATCAACAAGCCAGTTTTGGGGGGGCGGATATGCAGATGGCTTATATTATTTCAAGAATATGATTTTGAAATCATAATTAAGCCAAGAAGAATGAACAAGGGCCCTGACCACCTGTCGAGGTTGGAACATGGAGAAGAGCCCACCAGTGTGGAGGATACATTGTCAAACACACAATTTCTCGCCATTAGAATGATTGATGACCACTTCGCAGACATTGTCCAGTTCCTGTCAACAGGAATGGCACCTAGTAAGTTTACAATTCCCCAAAAGAAACAGCTAGTGGTGCGCATTGCAGACTTTTCACTGATAGTTGATCAACTATACAAGATGGGACTTGACAAGATACTAAGGAGATGTGTTATGGAGACAGAGAGACCATGGATCCTCACAGAAGCTCATGAAGGCATCGCAGGAGGACATTACGCAGGGAAAGCAACTGCGCAGAAGGTTCTGTGAGTTGGCCTTTGGTGGCCTACCTTACACAAAGATGCTAAGGATTATACTAGAGCCTGTGATGTGTGCCAGAGAGTTGGGAAACCATCAAGACGAGATGAAATGCCATTAGTACCACAGATGACCCTACAATAATTTGAAAAATGGGCCACTGACTTCATGGGACCCATAAACCCACTAGGGAAGCGCATAGGAGCAAGATATATCATTACTACGACAGAATACTTAACCAGATGGATCGAAGCCAGAGCAGTCAAGGACTATAGTGAAACTACAACTGCTCAGTTTATATTCAATGACATAATAACCAGGTTTGGATGCCCCAAGATCCTTATGAGCGATCAAGGCACACACTTCATCAATAAGACAGTTGAAGCCATGACTGAAGAATTTGTAATCCACCATCAAAAGAGTACACCTTACCATCCACAAGCAAATGGGACAGTTGAAGCATTCAACAAGATCTTGGAGACAACACTGACAAAGATTTGCAGTGTGAACAGAGATGATTGGGATTTAAGAGTACTTGCAGTACTATGCACCTATAGAACCACTTGCAAGAAATTAACAATGTAGACCCCTTTCAAATTGGTTTATGGCCTCGAAGTTATTGTCCCGATGGAATACTTGGTACCAAGCTTAAGGATTGTTTCGTTTACAGGTATGGATGAGACTGGTGTTGTTCAAGAGAGGCTTTCACAGTTGGTTGAAATGGAAGAAGACAGATTCATTGTAGGGTTCCACTAGCAGGTTCAGAAGGAACGAGAGAAGGCATATCATGACAGACACATCAAGAAGAAGGCACTCAAGCAAGGTGATTTAGTACTAATGTATGACAGTAAGTTTATAACACACCTAGGGAAGTTCAAAACGCATTGGCTTGGACCATATGAGATCGCCTATGTAACAGAAGGAGAGATGCACAACTGAAAACATTGAAGGGAGAATGGAAGGAAGGATTGGTGAATGGAAGTTGGCTGAAGTTGTATTATGACAACCAACTGCCTTGCAACTCTCAATAAAAACAACAAGAAAAGGGTCCAGGTACCAGGTGCAATTGAAACTGGGTACCAAACACAGAAAAGACAGTCTGCACAAGGAGGGAGAGGAGGCATAAAGCAGAAACCAAGGTTGCCCTACGCAGTCCAAAGTCGAAGCAAAATAGAAGGATCAGATCAAAAGTGCCTCCAGACGAGTCACAGATGAGTGTTGGGGGCCTTTTGGCCCTTGGTTATGGAAGGAAGCGAAGAACAAGGAAGAAAAGGTAAAAATCAAACTTCGTGGGAGACACAGTGACTGTCACTGGGTCGAAGTGAGTAAAAGAGCAGAGAAGATGGAGCAAAGCATGGAAAAGCAAGCCGTTGGACGAGAAGATCAAGGATGACAGATCAAAAAGGAAGATGGATCGAGGACAACTCAACAAGCAAAGAAATCCACCGATAGCACCGTGTGGGAAGAAAAGAAAGACAGGCTGGTGAAGCCCGGGAAAAGCGGGTCAAGTAGACCTAGGGTTTTGGTATTTAGGGTTTTGACACCTAGGTTTCGGCCTAAGGCTGTCGGTGAGATATTGTAATGTATAAATAAGGGCCAAGAGGACCTAGGTTGGGTGGTTGTTATTGTTTTTTAATGTGATATTGTTGATGATATAGCTATAGTATTGAGAGAGATTATTTTATTGTGAGCAAGAAGTGTTGAGAGAGAGAGCCTTCAGATATTGTAAGATCTTTAGCTGTGTGCGAAGATCAGTCCTACAGCTGGGTGCGCAGGAAGGGGAGAGAAAGAGGCAGAAGAGAGAAGATCTGTTGGTTGAGAGTGCAGACAAGAACTCTAAGATTTACCTTAATAAATCATAAGCACAGTTTTGTGGACGTAGCCCTAGAGAGAGGGTGAACCACGTACATTTGTTGGTATGTGTGTGATTGATGCTTTGATCTCTATCGTTGTTATGTTTTTCTCTACTTTATTGTATTAGACCAGATCTATAGTTGTGAGGGATAGATCTAGCTTGTTGAGCGATAGATACATGTTGTGTTGCTACTATATTAGAACCACTTGGCATTCCCTTGGTTGTAGACATATATGTCCTGCAACCCCCTCATAGCTGCTTCAAGTGAGACAACATCTTCTTCACAGGTGCTGCCGAAAGGGCCAGTAGCTTGGGCTTGTTGGTGCACTCTTGGAGTGAACCTCGGGTTTTCCTCTATGCCAACAGTGGGGGTTCGAGGGACAACGTTCCCCGATGAGGGTTTGGGGGAAAAAATTCCTTGTAAATGTATATTGTAATTTCATTGTAAATATAGACCGTTCATTATAAGGTTGCAAATATGACGGTAGAAGTTATGTTAGGGTTCTTTTCCCTAGAAGGCAACCCTCTTTTATGGCGGGAATGTATTGTGGCTATGTATCATTGTGAATATTTTATTCTGAGAGAGGAAACTGTGAGAGAAAGAAGGGGAAGTTACAGTGGGTGTGCTATAGATTGTATCACTTCATTTTGTTGGATAATAATAAAGAAAGGACCTGGCAATTTCTCTTGTGGATGTAGTCCACACTGGGTGAACCACATATATTTGTGTCTCTATTATATTGTGTATCTCTTGTGTTTTATTTCCGCATTTGTTTTATTTTATTTCTTCGCAATCCTGTTTTTCTAACATAGCCCACCAGGGACAAACTGTTAATGTTTATGTCATTATTATAGTTCTTTTCATTTCATTAGATAAGAGCATAATAAGAACAATATCACTGAGAAATACGCATTCACAAGAGACACAACATTTATCCTGGGAAACCCTCTAGGGGAAGAAAACCCAGCAAAAACCTCCTTATCATAAATAGCTTATACATTGTTCAAGAGATAACTCAAACCAATACAGAAAGTCCTCCCCAAGAGATGCGCCACTCTTCTTCTCCTCTCTCTAATTGGTAATTGCAGCTTGCCTCATAAGATAATGAGAAAGTGAGTTGTGTGTTAGAAGTGAGACGCTAGCCTCCTATATATACAAGACTAACACATGTGAAAGGGTTTCACTGGCAGGGCCGACCTCTCACTCTAGGTGGGTAAACCCACCTTTAATTAATTATGGGTCTTCAATAATAACTGTTGGGGCCGACTTCTTATTCTGCCCTTTATAATGGTCCGATGACCAATCCGCAAAAGGGGATTTGGTCCTTATACAATTACCGACATGATTAATCCACAATGGGATTAATCCTAATAATAAAATAACAATAATAATAAGAATGCTCTTCGCAGTTACATTATTTCAACACTCCCCCTTAATAAGAAGGGTATTCTTCATCAGCATCAAGCAAGAGAGGTCTGCATCATCAGTGGCATCTTGCAGGACAGTATCGTCAATATCATCTTGAAACATTGGCTAGCACATTTACGAGTCATCGAAAGTTTTCTTCATCAACAACATCATCATTCTCGAAAGAATGCTATCATCATCTGTATCAAATATGTATCAGTAAAAATGATACCTCATCATAGCATTAGGCTGGCACATCACAGTACTACACTAGCTCAATGTCACAGTGGTTAAGCTGGTAGCTCAGTGTCAGTCACATCTTGCTTTACGTCTAACAACTACGTCAAAAGCAAGTAATATCATCATCTCGCTTTACGTCTAACAACTAGGTCAGAAGAAAGGAATCACAGTGTCATGCTTTACATCTAACAACTAGGTTAGAAGCATGACTCATCTTGCTTTATGTCTAACAACGAGGTCAGAAGCAAGGAACACATCAACATCTCGCTTTACGTCTAACAACGAGGTCAGAAGCAAGGAATCACAACGTCATGCTTTACGTCTAACAACTAGGTCAGAAGCATGACTCATCTTGCTTTACATCTAACAACGAGGTCAGAAGCAAGGAACCAGCAGCATTATGCTTTACATCTAACAACTAGGTCAGAAGCATAACTCATCTTGCTTTACATATAACAATGAGGTCAGAAGAAAGGAACCAGCGGCGTTATGCTTTACGTCTAACAACTAGGTCAGAAGCATAACTCATCTTGCTTTACATCTAACAGCGAGGTCAGAAGCAAGGATCACATGGCATCATGCTTTACGTCTAACAGTGAGGTCAGAAGCATGACTCATCTTGATTTACATCTAACAGTGAGGTCAGAAGCAAGGATCACACGACGTCATGCTTTACGTCTAACAGTGAGGTTAGAAGCATGACTCATCTTCCTTTACGTCTAACAACGAGGTCAAAAGCAAGGAATACATCTATTCACCCTTTCAAGGAAGGTCCTTTCAAACAATACCAAGCTTATCTCGAAAGTGTTCAAACTTTACACGAGATAGAGGCTTAGTCATCACATCAGCAACCTGTTCATCCATGCTAATGTACTGGAGCTTCAAGGCTCCTCTCTGTACCATGTCGCGGATGAAATGATAGCGGATATCTATGTGCTTCGGCCTGTCGTGGAACACAGGATTCTCTCTCATTTTAATGCAACTTTGATTGTCACATAGAATCGTGGTTTCTCTCATCTCCAAATCAAATAGGCCTATCAGCAACTTTCGAAGCCATATAGCTTCGCAACTTTCGAAGCCATATAGCTTCGCAACTTTCGAAGCCATATAGCTTCGCAGCTAGCAGAACATGCGGCAATGTACTCTGCTTCCGCTGTGCTAAGAGAAATACTGGATTGCTTCCTACTCTACCATGAGATCATAGCTGATCCCAAACTGAAACAACATCCGAAAGTGATTTTTCTATCAGCAACGCTTCCTGCCCAATCTGCATCAGTATATCCACTCAGTGTGAAGTCATGATCTCCATCATACCTGAGACCATAATCCATTGTACCTTTAAGGTACCTCATCCCATGTTTTGCAGCCACTAGATGAACACGTCTAGGCTCTACCAGAAACTGACTCAAGGTTTTCACTGCAAAACAGATGTCTGGTCTGGTGTTCGTCAGGTACATCAACGATCCAATAATATGTCTGTACAGAGTGGCATCTATCAAATCTGACGAAGTATCGACCAACAGCTTCAGCTTTGATTCCATGGGTATATTCATGGACTTGCATTCTAGCATGTCGAATCTCTTTAAGATTTCGACCGTGTACTTCCCTTGGTTAAGGAAGATTCTCTCTAGACTCTGCCATACCTCAAGGCCTAAGAAGTAATGCATTAGACCAAGGTCTTTTATTTCAAATTCTGGCAAGTCTCTGTTTACATTCAACGATGAGCTTTTCTTCTCCAATTAAGAATAAGTCATCCACATACAGTAATAATATTACTGGTTCATTATCCATAATCTTGACGTAGAGATTTGAGTCTGCTTTACTCTTGGTAAAGCCCAAGCTCGTCAAGAAACTGTATATACGGCCATACCAAGCTCTGGGAGCTTGCTTCAATCCGTATAAGGCTTTCTTCAATCGACAAACATGAG
>JZKD02S1390615.1:144883-166259 GCA_000966675.3 Picea glauca
GAGCATAATAAGAACAAGATCACTGAGAAATACACATTCACAAGAGACACAACATTTATCCTGGGAAACCCTCTAGGGGAAGAAAACCCAGCAAAAACCTCCTTATCATAAATAGTTTATACAATGTTTAAGAGATAACTCAAACCAATACAGAAAGTCCTCCCCAAGAGATGCGCCACTCTTCTTCTCCTCTCTCTAATTGGTAATTGCAACTTGCCTCATAAGATAATGAGCAAGTGAGTTGTGTGTTAGAAGTGAGGCGCTAGCCTCCTATATATACAAGACTGGCACGTGTGAAAGGGTTTCACTGGTAGGGCCGACCTCTCACTCTAGGTGGGTAAACCCACCTTTAATTAATTATGGGTCTTCAATAATAACTCTTGGGGCCGACTTCTTATTCTACCCTTTATAATGGTCCGATGACCAATCCGCAAAAGGGGATTTGGTCCTTATACAATTACCGACATGATTAATCCACAATGGGGATTAATCCTAATAATAAAATAACAATAATAATAAGAATTCTCTTCCCAGTTACATTATTTCAACACAAACTCTGTTATCAAGTTTTTGAGTTCAGATTTGATGCTTATGTCTCTTCATTATTGATCTTTTCCTTATTTATGGTGCACTTTAATTTATGATCATTTAATACAATTCTTTATAAGTCACTTCGATGAATAGATCATGAATCACATCCACTAAGACCATTATATCCAGGAGGAATTGATTGACCTTCTCTAGGAAGAAGCGGTGTTCCAATAATATTCTAAGATGTCGAAGAACTACTAACTTGATAAGGTGGAGTTTACACGATCGTCATGCAACTATTCAATTGACTAGGAAGGAAAAGACTTATCCCACTTGATACCTGACTTGAGAGAGCAGCAATATTACCTATTTGTCCCACATAATGACCAATGAAAAGGTTTGAGGATGTGGTGACCATACTAGTAACAACAGTTGTAAGTGGTGTAGTAAAAGATGGTTGACTGATACCTAGACTATAAAAAAATATCACAATGCGAGGGTGTTCTCCATAAAGGTTGAACTTGAGTTCTACTATGATATTATATACCAGAGGTTTGAATAGGGGTTTTGAATCCTTCACTTTAATAAGGTTGTCATGATTCCATATGTTCTTCTTCAAAAGGCCTTGATCGTAATCTAGGATAATCTTCAGTTACAATTTCTCCTAAATAATTTACTCAGACTAAAAGTGGAATAAGGGGATCAATTAATGGTGGGTTTGCAGGAGGGAAAAAACATTCATGAACACTTGTGTGTGATAAATCCCTCAGAATGTTGAATCAAAGGAGTAGCAACACTCCCAGTGTCAGAGTAGTTTTCCTCGTCAACAATATCTCCACGAGAAGGATCTTCTGGTGAATGGAGAGGTATTGGTTGATAATATTCAAGAGGAAATCCTTGCATCCTATGTGATCAATGAAGATTGTCGTCAACCATGGTAGAGAGGGTAGAAAATTTAAATCCCACTATAGAAAATAGACAACACTCAGCTAACAAACTAGGAAGCAAACCATGGAAACAAAACTTTCCATAGTGAACACACTAGTTGGTGATGAAATCCAGCGTCATGAGAGAAATGTAAAAAGGGTTGGGGTAGAGCGGGTGGACCAGTTACGTTGGCGACCTTCTTAACGGAATTACACCTTGGTGCAAGTTCCCACATGGAAAAACTGTGGGTTACCCTCCAAGGAGCCCAAGTGAGTTTGACCAACGTCTGACCCATGTACAATAGAGACTTTCCTCTCCATCGTCACCTTTTGTAGGATCCCTAAATATTATGGCCTCTAAGGTTACCAGTTACAACACCCAATTCGGGGGAAACAGTCGACAAGTGGGTATACACACAAGGGTAGGGTCGAAACCCGAAATCACCTTGAGAGGTGCCTCACACTGAGGTAAGACCTCCCAAGTCATCCCCAAGTGTCTAACGACACCATTTGTAATATGTGTAGACCACTTCACCAAGAAAAATGAAGCAAGGTTAGTAACTTCGTTGATCCCAATGTGACCTCGTGATTTACCATTGTGTGAGAAATGATTCTCTAGACATAGATGTGGCAATTGGATTTATCTCCCTAACACAAGATCCAATGTTTGTTTGACAACTTTGGAGAGTTATCCTCACCACTTATTCCAAATCTCTACACCTAAACTAATGTTGGTGTGCTACCAGATAAAAAATATAGAATGTATTTTATTAGCGTTTAGTTTTAAGGGTTGTTGTTTTACTCAAAAGGATGTGAAAGTGAAACTGATGATGTTTGACCTTGACTTAAAATATCATGTAATTTTTGTTCAATGAATCTTAATTACACGAGAGAGAGAAGGTACTCTTTTTTTGAAACGCAAAAATCAAAATACAATTCTTTTCAAGAAAGATCCCAACATTTTCACACAATAATCAATGACTTGATGATTCAAATTCAGCCTAAAAGTCTAAATGCCTAAGCTTTTTCCTCTTGATTTAAAAATGCAAATAAATGTATTTCCACTTAATTTCTTCCTTTTTCAATTAATACAAAAGTTGCAATGAAAGAAACAAAATATTTTTCAAGGGAAAAAACATACATCCACAACTCAAGACACAATAGAAAGATAAAATAAAACTCCCACGGTGATATTTCCAAAACTACAAAGATATTCCAAATTCAAAGCAAAAGATAGAAGATCTTAATTTTTCAAAACAAAAGCCTTAACACAAAAGATGAGAGAAAACCATTCAATAAAGCACTTTGACAAAAGCAATTAAAGCCAGCTGAGAGACACTCAAAGACCAGGCTAAGAGATTATACTTCTTTCAGATAAAATTACCAAATACAAAGCCAAGAAATCATGAATAAATTGAGACAATGATTAAAAACAGACTCTGGGACTGCTAAGAACATTGTAAAGCAAACCTGAGATTCACAACAAAAGTCAGATCTGAGATCTAGGCAGGAAAATTCAAATAAAAATTGATTTTCCAAGAAGTGTCACAAACTACTATGGCACACAGAGAGACACTCCAGAGTGTCACGGGTTGCAAGTTATGCACAGTGCAGTATGTCGTACTGGTTCTTAAAGGCAAGGTGTGACAATCAAGAAAAGCTTGGAAAAAATTAAAAACTAAAGAAGATTTTTTGTGAATTTCAGGGTTGACCAATCACACAATGTCAGGTGAAGACTCAGACATCTAAAGAAATGCAAGGTAGCAAGGCTAATAGAGCAAATATGAAGGAAATTTCCCCAGTGGAGTCACCAATTTTGTTACCGGACAAATCGATCTGTGTGAAGACAAATTGATCTCCCTAGACTCAGAAACCAAGACTAGAACAAAACAAACAGAACACAAAACTTTCTCTAGGTCGACATAATCAAATTAACAATTAGTGAAGGATTCATACCTTGTGATCGACGGTTGTCCTTGCTAGTTGTATCTTCCAATCGCTTTGTCGTGAGACTTATGTATGATAACCTAGAAGAAACACAAGCCAACAAAGGTGAAAGAAACAAGTATAATTTGATACAACCTATGCAAATGATCAAGGAGAAATGAAACAAATATAATAAAATAAAGACAACCTTTTTGGGAAAGAAACTATATTATTGTATTAATGATAATGAAAAGAGATTACAACCAAAGTTGCCTTGATGTTGTGAATCTCCTTCCAACAAGCTCACTGTTCCAATACCCATAATGCATCCATGAAATCTATCACCATCAACTAACTCCTTTAGCTAATATTGAATTCCTCAAAGCCAAAGAATTACTAACAATCTTCTTAACAATAGACTAGAAGCAAAGCTATTAATCATTATTATTCATTCACTATTTTCTATTAGCCTTTCCTCATGAGGGAAGCCTCCTTTTATAAATTGAAGAGGAAAGGGGTGAGGAGGTTAGGATGATAGGTTAGGATCCCCTTAGATCGGGAGCATGGGTGAGATCCAAAACAATCAGAGAACACCTCATCTTGAAGCTTCTCTTCTAGAATCTTCTCAAATTCCATTGTTTTCTCTTCTTTTGAGCAGTGTCGCACCCTGCAGTGAAGAAAAATAAGACACTGTCGCACCCTGCAGTGAAGAAAACTAAGACACTGTCGCACCCTACAGTGGTGGAACATGCGACACTTGAGGGTGTCGGATCCTGCATTGATGAAAGCTACAACACTCTCTTAAATTAAGGCCTTAAAGTCCCTAATATCATGTTTAACCCTTTTTTCATGCTTTCATTCTCTCAAAGTAAGGTTCTTATTCATCAATGATACCTTGTATGCTCTGAATGATAGAGGATAATTGAATATCTTTATTTGCGACAAAATATTGTGTAACAACCCTATATTCCCATAACACTATAGGAACCCTTAAGTCCCAATCATCTCTCCCTACATTGCAAATCTTTGTCAAAGCATTCTCCAGTATTTTATTAAAATATTCTACTGTCCCATTGGCTTGAGGATTATACGACATGCTTCTTTGATGACGAATTTGAAATTCCTTAGTCAATGTTGCAATTGTCTTATTCAGGAAGTGTGTTCCTTGATCATTGAGTAGAATGCGTGGGCATCCAAATTGTGTGACTACATTTTCAAATAGAAACATCGTAGCAGACTTTATGGTGTAGTCTATGACTGGTGTTGCTTATGCCATTCTGGTCAAATACTTTGTCGCAATGATTATGTAGCTAGATCATGTTCTTCTTTTTGATGGGTTGATTGGTCCAACAAAGTCTATCACCCATTTATCAAACGCTTGCAATGTAACCTATGAGTGTAAAGGCATCTCATCCCTCCTAGATGGATTTCTCACCCTTTGACATACATCGCATGCCTGACAATATTATTTAACATCCTTATGAAGTGTGGGCCACCAAAGTCCCGTGTGCAAAATCTTATGTGTGTTTTCTTTACCTGTGTAATGTCCTCCTACGATTCCTTCATGCACTTCTGAGAGTATCATTGGCCTTTCATAATCTAACACACATCATCTCAATATTCCATATACACCTAACTTGTAAAAATTCCCTGCAATTAACTGATATTCTATTGCTTTAACCACTAACTATTTTTTCTGCACAACTATCATGTTTGAAGGGGCCATTCCTATACTTATAAACTGCACAATGTCTGTGAAGTAGTCGTCCACCATTGTAACTGTAAACAATTGTTCATCCGACAAGCTATAATATAGATTCCCTGCATATTCCCCTGATATTATGCGCAATAAGTGATCTGGTCCTTCATTCAACTTACCTGGTTTCACAACAACCTCAAAATCATATTCTTGGAACAACAACAACTATCTGCATATTCTCCCCCCCAACACTCGCTTGTTCACTAAGTATCTTAGTGTAGAATGGTATGTATACATATTAAAGTGAGAACCCAATAAATAATGTCTAAACTTTTGTAGCACATATACCACTACCAATCCTTCTCTCTCTGTAGTGGTGTAATTTTTCTCTGCTATGTGCAGGTTCCTACTTGCAAAAGAAATTGGGTGATCTATGTCTCCTTCCTCTGGTTGAGATAGTACTGCACCCAAAGCTATGGACAACGCATCCACATGAACATGGAACTCCTTCTTCCAATATGGGAAAATTGAAATCGGTGTGGTGACTAATTTCGACCTCAATGTGTACAAACCCTTCTGACAGTTCTCATTCCATTGGAACTTTGCTTCTTTCTTCAACAACTTCTTCATAGGTGTTGTAATCTGCACATAACCCTTAATGAACTTTCTATAATATCTTGTATGGCCCAAAGTTTCCCTCAGTTGTCTGACTGATGTAGATGGTTGTAAATATAGAATCATTGCAATGTTGGCAGGATCCACTAATAAGCCATGCTTACACACCACATGGCCCAACAAAATCCCAAAAGGAACGAAAAAAATACATTTCTTTAAATGCAGCAAAATATGACATTGTCTATACCTATCCAACATTAATCTGAGTACTTCTATGTGATATTTCAATAAACTAAACATAGTCCAATCATCTAAGTACACTTCAAGGAACTTATGAATAAATTCCTTAAAAGTTGCAACCACAACTCTTGAAAAAAATTGAGGTGCATTCTTTAGTCCAAAGGGCATCACTGTGTACTAGTAGCTTCTCCATTTTGTTGCAAAAGTAGTCTTATACCTATATTCCTGCACAATATTAATCTGATGATACCCTGGAAATCCATCTATGAAAGAATAGGCCTCCTACTCTCCTACATTATCTAGTACTTCGTTTGTGAACAGTGTTGGAAATTGATCATGTAGAAATGCATCATTCAGCTTCCTCGGGTCTACACAAATATTGATTCCATGTGTTTTTTTTATCTTGTACCACCATTGGACTTATCCATTCAAATTCCACCACTGGTTTGATAATCCCCGCTTCTAACATCCGATCTATTTATGCCTTCATCTTCTCTTTATACTTCGGATTTAACCTGTAGGGTATCTATCTGACTGGTTTAGATCCGGGTTTCAAAGGGATCTTCATCTCTCCTAACTCACCATTTATCCCCTTCATCTCTAAGAATGTAGTCGGTAATAGATCTTGAAACTCACACAATAAATCTACAATCTTCTCCATCATTTCATCATTCGAATAATCTCCTATCTGCACAAACTTTGGATTCTCTATCGTCCCAATGTTTACGTTCCGCATCTTTATTAGTTATGTGTACATCATAGATTCAAGCTCAGGTCCTTCTATTGCGTGTTCCCTCTCAGTTTCAAGTACTTGTACATTCCTTGGATCTTCCTCATCTTTCTCTTCCTTGGCAATATTATAACATTCCAGTAATTTGTGGAAAATCATAGAAGCTATGTGTGCACTACACACAGGTACCACCTCCATCGACCCTTCTTCTTAGAATATCTTGGTTCAAATGACTTGTACAACTACGTCTACCACTAGATATTCATGCTCGAAAGTAAATGTTGCCTTGGACCTATGAATCAACTCGTCCCAGTTTGTTGTTTCTCTACTCATTTCTAGCTCCAAGTACCAATTCTTAGGGATCATATCCAATGTATGTATAAGCCTGTGTATCCATTCCTCCTCCATTTTTGAACTCCATTTGTTTCTGCAATACACAATATGATCTTCTAGGTCACTTATCCCTGTATACTTCTGTGTAGTATACTCCACCTCTGTACCAAACCTTACTAGCATTAGTCTCCTACACTACGACCAGTCTTCCATTCCCTCTTTGTGTACAACCCACCATCTAGCTAGAATACCTTTCGGAACAACATCTAGTGCCAACGAGATTTTCTATTCGGGTACCTGTAACTCAAACACCTTTAAAAATGAGCCTATATTAGTCAATCCATCATACCTCGGTGGATCGCATAACTCTATTCCAATCGAGCGCAATGGTCAAGTTATGCGTGCACATCATCTAGTTGATACTTCATGCATCCTCTGCTACCAATGTTCCAGACCTTCCTCTGAGTCTGAACCACACGATCTAATGTTTCTCCAACTTAGTGCACCATATGCAGTGGGGTTAACATAGTCATCAATCCACACAGTCATATTATACAAGTTTTCAATTTCGTTCCCTCTTGTTGGATCTATGTACCTTTTCCCTTCCATTGGATACAATGGTGCAGTAATCTTTAAGGCTCCTACCTCAAATATAATATCCCTCTTATTTAGATTAATGATCACCTGATTATGAAAGGCCCATTCAAGTCCCATCAGTGCTGGATATGACTAACTATCATCCACGATCTCGATGACTTTGAAATTTTCTACATTGTGCACCCCATCTATATTCATAGGTACTCGCGTCAATCGGCCAATCAAGACTATATTGTGTTGGTTCGCCAACCTTAACTAAACATGAAACCAAATCAACTTGGGTTTCCCCATCATTTCCCAAGATCACATTATCCACATCGTATTCCCCAATCTGTGCACTTAATCTGAATTCTCCATTGGTCCTCTTTTTGTGTAGTACATGATTCACTACCCTTTGTGCGATAGGAATTTCCCTTTCTTGCACGCAATGATAAATCATTTCGCATAATGCATTCAATGCAGTTTCATATTTCATCAATTCTATGCAAATTCTTAGAAACTCTCTTAGAGTACTTAGCTTCTCAAGTGGTTTTTCTGGCATCGTATGTTCATAGATAGGAGGCACAGATGATGTTGATGCTACCCAAACCGGTTCTAGTATCTCTTTTCTTTCCTTCTGATACGTCTCATTTTATTTTTGAGGGTCAAATGTTGGCATAGGTCCTATTGATTTCCTTACCCATTGCTCTGCATGTCTTCCTCCATTCATCGTATCATCCCTTGTTCTAGCTCCTTTTCACGTAACAACTGTTATTCTAGGTCCTTCATTGTGTTTCTCGGTTGATATCTTATGTACGTTGTGATTTGGGTTTTGTTTCTAATTCCCTCTTACCTACCATTTCACAAGTAGTTGAGGACAATCTTCTATCGCATGATCCAGTGCTATACAATATGTGCAGGTTATGCACAGATTTGGGCAGTCGCGAGCTAAGTGTCTCGATTGATTACAATTGTAACATATTATTAGTCCTCTACCTCCTCTGCCAAAATTTTCTCTACCTCTGCCTCTGCCAAATATTCATCGGTTCCCTGGATTAAAGCCTCTGTGATTATTATACTGTGGACCACCTCCTTATGTCGCAACATTATCCTCTTGAATCCTATACATATCTCATGAAGTGTGTTCTCTCATTAAATCGAATGTGTGACAATCCTTCTCTTCATTCCCTACTAACTTGCAAAAGTTGCAAAAGAAGTTCCTTGGCGTACTTTGATATTTATACAATAATGGACATTCAGTCAGATGATGTCCCAATTTCTTATATATTTCATAATATCCCCCTCCTGGTAATGGATTCGGTGCTCCAATCATCAAATATTGCGCAAATGTTTGGCATTCGTCCGTGTGGTGGCCTTCATTCCTTCACTTAGTACACCATACTTATTCCCACTTATCCTTCCCTTTTGTAAGCTCTTCCAGTTGAATTGTCAAGGAAACTAGTTGTGTCTGGACTTGTGCCATCCCTCCACTATCTCCTATAGGGGATGCTTCCAATTTCATTGCAATCTCTAAAGCTTCAGGCTGTGACGAAACCTTCTGTTGAATCAATGAATTGTGAATGTGTGGTAGTAATCCTCCAATAAGTCATTCTTGGTGTTGTTGATCGAGAATCTGGGATGTTAGTCTACCCATCAAATCCTTAAACCTTTGGTCATAGTCCCAAATGGATTCAGTCTACACCTGTTTGATTTCTTTCAACCTCGTGATGTACCGCGACTTAGATTTTGGCTTCTTGAACTCTTTCAACAATGCTTGTCTAATTTATGCTAAAGTCCATGTTTGTCCTATAGTCATAGTACTCTGCAGTTTCATATACTAAAATAATGTGAGGCCTCTAAATGTTGTTTCCAAATGCGCAATCTTTACAGCCTCGTCTTGGACACTCTTCGCAGCCCAAATTGTTTCACATACAAATAGATGTTGTTCTGGGTCCTCTGACCCCACTCCCTGGAATTCAAGTAGTCTCAATGTAGTATCTAACCCTGCCATGTTGACTTATGTAGTACCTCCCCTGGCGATGTTGGTTGAATCTGACTCGACGCACTTCTTCCACTGCTCTAGATGGACGCTCTGCTCCAACTGCTTTGATTACTACTATTATGACTTATTCTATTGATTATGAGTGCTTTTGACAAATCTTCAACTGTGATTTCTGATCTACGTGATGCACACAGGGTTGTGGATTCGACATAGGATCCCGCCTAAGTAGGAATTAATGGTTCTTGTATTATCAGACTTAACTCAGGATCCTCTTTCTCTCCTACTAACTGCAATATTTATACGATCTGGACTGTCGCGTAGGGTTATCTCCTCTCCACCTCTATGTGTGGCTCTCTCTTCTTAGCCCCAGTCTTCAATTGCTTGTATCTTCCTCCATTGTGTAGTACTATAAACGCGTCTTCTTCTTTTGATACATCTCCTTCAATGCTCTGCATCCTCAATCCCTCCCTTCCTTCTTCATTTCTTCCTTCATTCTTTCCTACCTTCAGACTATCCTCTTTTCATCCTCCAGTTCCCTTATGTGCGCGGATACCCTTAGCAATTAGACTCCATTGTCATCACACACTTGTAGCACAACAACATATTTATCCAGGTACCCAATGATTTTGTAAACCTTGCGTGCAGACCCTTAAAGAAATCCCTTTATGCAACATTGTATGACTAGGTACAATCCACTGCAAATTTTGTAATATAACCTCCCAATATACTGTCCAACCAGAAATCAGCTACACGGGAAGTCTTATTTCTTATAGAATTCAACTGCCTTACCAACTCAGGAGTCTAATACCTCGGCATTATGGTTCGGTACCTTCCAGTATTCTCCACTAATATTTCTAACCACTTAGTTAAGATAATAAGAAATTTTCCAAAGAAAATCTCATGTCGCTCTATGTACACATACCTTTGCATCCATTGCTCGTCGCTCATTCAAGGGTTTCTATTCTCTTTTCGAGAAAATTCTCATTCCTTCCCTTCTAACCATTCTGAGATCTCTTTCTTAGTCGGCCTCCAAAACATTCCCTCAATCACAGGTTCTGAGTCCCAACAATGGAACCATTTGTTGCCTCGCGTTTGTAAGACCCTAGGTTCAAGTTTTCTTGACCAACAAATCCCTTCAGATACCGGCCCTTTCGGCATCACCTGCATGCAAGTGAAGTCTCACTCGAGGCATCTATTGGGGCTGCAAGAACCAAGTTTCTGCAGTAGTGAGGGGATGGGAGGCTATTATCATGTTTAGTATTACTTATCTACTTTGTGAGCATTATCCTGTGTCTGTTATTCCTTGATTACTTAGTAAATTATCTTATGCAATAACATCATGATGCAGATTGCAACATAAACCATTCACCATAACATTCCTAACTACTCCGCAATAATCATATAGTAAAAAAATATATTCTAACATGCATAAACCTACTATTCATAACAATCATATGAATCACACACATAAAGACACTGAGTTAACGTGGTTCACCCAAACTTTGGGCTACGTCCACAACAACTGGCTTCTTTATTATGCTTTCTATAATCATTCTAGGCCTATGCACTATGATACAATAGAGTCATCATGTTATCTATTCCCACCCTGCCTAGCATCCTTGCAGTGCAAGCCTCTCTCTACAAATTCTCCCTAAACAATCAAACATAGACCCTCTATCATTCTCAGTGTATTCTCTCACTCTCTTCGCGAACCCATTTCTTTGCTCAGTGTCAACAACCCCTATTCTACTCGACCCATTACATATTTATACATGGAATCTAGGGCTTAAAACCCTACTTGATTGTCCCCACAACCCAATTTGAACTCATTCTAACTCATTACAACTCATGTTGACTTGTTGTTAGAGCATGATTTTCCTACTTTTGCGTCTTCATGCTTCTTTTGTAGTCTCGATTGTTGTTCTTCCTTCTTTTGCGTGTTTCTCTACTTTTTCATGTCGAACTATTGTCCTTCCTTTTCGCCTGCTTTATCTTCTTGCTTTATTCTCTTTCTATTCACTGCCAAGTATGCCTTTACTGCACAGTTCAATCCCGAATGCGCCTTTACTGCACACTCTGCTCATGCCTTCTCTTCTTTCTTCTACTGCTACACATCTCCTCCATACTTAGGATTTCCTCAAAACTATATCCAAAATGTATGTCCAACACATTTCACTCACTCTCAAAACTATTGTAGTTGAGTATTAAAGTTGGTGGCAGTGCAAAGTGTGGTGGTAATAATGCATGTGATTCCACAATTTTTTTTAATAAAGATGGGCCCATCATATGAGTCATGAATGGAAAACCAAGTGGAATGAAAAGGGATTCTCCCATAATGTAAATATATGCCTTTTTGTGACATGTTTACACAACTTTTCCCTCTTTGCATCTAGGCAGTCACAAAAGACCATCTTCAATCTAGGATTTTACACAGTGCTAAACATATTTGTTTGTCCATATTGTGACTTGATGTTCATAATGTCAAGGTTGGAAGGGTAATAAATTATGTTAATGTCTAGGATATTAAGTTCACTATCCCATGATGTCTTGTGTATGAGGTATGCGACAAAATTATGAACAAATCCATTTTCTTTCAAGAACACATCAAACCAATAGTTGGAGTGTAGTTGTGTCGTAAGTTTCCAAATAAGCCAATCCTTATGTGGGAAGATGAATTGTAGACCTCAAATAACACTGACATCAAATTAGTGATAGTATTACAATATGCATAACATTTAAATTAATATATAATTGGTCTCTTTATTTTTACATAAATCGTTGGTACATGAAAATGTGGAATTAGCATTGAAAACTTGCCCCTCTAAGAAACTATTATTTGATGTGATGATGGTATGATTCAGTGGAAGCATTTATTTCCTAATTTGAATGTCAAAAGTCCATACATTATTTGACCCACATACCTACAACATTTCACATAACATATCGGCATAAGAAAAATGACAACTAAGTCACCAAAAATAATGAACAATCATTGTAACAAATTTACTCATTTAGTTGTGGATCCCATTGATATTTGAAACAGTTGATGGAATCAATTTGCTCAAAGAAATTTCGATACAACTCAAGCAATTGTTCACAAAATCCTTGACCGACAGTGCATAATGCATTATTTTCCTTAGAAAATTGGGCATTTATATCTCTCTTTTAGTGTCATGAATATACTTGGTCGATTTTTTAAGTGGACAACAATGCATAAGCTAGATGAAGAGAATTATTGAAGAGTTGAAGACATCACCGTTGGTGAAAGTGGATGAACAATATTTAGGTGAAATAAAGTTGACAATTATATATACAATGAAATGAAGGGGTCAAAGACAAATTAAGATATTTGCACACCTTATTGCCCATGTTTCTGCTAGGGAATTGTCCATAGTGAAGGATGAAGGTTTCCTTATGAGACAAACAATCAAAGCACTTTGATTAAATGCTTGCAACCAGGTCACAATAATTTCTTGCACTGCATTCTTTGATATGAACCAATCAACAAGAATGCCATTTTGATGTGTGTTGAAAGCTATAATGGTGTACAAATGATACTACCATGCACACAATTTTATGAATACAATATTACCAACTTATAACATCAACATGGCCAATAAGGTCACTAGAAACAACCATTTCATGAATACATATTTCATAACAACAATGCCCTAGACAAGCATTTCATGAATTGGAATTACGAAATAATAACACTTTTCCCATTAAATTAGGCCATTGGAAACAAGCAGTTGAGAAACAAATTATTCATGAATTCATTTCACATAATATAATGTCAACCTATAAATAAGGTCACTTGAATAATAAAAACAAGATAGAAATTATGCTCCCTAGAATTAAGCATTTTATGAATTCATATAATAGAGCAATGACCTTGACTTGGTTAACAAGCTAAGTATGTTGGGATGTTGTATTATTTCCAATGGAAACTCAGTCAACTAAATGGCTAGTCAAGGATGATCAACTAGGTGATTGATTGACTGAACGGTTAAGTCAAGTTGTTGGTCAACAGGTTAGTCAACTCAAGGTCAACAGGTTAGTCAAATGGAGTTCAAAAAATGGTCCACTGGTTGGTCGATTGGTAGCCAAATAATTGGTATTCGATTAGTGGTTGAAACCAAAGACAAAATCCTGAGAATTTCGGGTTTCTACCACTTATTGTCTTCTTTGTAGAAATAGGAGAAATTGAACTTTCATTCACTGACCCAAGGAAACAATGAGCATTGCCTCTCTACACCAAGAGAACTTCTCAACACTCATAGACTTGGTTAAATAGTTTGCAATATTTTTCAAGGTGTCTGCCTTCTCTAGCAACACCTTCTTGTTTTCCACTATGTCTCTCACGAAATGGTATTGTACTTGAATATGCTTCACCCTGGAATGGTAAGCTGGGTTATTTTCCAAGAAAATTGCACTATGGTTGTCGCATTTTATCCTCGTAGCTTATTGTTCAAACCCAATCCTTGAACACAACTTGAACACAATCTATGGAACCAAACCTCTTCCTTGCTTGCATGGGTGGTTGGCATGTAACGCCTGTCTCTTACTCATCCAACTGATTGCTCCATCAAAAATTCTAAGCACATATCCACTGGTCAACCTTCTTCCATCGATATCTCCAACCCAGTTGATGTCGACAAAGCCATGTACATTCACTTCCCTATCAGTTTCAGGCTTCCCTTGGTAACAAATTGCATAATCTGTTGTGCCATGCAAGTACATGAAAACTCTCTTGACAACAATCCAATGCTCTTTCCCATGTGTCAACATGTACCTACTCAATACTCCCACTACATGGGAAATATCTGGTTGAGTGCAGACCATTGCATACATTAGACTACCAACAACACTAGCATTGAGAACACGTGTTGTGTCCTCTATTTCTATTTCTCCCTGTGTCTTTGGGCACTGTTCATCAATTAGTCTTACACCTACAAAAATAGATACCTTGTCCTACATGTTGAAACATTTTAAGATTGTTTCAACGTACTTCCTTTGATTTAACCAAAGTTTTCTAACAAATCAATCTATCTTAATCTCCATTCCCATAATGAAGTTAGTAGCATCGAGATCCTTCATGTCAAACTTGGAGGATAGTTGTATCTTCACCTCCTTTATAGAATCCATGTTGTTTCCAACCAGCAACATGTCATCGACATACAACACTACATAAATGAAACGATCACATTCTTTCTTGGAATACAAATGGTGATAAGCCTTGCTTCTCACAAATCCAAATTCGAGGATGTAAGTGTCAAAATTTTGGTACCACATCCTTGGTGATTGCTTTATACCATAAATGGATCTCTTTAGCTTGCACACCAACTCTTTCTTTCCCTTTACTACAAATCACTCAAATTGTTTCATGTAGATTTCTTCTTCCATGCCCCCATGTAAGAACATTGTATTTACATCCATTTTCTCTATCTCAAGATCAAATGTTGCAGCCAATTACATTAATATTCTAATTGAAGTCAATTTTGCAACATGAGAGAAAATCTCACTGAATTCAACTCCCTTGACTTAGGAATACCCTTTCTCTACCAATGGAGCTTTGTACTTCTCAACTTGACTTGTTGTGTTCAATTACTTCTTGAACACCCACTTGCTACCGACGGGTTTCCTTCCATTAGGTAACTCAACCAAATCCCATGTCTTATTCTTATGAAAGATTCAATTTATTCAACCATAGCCTCCTTCCATATTCTACCATATGTCGAGTCAACAACCTCCATGACTGATTGTTATGGCCTTAACAACCACCCATTTTATTTTTCTTTTATAAGAAAAAGGAAAGGCCCCCCCTACTAAGCGTTATTTTGAATTTTCATCTGGCATGACTTCTTAGGTGTTATATCCCAAGGAGCATCCATATCCGACCTTTCTTTTAACAAGTACCTTCATTCAAATCTCAGATTCTAGATCCACATCTTTAGGAAATCCAATCAAGACTTGCAACTTGTCCATTCTATTAGCTTTCTCCAATGACCACGAGTTGAACAAGTCAAGTTTACCTTGCATGGCACCCGATGTGGCATGTATGTGTCATCTGATTGGGCATATAACGTGTCATCTAGGTTCCCTGTTATCCTGTGTTATCCTACGTGACTCACTCTATGTCATGTTTACCTATCCTATATGATGTGGCATTCATACATCTAGATTTGTTTCAAAGGCATACACTTTATCTGAGTCTCGAACATGCTGAAATCTTGATGTCTAGACCTTATAATAATATGTCCTTTTCAAATTCCAAATTTTTAGGTGTGGCCCCTTGACCTAGATGTGGAACCTTGACCTCAAATGAAACCTCAACCCAGATTTGGAACTAAGCCTTGTTTTTCCCTTACCACATCTGGATTTATTTTTTATAAATGAGCTTGTACATATTTTTATTTATTTTATCCCATAGATTTATTTTATTTATTTTACTCTTACATTTTATTTTTATTATTTTATTTTATTTTATTTTTATTTTTATTTTATCCATGGTTTAATTTCCCAAATCCCTACATGATTTTAAATTCCCCACTTCCCATGTATATTTTATTATTGTTATTTTATTCTATTGAGAATTTATCATATGGTGAACTTTCCTCTTTGGGACTTTATGATCAGATAAATCATTAGGTTTATAAGATCAACGATCAATATTTATCATGAGATGAAATCTATGATTGTTGAGCATGCACTTTCAGGGGCCAAAACTTGAGTTTTTGAAGGCCAAATTGGGTGCAAGAGGGCTCATTGGAAATATGATGAAGTGAAGAACACGTTAGAAGAAGTATTTGTGCAAGATTAAAATCATAAATGCTCAAAAAAATTTGAGAAAATAAGAGGCACAAATTTTCTTGGATATTGACCTTGAATTAGTATGTAGCTCGTAACTTAAGTTACTGAAGGATGAATCGGGAAAATAAGAGCTCGTTGGAAAGATAAGGACTTTAAGGATAATCATGTAGCTCATAACTTAAATTACTGAAGGATGAATCGGGAAAATAAGAGCTCATTGGAAAGATCGGGACTTTAAGGATAATCTGAAATAGTTTCTTTTACCTAATTGGCATCAAAAAATTATCGGATTTTAATTAATTGATACAACTATCAATATTTTGTCTCAGATTTATATATTTTCATTATTATTTTTTTGACAGGAATGCATGAGGAGGCGAAGAGTCCCGATGAAGACACAGACGATGAGAAAATGAGGAATCTAGGTAGAGGAACCAATGTAACTATATGAGATAGATGAGAAGTGATGAGTTCGGAAGAGGAACAATCCTAGGGGTAGTGTTGAATGAGAAATATTATAAATGTAATTTCACCCCCAAGGATGAAGGGGGGGCTGGATAACCCAAAATTGGATCTTGTATAACTATTTATCAAGATTGAGGATGGATTTGAAAGATCTTGTATTTTTCTTATGCTTCTGTTGGATGAACTATTTCTAAAGATGGAATAAAGGAAGAAGCTAATTCATGGTCTACTCTTACGATTGTGCACAATTGTTGATTGTTTTTTGCAAATGTTATTAACTTGTCACTACTGTCAATTGGCTCTGTAGGAAATGATTATGAATGGATTATGAACTCAATTGTAGGGACATATTTTTTTTCATCTATATGCATATGGGTATGCCAATATGGTTTCTTATTGAGAAATATGATCTATTTTTGTTCCGTAAGTAGAATCATATGCATGTAATTGATCTTTGTTACTACTAGAATAGGAATGCATTTGCATAATAGAATAGGATTGGATTTATGATGTAGTCTAATTTAAATGAGCAAATTTCTCTTGGGAGAGAAATCCATTTAGTTAGTGGCAATCTGGCCCACATACCAGTAGAGATTGCCATGCAAAACAAGAGCAGGTCTGATTAGGACTTGCCATCAATAAATCCTCCCTCATGTTGGCATGGGATTTTTTTTTCCGTGTCAACACTAACTTGGGCTCATTATCAGTGGCAAATAACACAAATGCAAAACAAAAATTAGGTGGACTATACCTTTCAACTTGTTTCCTTATTTGTCCAGACCTCCTTACAACCATGGTTTGTAGTTCCACCTCTTCAAGTGATTCATTCGACTTGTCTGAATCATGTTCCTCATTCCTCAGCTCAAACACCAATTTCTCTAGTTCTTTCTCCATTGAAGCCTCTTCATTCCTAGAAGTTCTTCCGACTTCATTTAATATTACATCTCAAATATACATTTTTTTCCTCATCACTGGATCCCACAACTTATATCCTTTCATTACATCCTTGTAACCAATGAAAATACACTTGACTACCTTATTTTCTAACTTGTTTCTCTTTTACTTGGGAACATGCACAAATGCATCACAATAAAAAACTATGAGATGTGAAATAGAAGGATTCTTACCAAACCATACCTCATGTGGAGACATGCCGACTAGTGTTGATGAAGGATATCTATTTACGAGATAATGGGTAGTGTTGACTGCCTTTGCCCATAATTCTTGTCATAACCTAACACCACTAAGTATGTTCCTTGCATTTTCCATTAACATCTTATTCATTCTTTTAAACTAAGTCATCTGGTTTGAATTCGAATTCGAATTCGACAACCTTGAAGTTCGACAAAAATTCTACAATGAAAATTTTAGTAATAAAATTCGACAAAGTATAAAATTTGATAATTAAAAAATATATATGTAATTATTTATATAAATATATAAATGATAATTAATCTAATACATTAATTATTTATAAATTTACTATATATACATCATAGTTCAAGTTAATTAATAATTATATATATACACAATAATATATAACGATCACTTACATATCCATTAATCGACTTTATTGATATAAAGTTAATTTACAAGGTAATGGCTATATACTATAATTGAATGTGTGTATAATTTATAATATTATGGCTCTTTGGAAAATGTCCGACAATCAAGATCCAAACTCTATCATGTTGCATAATGCTTCCGTACTTTCCATGTCAACAATCAACAATTGAAACTCAACACCATGTCACACAGCCTGCCCGCACTTAACAAATTGTAACCCATTGTTTGTAGTCATGTTTTTATCTTCTCTGGTATAGATGTGATTGTCTAGAGTCTGGACCAAACAAAAAAAACATTGACCGTGGAAACGATTTTCTTATCGGGTGCGCCTCAAGAGCCCAATCGATGGAAATGCAAACCCTGCAGTTTCATTGCAGTTATTTTAAGGTTGTTGAGCCAATAAATCTAGCGAGTGGTTTATTCTTAATCTTAACAAGTGTTGCATTGCAACTTTGTCCTTGCCAAACAAGGTTGAATAAATATAACTTCACTATGTATTGTTGTATAGCGGAAAACATTTCGGGCAAATCAAATTTGAGCATGACAACCATGCTACTCCCAATTGCAATGCATGAAAGTGAATAGGAAAAGCCAAAAACATGAAACAAAGCATTTGCAATGCATGAAAGTGAATAGAAAAATCCAAAAACATGAAACAAAGCATTTGCAATGCATGAAAGTGAATAGAAAAAGCCAAAAACATGAAACAAAGAATTTCAGGCAAATCAACTTTGAGCATGACAACCATGTTACTTGTCAGATTTAGCCATAAAAACTAAAATTCAATGAAATAGATCTAAGAAACCTCAAGTAAATAAGGCAAAATTTACTAAGAGCTTAGAGTGCAGATTTATGAAATTCCCACAATCACCACTGAGTTAACGTGAGAACAATTATAGCTAAGAGATACGATACATCCATTTAATACAATTAGAATCCGCATGGAATACTTTCACTGGGAACTACCATGATACAAAATTTCCTAAGAGCCATTCAACAAAACCCCGTGAGTCTTGATTGACCAACAACCTGAAGATTTTCAGGTCCTATCAGTTTGCCTACTAGGTATGTCTTTTACCATGGTTAGGCTCTAAGTTTTAACTATCAAATGTAGTATAGGTTGTTGTTTTATAACAGCCAACAATCCAAATGTTTCTTGATGATTTGTTACGGTTATACTTGCGATTTTGGGTGCTCTAGCATGTAGTTTTAGTGACCAGATGTTAGCACATGCATACCAAAATAAATATAACACACCTATAGATCTTTACAGCTAAAAATAAAGATATCTAAGAGACTAATCAATGCATTTGTGTACACAGGTATTTTTGGTCAACATGACCCTAGATAAAACCCCCCTGGGGAAAACCAATTCGAGATGTATATGTATATATGAGGAAAGCAGAAGATGGAATACAACAAGTACAATATATGAAAGAACCTGGTACAATAGCATCTCAAACTGAGCTGATATACAAGCTCAAAATCACCAAGTGCGCCCCAGAATGGTGTGCCCCACATACAAGCTATCGAAACCATTGAATCTGCTCCAACTACAAACTATGAGCTTAGATCTAGAAACCCCTCCACAGGAATGAAGCTCTGTTGAATGGACTCCCTCTACAACTGATCTCACTGCAATCTGATGGCTAGAAGTCCTCCTACAACTAATGTGCCCTCCACAGAAGTAGAACATCTCCAGTAAATAAACAAAGCAAGTAGCTAGTAGCCTCCCTCCATGAAAGCTAGCGCCCAAGCTCAAGCATCCTCACAAAACTGACCTCATGCTCATCCTCCAAGATCTCCTCTCTCAATGAACAAATGAATGAATGAACAATGCGCCCTCCTTCACCCTTTGCGCCCCCCTTTGACATGCTTAAGGAAACCTAGAGTATGAATGGTGGAGATCATCTCATCTCTCATCTAATCAATGGTTGAGATCTCCCCATAAATATCTAAATTATTAACCCACTTTGGGTTAAATTTCCTAAGTCAACTTTATGTCTCTAATTCACCCCTTTGTGAATTAATAGTCACTTTTAGGCCAAAAATGACTAAATTTCACTTTAGACGAAATCAAAGTGAAATTAGACAAAAGTACAAGGTAGAAAGTGTAATGTACTTCCATCATGTGCTAAGGAGGTCATAAGCAAATGAGAAACACCTCCCAAGGTACAAAACTCAACACTCCCTCTTACCGAGGAAGGTGTTCCTCACCAAGCCCATCTTGTCTCTGAAATAGACATGCTTGCCCCGTGGCGGGGCCTTGGTGAGAATATCTACAACCTGGTCATCTGTAGATACATACTGCAGCTGAACTGCCCCTCTCTGAACCCAATCACAAATGAAGTGGTACATGATCTCAATATGCTTCGACCGATCATGAAACACTGGATTCTCAAAGAGTTTTATGCAACTATGATTTTCACAGTGAATGACAGTCGGTGACATCTCCTGACCAAATAAACCAACCAGCATCTTACGAAGCCAAATGGCCTCACAACTGGCTTGACTAGCTGCCATATATTCTACCTCGGCCGAACTCAAACCAATTGACTTCTGCTTCCGAATGAACTAGGAAACAAGTCCTGACCCCAAACTGAAGCAGCAACCTGAGGTGCTTTTCCTGTCAGCAGCACATCCTGCCCAGTCTGAATCTATGTAGCCAATCAAACTGACTCCATCTCCTCTGACATAGTCTAGGCCATAGTCCACTATCCCAACAACATATCTCAATACGTATTTTTCCCCAACCATGTGAACACTCCTCGGCTCAACCATGTATTGGCTGAGTGCGTTCACGAAAAAACATATATTTGGTCTGGTGTTAACCAGATACATGAGTGAACCGATCAACTGCCTGTATACTGTGGCATCCACCAACTGGCTATCTGAAGCACTAATCTTCTTCCAGTTGGTGATCATAGGTGTAGACATGGGTCTGCAGTCCTCCATCT
>JZKD02S1390615.1:166521-179287 GCA_000966675.3 Picea glauca
CATCAATCCGATATCACTCATCTCAAACTCTGATGCAAGTCCCAGCTTGCACTCAACTATGAGATCCTCAGCTCCAGTAATGAATAAATCATCCACATACAAAATGAGAATGAGCATTTCCTCACCCCTAATGATGAAATAGAGGTTTGGATCAACATCGCTCTTCTCGAAGCCCATCTGAAGCAAATAAGTATCAATGTGTGAATACCAATCTCGGGGAGCTTTCTTCAGACCATATAGTGCCTTCCTCAGAAAACACACGTTAGTCTCCCTGTCACTCACCTCAAACCCCTGTGGTTGCTTTATGTACACCTCCTCCTCAATAAAGCCATTCAGAAATGCGGTTTTCACATCCATCTGGTGAATGCACCAACCCATTTCTACTGTTATGGCAATGATAGTCTTGATAGAAGTGTATCTCACAACTGGTGTGAAAGTCTCATCATAATCGACTTCCTCAATCTGTGAGAAGCCTCATGCCACAAAACCAGCCTTGTGTTTCTCCACGCTGCCATCTGCAACAATCTTGGTCTTGTACAACCACCTAGAAGTCACAACTGACTTCCCCACTAGCCTCGGAACCTCATCCCAGACATCATTGCGCACAATGGAGTCATACTCCTCGACCATGGCCTCTCTCCAGACCTGATGGTCCACTGCCTGCGCAAATGGCTGTGGCTCTGTATCCCTGATACTTGTCACAAGTGCTAAGTATGCTCCAAATCTGACTGGTGGTCTGTTGTCTCTAATCTGGATCTTGGGCTCCCCTACATTCTCCCTGGCCTCCTTCAGGGTCCCCTGAAACCATCTAGGTATCCTCTTCCCTGAAGCGGTCAATGGAGAAGTAAGGTCTCTTTGCCCAAGAGTAACTGCCTCAGGACTCGTCTCAACACTCTGAGATCCTGAAGTCTGTGCTCCCTCTGAATTCTATTCCCCATCTGATTGAACATGCTATGACTATGACCCTAAAGTTGTGCATGGTGACCTTGTCACCCCTGATACTGGTGTACCTGACATCTGAGTTTGTGCTCCCTCTGAGACTGCAACTGACAACTCTGCATCATCCTCAAATCCAACTCTCGACTCAAGAGATCTTGCAAAATCCCTATCCTCCTCAAATCTAACATCTCTGCTCACCACCACTTTCCTAAGTGGCGGAATGTAGATGCGATAGGAATTTGACACCTCTGAGTATCCAAATAAAATCCCCTACTGTGTTGTGGGGTCGAGCTTTGTCCTCCTCTCTGAGGGGACAAGAGAGAAAGTCAAGCACCCAAATATCCTGATGTGCTCAACATCGGGCCTCCTATCAGTGAAGGCCTCCTTAGGAGTCATCTTCCCTGATATCTTGTGGGGGCTCTTGTTCTGCAGGTAAACTACAGTAGCACATGCCTCTGCCCGTAAGTACAAAGGAAAACTCTGATCATGCATCATGGATCGTGTTGCACCAGTAATGGCCCGGTTCTTCCTCTCGGCAACCCCATTCTATTGGGGTTTGTAAGGTACAGTCATCTGTCTCTTGATGCCATGTTGTGCACAGAAGTCTACAAACTGTCTCAAGGAATACTCTCCCCCATTATCCGACCACAAGACTTTGATCTTCTTTCCCGATTGGTTTTCCACAAGAGCTCTAAATTCTTGGAACTGTGTGAAGACCTCACTCTTGGCCTTCAAGAAATAGATCCAAGTCTTCCTCGAGTAGTCATCAATAAATGTGAGATAGTACTCTCAACCACTCAAGGACCTCCGAGTCATGGGCCCACACACGTCCGTGTGTACTAAATCCAGTATCCCAGCTGACCTGGTGTCACTGTTGGGGAACGATGCCTTAACAAACTTACCAAGCGCACACCCTCTGCAAACATCCTGATGCTCTATGTTGATCTATGGCACTCTGGTCACAACCTCTCTCATTCCTCCAAGAGCCCCATGATGTAGGTGGGACATCCTGCAATGCCATAACTCACATAATTGTCTGTTGTTGTCGCTACTCGTTGCCATTGCATGAAGTGGCTGAAAAAGAAATCTGAACAGTTTCCCCTCTCTCACTCCAATCACCTGTCTTGAGGCTAGTGAAGACCCCTGAGGATGAATAAGTACCTCATTGCCTCTGAATGTCACCTCAAGACCTCTATCCTGGAGGGTGGAAACTGAAATCAAATTCTTCTTCATGCCCGGGACATAAAGAACGTCCGTGAATGATATGGGTGGCATGCCATCTCTCTGAAAGGCAACTGTGCCAACCCCTACAACTCTGACAACTCTGTCATCTCCAAGAGAAATATCAATGCTGACCTCAGTGTCTCTGAGATCAAAATAATGCTCTCGAAATCCAGTCATATGGATCAAAGCCCCACTATCAATATACCAGATAGTAGGTGTCGTCTCAACTAAAGTGCAGCATATGAGGAGAGCACACTCTCTCTTAAACTGTGTCTGAAAGTCAATCTCCTCTGTTGTAGTTGCGGTACCACCCTTCTTCTTCTTCCTGTTCGGGCACTGTCCAGCATAGTGCCCAAAATTCTTACAAACATAGCACTTCACTTTGTTCATATCTCACCACTGCCCTGACCACTGTTGCTCTCTCCTCCTCCACTCCCCTGTGGTGGGGCCCCAAACTTGGGACCCTGCCGACCCCCATGACCGACCTTCTTCTTTCCCTTTGTCCAAAGAGCAAGATCCTCCTCACCCTGATCAATCTGTTGTTGCCGCTGTCCAGAAGCCTCGGCTGCAAGCCTAATCTCCTCCTAGACGAAGTCATCCCACATCCTCTCCCATGTAGGCATGACCTCCCGGGCAACAATGCCCCGTACAAATGGACCCCACGGTTTGATGAAGCTATTCATAGCTTGCCTCACCAAAGAGTTAGGGTTCACAATCTCTCTGACGGCTACCAGCTCGTCTCTGATCTGAGTGTAACGACCAAGGAATGAAGTTACCGACTCATCCTTGAGCATGTGAATGACCCAGAGTCGGTCATGAAGAACCATGATACAGTTTTCATTGGAGCTCTCATACAACTTACATAGATATGCCCACATCTCGTATGCACAAGTCTTCCTTGTCAAATGGGGTATGATATGGTCACAAACTGCGTCACAAATGGTCCTCTTCGCCTTGTTGTTCCTTTTCTTGAACTCTACCACCAAGATGGGAGCAATGACAGGAATGGGAGGAACAGTTGCCTCGACTATGTCCCATAGCTCGAGGTCCTCTAAGACGAAGACCATCCTCGCCTTCCAAGGCGACCAATTGCTAGCCCCTGCTAGCATGTCCTCAACTCGCATCAGAGATGCTAACATGTCTGCCAAACTGCAATCCCCAACTAATGCTCACACTGCCAAGGAAAACACTGTCTCACTCCTGTCAACACAGGTGTGAAAAGAGACAAGTGTAATCTGACCTCAGTCCTAACAAAATAGGTGTGAAAAGAGCTCAAGTCAAATCAGCCTCACTCCTACTGCATAGGTATGAAAAGAGATTGATGACAAGTGTACAAAACTGTCCAACTGTCCTCTGCAAAAAACTGCCCTCTAACAACCACTGAATGAGTCAATGGTTGTCCTCAAAATCTTCCAAGAAGATGTATATGACAGCCAACAAAATGTTGTCCCAAATGCTCAAAATTTCAGCCACCTCCGCTCTGATACCATGAAGATTTTCAGGTCATATCAGCTTGCCTACTGGGTATGTCTTTGACCACAGTTAGGTTCTAAGTTTTAACTGTCAAATGTAGTATAGGTTGTTGTTTTATAACAGCCAACAGTCCAAATGTTTCTTGTTGATTTGTTACGGTTTTACTTGCGATTTTGGGTGCTCTAGCATGTAGTTTTAGTGACCAGATGTTAGCACATGCATACCAAAATAAATATGACACACCTATAAATATTTATAGCTGAAAATAAAGAGATCTAAGAGACTAATCAATGTATTTGTGTACACAGGTATTTTTGGTCAACATGACCTTGGATAAACCCCCCCCCGGGGAAAACCAGTTTGAGATGTATATTTATATATGAAGAAAGCAGAAGATGGAATACAGCAAGTACAATATATGAAAGAACCTGGTACAATAGCAGCCCAAACTGAGCTGATATACAAGCTCAAAATCACCAAGTGCGCCCCAGAATGGTGCACCCCACATACAAGTTGTCGAAACCACTGAATCTGCTCCAACTGCAAACTGTGAGCTCAAATCTGGAAACCCCTCCACAGGAATGAATCTCTGTTGAATGGCCTCCCTCTGCAACTGATCTCACTGCAATCTGATGGCTAGAATTCCTCCCACAACTGATGCGCCCCAATCTGGCAATGCGCCCTCCACATAAGTAGAACCTCTCCAGTAAATAAACAAAGCAAGTAGCTAGTAGCCTCCCTCCATGAAAGCTAGCACCCAAGCTCAAGTATCCTCACAAAATTGACCTCATGTTCATCCTCCAAGAGCCCTCTTTCAATGAACAAATGAATGAATGAACAATGTGCCCTCCTTCACCCTTTGCGCCCCTCTTTGACATGCTTAAGGAAACCTATAGTATGAATGGTGGAGATCATCTCATCTCCCATCTAATCAATGGCTGATATCTCCCCATAAATATCTAAATCATTAACCCCCTTTGGGTTAAGTTTCCTAAGTCAACTTTATGTCTCTAATTCACCCCTTTGTGAATTAATAGTCACTTTTAGGCCAAAAATGACTAAATTTCACTTTAGACAAAGTCAAAGTGAAATTAGACAAAAATACAAGGTACAAAGTGTAATGTCCTTCCCTTATGTGCTAAGGAGGTCATAAGCAGATGGGGAACACCTCTCAAGGTACAAAACTCAACACAACCTACAAGATATATGTATTAACAGTTAAATTTTAATATAGTAAAAGGATAGGAATGTTAACGAATGACTGCAAATCAGATATCTCAATAATAGTTAGGGAAATCTATGGGACCCAACCAAACTTCATTTCCCATAATGAATGACTACAAATCAGATATCTCAATAATAGTTAGGGCAATCTATGGGACCCAACGAAGCTTCATTTCCCATAATGAAGCATATCTCTTTTGGGAGTATTGGGAGTACTATATTAGGTAAGTTAAAAGCACAGTCACAAATTATGTTGAAGACAAATGTAAATGCACTCCAAGTACTTCCAAAACATGAGATTCTAAAGAGGCTATGAAAGTACACAAAAATAGGGTAGATTCTAAAGAGGCTATGAAAGTACACAAAAATAGGGTAATATACATTAGAAAAAATTGCAAAAACTGAAATAATCTCTTAGAGACAATCAACAAGGAGAAGGAAAGACTAAGGTTAAGAATTAGCGTGATCATTAAGAACTTCAATAGACCTCAAAGTTCAAACATCCTAGGGGTGTCTTGCCTACTTGTGATAGATGAGTTAATTTCAAACATCTTCAAATTGAGCTGAGATAAAGTCACATTCACAAGCTTGCAATGTCATGGATAACAATGTACTGATAAATACATGTGTAGATAGGGAATATGAGGCCATTATATGGATAAAGACATAAAATTGATAAAGACAAACATTTGACTTGAGTGACAACCATTAGCCTATGTTCCTTGCCATTACCAAGGTTGAGCGTAGCTTGGGAAAACTAAGGTTGAGCGTAGCTTGGGAAAACTATGTATCCTCTCATTCAGCATGAGCTTCTGCAAGTTAAAATGACACATGTTATACTTGCCCAAATTCTCAACATACTACAAATGGGAAACTGAAAAGAGCACAAAACCAAGGAAAAATCATTTTCTAACCAAACCAAAACAAACAGTTCCCCTAACAAAATTTCACATGTCGAAATTTACTCTTCTATTTGTGTAGGCCATAGGTAATATGCTTTGAATTATCTTTATCCCACCCTGAAGGACTCACATTTAACGGGATATCCATATATTTATTATGATACCAATTTGCTCCTAGAAGTAATATATAAGGCCAAGTTATTGTCATCAAATTTCAAGAATAAGTACATAAAAACATCTAACAAAAATAAAGTAGCAATGTAGTGGAGGAAGAGAATCATCTTCATAATTAGGTTTCTTCTGTTTAGTTTGATTTGAAATGAGTGTGAAGTAGTTAAATATACAGTTTTCTATAAATAACAGAAGCCTAAACAAAAGATGAGGTAGCTCTATGAATTTTTAGTAACTTCATATTCTATATCTATAGAACAACTAGGCCAGCCTTCTTTGCTATTTGATTTAGATGTATTTTGCATAGATTACATTGGAACTAAACTATGAAACAAAATGATACAATATATGAACCAAGGAAAACAAATGACCTAGCCTCGGTAGTTGTGTGCTCGAAGGAAATCCAGCAAGGGATGCATGCTTACTTTATCATGAAATAGTCTCGAGGAGAAATGTCGATTCAAAAATTGAACTCCACTACCAATGGAAGATGGCGTTGTTGGGCGAGGAAAGGATGCATTGAAAGGCTCAAGGTCTAGCTCCAACACATAGTTATCCTTGACACTGCAAAATACAAAGTTGTATGATTGGTTTATCCAAGTAAAAAGAGGAGTGAGTCTGTATCTGTGCACCTATGACAGTATATAGAGAATATGAAAGAGAGCAAAACATAGTTGGATTTAAAGTTTATATCACCTATATACATCCACCTAAAGTAGATAGATGCATTTGGAAGTATCCATTGACAAGGTTTATTACCTTCTTCTATATTTTGTAATGCAAGGGAAAAAATCAAGAAAACTTTTAAAAAGATATATAAATAGAGAATGGCAATGATCTTCGACATGTAACTTTACAATTTATAAAAGTTATCTAGTTATGAGAATTTCAATATATCACTGACAACATCTACACTTATAKCATTTTCCATTTTTAATTTAATAGACTATGGGTCCACAATGTAAATCATTACCTTCCATTCACAAGGTGTTCCTTGAATTCCAAATATTCAGCTACAGAAAGTTGTTTAACAACAAGTTCATCAACATTGACACGAACATAATCCCACACACCAGGCCTTGGTCATACAACAAGAACTACCCATGGTGGAAGAATCATGGCTTCTTGCAGCATATGTCATATTGCCATGAGCAACAAATAACTACATACACATTTTGTGACAAGTACAACTACACTGATTTTGAAATCTATTGCTCAAGTAAATATGCAATAATGTTGTATGTTGTTAAAACAACAAAAAAGGTTTGACTATACCTGTGTGGATCTCAACACATCTCCAAATAGCCCATCTCGAAGCTTTTGAAGTTCATCATTCTCTCCTATTATCTCTGCTAGTCCATCTAATAGATTATGACGCTGTAAAATCTTCTTCCCTTGTGCTACATATCTGCAACATTAAACAAAAAAGGGAATTCTTCAAAAGGTCATGGGAATATATAAACATCTTACCATGTCCTATATTATATAAATTGTACCTCAATTTAAAGATCATAATTTTTTTAATCCTTTAATCTTTCATAAGTTCTCTTGTGGACTATTAGAAGAACATGCAGAGCACAACTCTTCTTTTAAGAATTGAGTTCCTCCAATATGATAAAAGAAACCAGTTTTCTCTGACATGTTTGAAAAATATGATATCGAGGAATTTTACAACATTCACACAATCAACATTTCTCCTCTCAGACTATTGATTGTTCCAATTCTGATTTTTAGCTGACGACAACCAGAGCTCAAACATAACTCCACACTTTCACTATGGCTTGGTGGTTTGCACCACCCATATTGTGTAACCTATGCATGGACATGCTCCTAAACACCCTCTTTTAATTACATATCTGTGTTCTTCGATAAAGGCCAATTAGTTCACCTATGCATGCCCCTAAGTTGAGAGCAAGCCCTACCATGCCCCACTAGTTTATGCAAATAGCTCATTCTCGAATAGCTTCAATAGTGGAGAAACTTAAGGAAGAAATTTAGTTACCTAATACAATTTACAAATTTTGAAATTTACAATAAGATCACAAAATGAGGTGATAAGTAAAAACTTAAAAAGTAAACATTGTTCTTTGTCTTTCTATTCTCTTCGGAAGAGTGTGAATGTTAAGTGTAGAGAAATGTGTGTCCACTCTTTGGAATTAAAGAGGCAAAAACTTAATGCTAATCATAGATATTAGAAAGCCTAGTCTGAACAACCAATATCAGAAAAATGCTATTCTTTTTTATTTTGAAACAGCCCTTAGAGCAATTATTCCTAATAGGTTTTCAAACTTGCATTTAAATGTCTACTTAGCCTCCATTATGACCTTCCTTAAATTCTATGCAAGTTCATGTTACATATTCATCATTATCTAATGTGTAAGCAAAATAAATATTTTGTTGATGGTTGTAATTCATTATTTATAGTTAAAACAACATTACCTCCAAAACATAGAGATACACTCTTATCTGAAGTCATTACCTTTGAGTGCTATTAAAAAATGTGTTCTAAGGCGGAACTAGACTATAATATTACCCAAAATATGTCTACTCAATGCTATTAGCCCGAAGAAAATGTATCAAAGTGTAAATTTCCTTGTCCACATTTCATCTCAAAAATCATTTTTCTCATTGGCCTGCAGGCTGGATATTATTCTTATGTTTCTCCCTTAGAAAATCCTTTTAGGCGACTATCAATCCCATCTCCCTGCCCTAATAGAGAACTTTTCACATAATGTCGTCTTCTAGCCCCCAAGAAAGGAAGGAACAGGGCTTAGAAAATCCTTTTAGGTGACTATCAATCCCATCACCCCTGCCCTAATAGAGAACTTTGCACATAATGTCGTCTTCTAGCCCCCAAAAAAGGAAGGAATAGAGCCCTGTTCAAGAACAAAACATAATATAACTGCTATGTATCAAGTACTACAGAAATTCAAGTAGCCTTCATGAAAATCCCATAATAGAAAACAAACGGCCTATCTTACATAGCAACAATGTAAGCCCTGATGGTTGGACAAGAACAACAATTTGCCTCAATGAGACAATCTGATGGTAAAGATCCAAGAACTCACCAAAAGAAAAAGAGATGAAACAAGGATCCTGATGGTAAAGATCCAAGAACTCGCCAAAAGAAAAAGAGATGAAACAAGGATACTGACTAGTTAAAGCCCATCCTGTTGATTCCACCACTCATAAGGCCCGATCTTAGAAATTGGAACCTAATTTCGCCAATATGTGAATCTTATAATGTAAGACAGGGGAGGTGGTCAATTGCGGTGAAAAAACGTCCAGCAACAAATCAAAGTTCATGAGGTGGTGGAAAGAAAACATCGGGATTGATGCCTAATAAGCAGAAATCATGCCCGGGTTTAGATGGATTTGAACTAGTGATATCCTACTATGAGACATCTCCAATTAACAAATATATAAATGCTTGAATCTTAGAGAATGTAAGAACAACAGCCAAGTAAAATAGCTACCGCCAATTATGTACAATGTTCCATAAATACAACAAAGCAACCATGGTAACTTGACATCCCCCCGTTGGTTACACCTAGATATTGCAGCAATCCTACAATTGATCATAACAAGTGACTAACACTATTGAGCAATTTGGGCATAGCCATCTTAACCACAGCTACAGCTACAACCAATATCAGCAAGGTGAACTGATCATACCATTTTCCTGGGCAGGGGTCAGGGGTCATTTCAGACAAAAACTCTTAAACCAAATTCAACATACTGCACCCACTAACCTTACACCCTACACCCTTGAACTTCTCTCAGCAACACACTCTCACAAACTTGCAATCTGCAATGCCCCACTAAAATTACAAAACCCACCAGGAATACCGAGCACCTACAAACTCAACATACAATCCAGATCATATTCTCAAAAACCTACAAAGCGCATAAAATACCCAAATACACCTTACACCCCTGAACACCCCTCCTGGGACTCCAACTCTTAATACTAAGGCTACACAGTTGCATTAATGCAGGAAATGCAGATACTGAACACTTATACATATCTAATGGGCATTCTGATAAAATCAACCATCAGGGAAGGGAAACGGGAATTACCTTGAAAACAGAGAAACTATTTCGTTGTGATGCTCAGAAAGCGTGTGTCGTGGACACGCTCTCGAGAGCTCAGAGAACGGGTTAGTGTTGCAGCGACCATATTGTCCTTTGCCTTTGCCTCTGGATGGATGCCAATACCACCAAACAATAAAGAGATTGAGCTTGCTATTTGGTCTTAGAAACTAGCCCTCCCAAAATTCTTGATAGCATAATTCAATTATTTGCACACTGTAATAACAATAGACTCCGGAAACTTTTCAAAAATATAAAAGCAGAGAGCTTCCAGAGAGTTTGACAAATTAGAAGTAACTCCTTCTATGAAAAGAGAGCTTCCAGAGAGTTTGACGAATTAACAATAACGCCTTCTATGAAAAAACCACAGTTTTCCTTAAAATAATATCAATAGGATTAATGTGAGCACTAAGAGGCCTTGGTAATTAGGATTTCCCGTGAGTCAAGCAAGCATTTAACATTGCATATGAATGGCCTTGAGTCAAGCAAGCATCTCACAGATATGAATGGGGGGAAACAATGTTAACTGGGTTTCTAGTTGAATAGGGACGGTGCTTTACGTAAAGGAAAGCTAGTCGGAACTGGGCCGCAGCGGAAATGAATTTTGGAAGTGGATTTTTTTAGGATTGGGTCCCACTATCAACCAACACCTGGAAGTGGTAATTGAAACATGGTGTGTGAAGTTACCTAATAACAATGCTCTCGCAACAGTGAGCCAGCAACTGGAAATTGGTAATTGCAACGTGGTTTGGGCTAGTCAAACAAATGTTTGTTAGCAGATGTAGGATGTTGACAAATGCAGCCTATAGCCCCTAGTGGTCGGCACTTGTACAAACTCATCCATCATCGACAAATTAAAATAGCAGGTTGAAGGTTTGCCATCATCACTAGTGAAACTGACGCTGATAAATTGCAGGAAATTGAAGGCACTAAAAAATCTTTCAAATATTGTAAATCTTAAATTTCTCAATATTGTTTCGTGTGAAGAATTGGAATCTGTGAATGTTGAAGGTGCAAATCTTAAATTTCTCAATATTGTTTCGTGTGAAGAATTGGAATCTGTGAATGTTGAAGGTGCAAATCTTAAATTTCTCAATATTGTTTCGTGTGAAGAACTGGTAACTGTGAATGTTGAAGGTCTGATACAATTGGAAGAGATTCAAGTGTACAGATGTTCTAAGTTGCAGAGAATAGGAGAATCGAGTTAGCTGGAACGGTTAAATGGTCTAACGATTTCAATGTACAATGAAAATGGATTTATTACAATGACATTCTCTGACTTTTGGTGAGTATATGTTAAAAATTGTTTATGTTTTTTTTGCGGATGAAAAAAAGTGGGAGTATTATAGTCTGTATGGTGGATGCTTAGCATGAGGCGGATTTAAGCTAATCCAATCATAATAGTTGGAATTTGTTTGCAATACATTGTATAATCACAAATAGTTGTTTGGGATATGGACCTAGAATAACTTTTTACTTCACCCGTAGCATTTCAGATTTTATTGCACTCCCTTTCTCGGGTTATTCCACTCCCCCTTCGAAATGCATCGGCCAGGGTATTATCTTTGGCTTTTATAGAATTACTATTCTTTCTGCTGCTATTGGATGGGTAATATTATCTTACAAATGTATAATGTAACTTAAGCCTGCAACTAAGAGATCATGAATACCATTCAATGAATCTTCGAGGTAAATACTGCATATTTCCATTTTCCACTAGCTGTTGTCCTATTGAAAACCACGACTATCACAGCTATTCTGTACATGAAATGCAATGGCAATGGACAGTGCACAATATAGCTGTTACAACTTACATGTTTTTTCAAATTCTTGAACCAATTAATGTTGGAAACGGTGACAACAAAACTCATCCGTGAATAGGATTCTAGATCCTATAAACCAGGATTGGTTGTAACCAATGCACCTAAGTTAAACTATGGATGAGATTACATTTATTAATCAGTTTCTAATACATTGCTATAAATTTGTATGCCCGTAGAGGCTGAGAGTGTGTCTGAGAGGAGTGAGCCTGTCTGTAATCTCCATTAGCTGAATAATAAGATAGCCGATACCAATGCTTGGTGGAAGTAGCCCAACATTTGGGTGAACCACGTAAATTGCTATTTGTTGTGTTATGTGTCTGCATTTGTATTGTCTGTCTTATGGTAATTTGTGTTTCCGCACTTGCAAATTGCAACAAGTGGTATCAGAGCAAGGAGCTGAGGAGTCGAGGAGCTGAGGAGGACGTAGACTGGAAGAGACGGAGCCGCTGATTTGTTGTTGGAGCTGCAGGTTTTTTCAAGTCAGCACTGGGCGTGAGGGAGCGCTGATCAACCGTTAAGCCGCCACTGCCATCATTCGTGAAGCTGCAGCCATCGTTGTACTTGTCGCGTGCACATCTCGTCGACTGATTTGAAGGGGGCCATCGACTGTTATTTGTTGTGTGCGTGCTGAGTGGAGCTGCGCGCTGTGCGAGTTCTATCAAATGAAATTTGTTGGATTTTGAAAGGGAGCGCCAGCCCACTCGTGGCCTTCTCCACCAAACGAGCGCTGAAAAATTTATATACAAGGAGGAGTGCTGAAAAATTTATATACAAGGAGGAGCGCTGAAAAAATTCGTGAGGTTTTTTTTTTTCTTTTCAAAAGTTAAAAGGTTCAAATTTACATTTTTTGAAAGTATATAAGGTTTTATACTTTTACCTTTTTGAAAAAATTAAAGGTTTTTATTATATTTGAAATCT
>JZKD02S1390616.1:0-11341 GCA_000966675.3 Picea glauca
CAGTTTTTCACATGGGGAACGACCTTGAGGAGTGAAAAAGTGATATTTTCCCTATCAAAAAAAGTGTGGACCGAAAAATATCCCTCGAGTACATTCATCCATTTATCTATAGAATTTTCATCTATCAGTCCTTCCAATAATGGAATATCAAAATTTGCATGTCCCTTGAAGGGGTTTGCATGGATGCTTAATGAAGATGCCTCTCCCATGGGCAGTCATCAAAGGATCTGCGTAAAGTTATCCATCATTTTTTTCCTTTTTCATGTGAGGTCTTCCTCGAGCAACATTTTAATAGGATCTCCTACTCCATCATCTTTATTTTCATCTCCCATGGGTTTTTTTTGGTCTCGGCACGGCCGATCTAGTAATGGCACGATGGGTTCGAGTCACAACTTCTTATACCCAAACCTTGTTGGGAACATACACGAAGAAAAATAAATGAAGAGAATACCTCTCTGATACCACTAATATGGATTTAGGAGAAGAATGAACAAATTAGAAAACTAAATATAATAAACACAGAGATGGGAAGAATAACACAAATATCCAGTGAACAATATCTTCTATTAAATAATGAAATAGGTTGAAACTGTAAAACTACGGAACTGAAACTTGCTCGAATGGGAGAAGAGATGTGGCTATTATGTGCATCCTTATGAGAAGAATGGATTACAATGAAACTCCATATTCCCTTTTCATATTACTCATGAATTCTGAAACCCTAGAAATCCAAAAACCTAACCCTAGAATGTGAAACGCCAAAAGTCATGTGGGCCTTATGGGTAATTTGGTGTAATTTGGTACCTCAACTTCCTAGGGTCATAAATTTTTCATACGACCTCTGTTTTAGGAATGTGATAGCCCATTGGAAAGGTCTTTTAGAGAGCTACACATTATGTTGTCATACTTTGACTTTGTCTATATTTTGACTATGGCGAGCCAAAAAACAATGTTTAGGGCCCCAAAACAACCCTGAATGTACAACAAGATGTGATGACATGAAAACATACAAAATAAGCCAGTTGGATTAGGTGAGAGGCCACCTGTATCCACTCGGATAATGTGCAAGGCCTCAGACAACCCCAGAAGTGTAGAACTCACAATTATAAAGTAGTACAGAAAGACGTGTTGAACAAAAATGGACACGAGGAGCCAATTGGAATAAGTGGGTGGCCACCAATATCCACCTGGATCAATGATACCCGAAATCATTACCTCATGGAGAAAGACTCATTGCTACTTCAATATTAGGCTAGTGTGAAGGACACTCCTGCTGGTGATACATGGACTGCACTAAAGAAAAGAGGGGCTCTCTGGGGCCATGATCAAGTTGTTTGGCTCTCAATACTCCATGTCTAGGACCTATGGGCCTCAAGACGTGATATCCTTTGTTATCCCTAGGCTAGGAGATAACATTTCTAATATATGTAAGCTAGCAGAACAAGAAATAATTGACCTGTCGGTTGCTAGTGCCTTTCTTTTTCATCTATCTATCGTAGTGTTGCACCTTATTGGACCTTTTTTCTGTGAATAAATCTGAACTATGGGCTTACTAAACCCCTTCTTTATCAATGACGCTTTTAGGATTCATATTCCTCTTTCAACAATGGGCCTACCTATTCATTAATGAGTGAATGGTTGGCACCTATGGTTGGTTGGTGATACCCCTTCTTATGCCTCGGAGTAAAGCGCCTACCTACCTATATCTAGACTAATTACTTAATTTCTCTCCTACACCATACAAAAATGATTGAAATTGAATCCTTTCCAATTTTTTGTTTTTTAGATTTAGTTGGTAGTACATCTTCCAAACCATAGTCATAAATTGAAAGCAAAAGCATAACCATAACTAAAAAGAACTAGTCTAGACTAAGTTGTTGAAGTTGAACATAGTTGGGCTTGGAAGTGGAAATGAAATAGGTGAACCTAAATTAGTAGTTGAAGCCACTAAAGTAAGTGAAAATATACCCAAAATATATTGTTCAAAACAATCGATTGATATTGGTCCAGCCATAGGATTTTGAAGTAGTCTTATGGAAACTATTAAAGAAGTTTTTATTGTTGAATCTAAATTTATTGATATGGGGATAGGAAAAACTAAATTACTAATGCATATTAGTGGCATGATTCCAGATCATATGAGATTATATCAAGACCCCAACTAGAGAATCATAGTTACGATATGTTAAACCAAATAATATAGAAACTTAACTCCATCCTCGAAGCAAGTTGAAGCTAACAAATTTAAAATTGGTGAATCCTAAACAAATGACAAAGAACCATTGAGCGAATGTTTTTTGAATACGTTTTTTTTGGGTCCCTGACCCATCTAAACATTTTTGTCAATTATAAGTGTTAGTTGGCTTATGACTACCTAATATGAATTCTACATATTTCACTAGTAACTACTTTTTTACGCTTGCTCCCGCTAGTGGGAGTTATTTTCTCAATTGATTGCTAATTAACTAAAGGTTTAAGGAATGGGGAAAATGCTATCTTTCTTTCTATTTTTGGGAATGAATACCAAGTAGCACAATGTGTAAGTAATCTTAGAGTCAAAAGTGAGAGCTTTCACTCTCATTCCATCCCTTGGTCTCGATGAATATCATTTTCTAATTATCTACAATGCAATTGAGTGAGTTGATTCAATCACTTTTTCCAAGCAATCAATTCAAATAGAAAAGATGAATTAGATAGAGCAAAAAAAGATTCAAAATATAGATATTACTTTTTTAAATCAACCGTGCTATAGTGAATTCTTCAAAAGTTTTCCAATTCAGTGACAAAAAAAGAGATAGAATTTATAAATTGGGTTCCCAAGACAAATCAATGGTAGAATCAATCTACTTGGGGTATCCATATATGAAAATGAGCATGTATTCCTAACTAATCATTGAATTCAATCTCTTCCAATTGCTTTAACCTATTGGGCAATCAGTTTCTTCTCAAATTGGACCCAACTTTTGAATGAGAAGTCTATTATATATTATTCACGATACATTTCAATGAAAATGAATTGACTCATCCATGGAAAACACTTATTTTCTTGAATCAAATGACTCTAATATTGTTCCCTCTATTTTACTAGCAAGAACTAGATCATTTGGTGAATCAATAATTGGTCTGTATATATGTATGTATCTTGATCCTTGTTATGTTCACATGAGTATAAAATAGGCTTAATCTAGAAAACACTCAGGTCATATCCGGGGCTATCAATGTTAGGTACCTAACCTCCCTAACCCCTCACATAGGTAGAATAATATGTTTCCTATGTAATAAAGGATGAAATTAGTAAATAAATCCTATATAATAATGTGAACAAGTCTAATGTAAGAATACTTAATAGAAGCTTTTGCTTCTAGAAAGATATTCCTCTAGAATTTTATTTAGAAGATAAAATTAGTATAAATAAGAGTAGAAGCCATGGGGAAGTTTTGCCTTGAGAATTATTGTAATAGAGCAATGTTATGTCGGAGGTTTCCCCCTCGAAGAGGCAAGTGAACTTAGATTTCTATCAATAAAGGTATCATTTTTGGTGTTATTGATCTCTATATTTTGTTGTTCCACTAGTATCTGGTATAATATTTTTGCTTCTTCTTTACATAATACATATGGTACCTTACAAGTGGTATCAAAGCACTTTCCTCTGCAGAAAATTGTGGGAATTTTTTTTCAGGGTAGAGACGTGTACTATCAATGTCTTTAAATCATAAAGATTTGTCATTCAACAGGTAAAAATGCAGGTGGGGAAGACTACATGCAAGAACTACAAATGGTTTCATGAGTTACTTGAAACAAATGGTTCACCTTATTGGAAACCTTTGTAACCCATGTTGGTATTCCTTCGAGTAGTACCACATCAGAAAGAATCTATACACGGTCATCACTCCCACATATCATCAAATATAGAGACAATCCCCTAAGTCTCCTAAAACTAGTTATAGATTAGCTTATTAGTTCCCTTACTGCTATTGTGGCACCAATAAAAACACTCGGGAAGACTACTCTCTAGTACCTAGGTAATCGAGTAGTACATTTAAGGGTATGGTCAAGCCTCTTAGTTGGTTCCCTAAGATATTGGGTCGATTACTATTGCTCGACCCCACATGTATATCATAGATATATAGCAGAGGAAAAACCATTGTCTCTAGGAGCTCTTAAAACTCTAACCAAGGGGGGAAGAACATAACAGAATAGTAGTAATAAGGCACTTTTCTCATGCAACCCTACCTCCTACATCCTGGTTGTGAAATTCATGCATAGTTTTCCTTGTTAATAATTTTGGCATTATGTCACTGTAGTATTCTTCAAGTTGGAGTATAAATCTACAAGAGTATATATATATATAAAAAACAAGTATAGTGGCCATGTTGGCACCCTTATTCGTCTTATAAGCCTTTTTTTTTCATGGTCCCACCCATCCTTCTCGACACCCTTATTTTCCACCTATCCCATTGTATTCCTCTCTCTACCTTGTCCTCCATGATACCTCTCATATTTAACCATTTTCCTTATGAAGACCCACCTACCCATTTTTTTCCTCTTCACCAATGGTTCTCACCTGCAACCAAGAAATCAATGCCTTGATTACTGACAACACCCAACACAAGGATGAAATCAACCGCATTACCACCAACCTTGGCTCCCTCAATTTCAATGTTGAGACCCTCAAGGGACAATATAACTCCCTTAAGGACCAATATGCCACCATCAACAACACCCTTGAAAAATTGTTGAGTCGATATTTGAACTCTTCCTCCTCTTAACAACATTCCTATCATGAAGATGTTGACTCTACTCATTACCAATCCTTTCATTCCACGCACCATCATCATGAACTGCATCTTCTCAAAGTCGAGGTGAACAAATTTAATGGCTTGGATCCCATGCACTGGGTCACTCAAATGGAAAATTATTTCTCCTTGCATGGAATCATTGATGAATTGGAAAAATTTCATTACAGTGTCCTCTATTTGGATCTCGAATGATGGAAATGGTGGTAATGGAATAGAAATTCACACCAAGGGTATGTTTCTTGGACACATTTTGTGGTTGATCTTTATGAATGATTTAACACCGATATTGGGTCGTTTGGCCAAGTTGAAATACTTTGGCACAGTATAAGACTTTATTGCTTCCTTTGAGCACTTGGCTCTTAGAACAAATAGAATTTCATATTCCTTCTTCATGGAATGCTTTATCAGTGACCTAAAAGATGAAATATGAGCCCAAGTCCTAATGGCTCATCCCTAAACTTGGTTGGAAGCTACTAAATGTTCCAATGAAGCACAACAGGTCATCTCTTCCCAGATAAGAAAACCCTGTTTTATTCCTCGCTATAGACCCACCAATTGTACCCCTCAGGCCACTCCTCTCAAGATCCAGAAATTAACTGGGAAGAAATGGTTGAATGCCAACTCAAGGGTCTTTGTTATAATTGTGATGATAAATATTTTTCGAGGCGCAAATGTAAAGAACATAAACTTTTTATGGCCATTTATGAGGATTTTTTTTATGAGGATGTTGATGTTTCTTGTTGGTATTATGATCAGCCATGAACAAATATTCACACACAGAAATCTCAACATAAGAAGAACAATATACACCAAAGATCACATTGTATTAATTTACAATAATAATACATCACTCTCTTACATCAATACGCAACATGAGGCCTCATAATATAAAATTAAGGTGCTCATAACAAGATATCCATTATAGATAATTGGTACAACCATCTCCACAATTATCTCCACAATATCTCCATGAGTATCTCCATAAATATCTATGTGATCTCCATCCCTCACTTCTCTCATTGTCCTCATGTTTGATTATATGTAAACTTATAGAATAAGTCTACTTTCATTAATATAATTTCATCATATCATAAGTATGAATTATTCCCTCATACTCCCCCTTAATGAATACTTATGGTTCAATCTAGATGTCTTGAGCTGTCTTCATCATATTCAATCTTCTTCATCTATATCATCTTTTGTCTTCTTCATCCACATTTGTTTCTTCATTTGTTATTGTATATCTTAGTCAATCATCTGAACTGCATTATCTTCATATCAAATATTTATTTATCTTACCCTCAACCTTCCATGGGTTTTCTATGGGTTACCCTTCAACCATTACATCATATCTAGGGTTTTCCTCAACTCACCCTTAACCATTACAAACTCGAAGTGGTTTCATCTTACCATGAACCGTTCATTACATCAAGTGGTTTTGTCTAACCGCAAACCTACATCTGTCATTACAAAGTAGTTTTTGGGTTACCATGAACCATTACAAAAACACTCATGATTCATTTGACTCAAAGTAATGACTCAATAAACTAACAATTCTTTCTAAACATGTTTAAATTTACTTCAATGACAAATGACCTTTGGAGGACCAACTAACTCATGAAATTTGTATGGGAGATATGGTTGTACATTTGAAGACTTGACCTTATAAAATCCTTTCAACAAAAATACAACATTTTTTCATTCATGGACATCTATCCAACCACATTGGACCTATATGTGAGGCTTTGAAATTTATCAATTCCAACACTTGTGATGATCATGAATTTTAAGACCATAGATATTGCAAGGATGTAAGTTCCAACCTTTTTATTTTATATGCCTTGATCTTCCACAATGACTGCAACATTATTCCTGCTTCTGCACTTGATTTTTTGTTGTGACTGCTACTCTTGGTTTGTTGTTATTGTTTCTAATTGTAGATGATTCACATGTTGTTAGTGTTTATGCTTTCACAAACTTAATAGTTGCATTGCTTGTTTGACCTTCATAACCATGGCCTTCATTTATTGGTCTTACACATATTTGTATGGGCTTCTGGATACCTTGATAATTCTTTCCTAAACCTTTGCCTTCAAAACCCATTTTATTCAAAATTTTTGAACCTATTCCCTTTGTGTTATTTTCAAAGAAACCTGGTTCATCACCTTCAGTAAAATATTTGTCTTTAGAAATATCATCAAGATCATCATTTAAAGCATTATCATTAGACTCATCATATTCAATATGAGTTTCATCTTCAGAAATATCACCAGGATCATTTTGTTGAGACTCATAACATAAGAGAGATACATGTACATACTTATCAATCAAATCATTGTTATCAGATGAATTATCAAAATTTGGAAGAAAATCACTTGTGTCATAGATTGCATCACACATCAATTTTTCTAGGTTCATTCTTCTTACTTCGCCTTCAAGTGATAAAAACACATTTTCCTTTGCAAATAATTCTTGTTGCAATTATTCTATCATTTGAGCTTTATTATCATTAAGTTTGAGGAGATCATTTACCCATTCATCCACTGATTCCAACCTTTCTTCTAGTTTACTTATGCATTTTATAGTGTAATCAACAAATTCTTTAAAAACATTGTTCCTTATTGAATTGTCTTGTTTATGTTGTTTATGTAATCTGTCAATTTCATGGAGAGCATCATCAAGATCCTATGGCATCAATTCAATTTCATGATTGGAATTTTGTAGTAGTTTTCCTCCTTTACCCATTATGAAGTATCAATGTAATCATGCTCGCTTGTAATCACACTCACTTGTCAAGAAGTAACACAAAAAATCGGGTATCAAGTTCAACTGATCATGTTTCTCTTATCTCTCAAAACACATTGATCGTGAGGGTGTCAGGTACCACTGAACATGCACCCAAAGTTTTCAACACTTCAAACCTTGTCCTCAAATAAAAACCCAATCTTAATACAAATAACACATTAAAATTCAATGCGATTACAAATTGTGGCTTCAACTTGAAACAATCTTCACCTTGACTATGAAAACAACTTCTCTAACTTGACATCAAAAGATAACTTTTTATGACTCCTCCTCACTTCAAAAGTATACTATACTTTCTCTAAACCAAACTTGACTTTGAATTTATTTTGTCTTCAAACTTGAACTTGACCGTGAACTTAAATTTAGCTCAAAACTCTCAAATGCATACTCAAATCTATGAATTCATTTTTAAACTTAGATCGATAGACACATATATATAACTTTTACAATTTCAATGACTTCATTTTCACGAGTTTCTTTTAAATTGAAAAATGTTTGCCTTCATTTTTCTCTAGACAAAATAATTGTTGGTATCTTATACAATTTATTCTTTAATCAATAGCTATCTTACACAATTTGTGCAGTAATAATGAGTACAACGTGTGATTGGTGTGATCATATTAAAAAATGGTTGCATAATAGCATTCTCGAAATACCTTACTTCATCCCCCCTCTTTCTTCTCACAAAATGGTCACTTCGGGACTCGGTCGATCTGTCTCACTTCCTAATTTCCATTATGTGCCTTGGTTATCTCCCAAACCATACAAATTAACCAATCAAATAGAAAACAACACATACTTGTTCAACACCACTGGAATCAACTCTTAGTGTTGCAACAACATTATTCACTCATTGAATAGGTTGACATCTCACACAGCTACCACACTTGCCAACAACTTTCTTTCGCAGTAGATCTCAACAATCAATCTCTATCGCTACTCTTTTGTGTTATCCTTCTGTCAACAATAAAACATTTCCTCTGGTATGATTCTTCTTTTAAAGACAATAATTCCAACATGTTCTCAACAATTTGGGCTCAACCCGTACATGGGCCAAGGATGGATCCTTTGCTTTGATACCAAATGTTGGTATTATGATTAGTCATGAAAACATATTCACACACAAAAATCTCAACATAAGAAGAACAATATACACCAAAGCTCACATTGTATTAATGTACAATATTTATTCTGTTGAAGAGCTACTCCAAGCATATGACCCTACTCTGCCCTCTGATCCTCCAAAAATTGAACCGTTGATTTCACTAAATGCCCTCATTGGCTTCTCTACTCTCCAAACCCTCAAGTTAATGTTACATTAAGCATATGAAAGTCATCATCCTAGTTTATAGTGGCAGCACCCATAATTTTATTCATCGCCACATTTCCCAAGAAATCAATTGTTATATCCGTACAATCAAAAAATTTCAAATCATGATTGTCAATGGCGGTTCCATGAAATGTGGGGAGTGTTGTGAAAATATGCACCTACAAATTTGTTGATACCACATGAAATCTCATATGTTTTCTATCGACATGGGTGGTTGTCACATTGTTCTTGGTGTTGAATGGTTACGCGCTCTTAGCCCCATCACCATGGATTTCAAGGATTTAACCATGCAATTCCAACAGAAGGGACAACAATATAAGTTCCAAGGAATCACAACAAGCTCCCCTGAGATCATTAGCTCCCTTCGCATGGAAAATCTACTCAAAAAAGGTCATTTTGGAATTATTTCCCAACTCCATTTAATTCAAGCAGTTGAAACACCCTCTGTGAATCATGACCTCCAATAAATACTCTCCCAACAGCAAGATAGTTTTAACACTCCCCATGGAATTCCCCCTTCCCTTGGCATCCATGATCATTCCACTCCTCCAGTACTAGGCAGCCTTCCTCCCAATGTTCACCCTTATTGTCATCCCTTTTCACAAAAAAATGAAATTGAGAAAATTATTCAAGAGTTGCTCAAAGCAGGTGTTATACGTCCTAGTACCATCTCCTATTCTCCACTTGTAGTCATGGTACTCAAGAAAGAAGGCACTAGGTACATGTGTCCCTATTTTTGAGCCCTCAAAAAAATCACAAACAAAGACAAATTTCCCTCTCTTTCCCTCTCTTTCATTGTCACAAATTGGCTCCAAGTTGTTCGTCGGAAATGGTTCCAAGACCCCAAATTTTATAACCTAATATAATAGTTTCAATATGATTCTCAAGTTTCTCCAGGATATTCTTGGAATAATGAAGAGCTATGTTATAAAGGTCACTTGTATTTGAGCAAGGTCGCTTTTATTTCAGAAAACAATCAAACCTTAAATACACTATGCTACCTGAGCTTCATGCTTCACCCACAGATGGGCATTCGGGCTTTACCAAAACGAATGAATGGGTCAAACATTCCTTTTTGTAGGAAGGTATGAAACAAGATATCTGCACCTTTATGGTTGAATGTGATACATGTCAACGCAATAAGGGACAAATAGTAAAATATCCAGGCACACTCCTACTGCTCCCGATTCCACCTACTATTTGGAAAGATATATCTATGGAATTCATTGTTGAACTACCTCAATCAAACAATAAATTAGTCGTTATGGTTGTAGTAGATTGTATTTCCAAACATGATAATTTATATTCTCTTCAATACTCATTCACCACATCCATAGTCGATCAAATATTTATGGATAATGTTAGAAATTTTCAGACCCCACCCAGTTTCAGTCTCACTGGTTTTTCATCCAAAGTTAAATGTCGAAACTCCAGTTTCAGCACTGTTTCAACATATGTCTCAGCACTGTTTCAGCATATGCTCAGCACTGTTTCAGCATATACTCAGCATTGTTTCAGCATATACTCAGCATTGTTTCAGCATATACTCAACACTGTCTCAACATATACTCAGCACTATTTCAGCATATACTCAGCACTGTTTCAGCATATACTCATCACTGTTTCAGCATATACTGAGCATTGTTTCAGCATATGTCACAGTGGTGTTTCAGCATATGAAATAGTGGTGTTTCAGCATATGAAACAGCGGTGTTTCGGCATATAAAAACTTAACAGAAAATAAACTTCAGAACTGAAACATGAGGATTCTGAACATCGTTTTCAACGCAGAAATAAAACATCAGCAATATGCAAAACTCAGAAAATATGGACACAAATATTTTTGGTCTAACTTCGACCCTGGAAAAACCCACAAGGGGAAAACCAGTGAGAGAGGGCTTTTTATTATTTATGAGCTTCTGAGAAATTTATTTTACAGCATATTCATCTTCAGAAATTTACACAAACTTATTTGGACATTCCTGTAGCTTTGCTCCTCGATTTATGAACCAGAAATCCGTACAACTCTACGGCTGCCCCAGCAATTAATGTTGTACAGACTGTCCCAAAATTCGTGCCAAAACTCTGCTAAGACTATATGGAAAACCCAACATGAACAGATCCTTGTAAACCGTGTTGTACAACCCCCAAGATTCGTGCCAAACTATACAGACTGTACGGAAATACACTCAGAAATATATTACAGCAGTTACCTCAATTTATGTGACAACAAATGTTGTACGACAGCCTTGGAATGCATGCCAATACTCTCATAAATTGCAGCTATTGTCCTCCTCAATTTCTGTGCACATTACATGTTGTACGACCTCCACAAATCTATACGGTACGACCTGTTCTTCCTTGTTGTCTGCTGCCTGAAATCTATACTTCTCTTTGCCTTGGGATG
>JZKD02S1390627.1:0-11341 GCA_000966675.3 Picea glauca
TAGGGGAGGTAATTTTATGCAAATCATTTTTAGATTGTGCAACAACTAAAAATCCTCTACCAACAATTCTACTACATATTTCCCCTTCAAGGTATCATCAAGATTTTTGAACTTCTTGTCTCTATTCCTCCTGTCTTCTCATAGTTTCTAATAATTTTCCATTGGATAGAAATCCCCATTTGAATTCTAGAATGATGGTAATTCTTGCTTGATGACATCACTAAAAATCTTCTTAAAAGTAGATATTTTCCTCATAAGCTCATGGCACTTAGTTTTCTCACTTCGCAGCAATAGCATTTTTGTAATGACTCTTTTAGAATCGATTAAAATAATATTTCTTTCATTGACATGTAAATCCTTCAACTTTTTTGTTCCTCAAGATGTTCCAGGTTGTCAATGGAACAATGTCGAGGCACCCCGACGGCTGAGACTTAGGGCGAGACTTAAAGCGATGCTTGTAGTAATTGAAATTATGAAAAATTGTAGGTACTTTTTTCTCTCTCTTATAAAACTCTCATTACTCAAATAATATAAGTCCATATACTCAAAACATTCAACTCCATAAGGCATTTGTCCATGAATGTTTCAGATAATTTGATTTTAAGAGTGGGGAAAATGGTGAGTTGGAAGAAATACAAGATACGAATAGTAGGCATTGGAGATAATGAATATTATATCTTATGGATATAGAATAATGTGCTAAGCAAGTAATAATTTAGAAATTCTAACACATATAACAGATCATTAAATAAAACATCAAATAGTTACATCTTCTAATATCTAAATCCATGGAGGTACCCTCTGCACATCATTAAAGATATGAAGAAATCACAGGAAGTGGTCATTTGTTAAGAGGAAATCACTTTAGTATCATAATAATTCAACACACAGTAACACCGAACATGTCATATAACTTGTTGCTTGATATTTTATTAATGGGGATCTGATACAAGAAGCAAAAAATGAGAAGGGTGGATTTTACAAGAACACATGCAAAAAAAGATAAGAGACTAACTGAAACATAACACATGGGATGAGTCTCATGAATATTGAATCCTTAACTATCTATATATGCTTGAGGATGGTGATCAAATAGCTCTGGTTGTAAGAAAATATTAAATTGACCAAAGTTCCAACCCTTACAAAGTGAGCATTCTCTTCATTTTGTCCTCACATTATCTTCAAATCTGCTTCTCGATACCGCTTACTGCTTCTTGATTTCATATATCCATTAATATTACTTCTTATAGAATTTTTACAAGTGGAAAAAGTTATGACACAAAAATATTCTTCAATAACTGATTCTTATTGGGTCTGCCTAACACTACTTGACCCTCCTTGTCTTCCCGGGGAAATATTGAGAAACTAACACATATAATGCCATGAATTTCCTATGGGATAGTCAATCTTTTTCACATTTCTTACCATTTCATCAATGTTAGTGTACCTTTCATCTGATGCTTTGTGAAAGTTCTTGAAAATCCTGTTGAATTGATGAAAAATCTTGAATTCCCCTACGAGCATGTCCATGATATCATGTCCTACCAGGGATCTCGTCATCTTGTCAAAAGTTTTATCATTATTTCGATTATACTCCAAAATATCTACATACCATTTCTTAGAAATAAAATCTCCATCCCTTTCCCAAGGAGGGGATAACCCAAGAACGATGAGATTCTTGAAAATTGTCTTAAAATAAGACACCTCCCCTGATATCTCCTACAACCTAATCTCATCATTTTTTAGATGCCTCCTTTTGTTGAGGACCTTCTTGGAATAAATGATGATATTGGTCCTATATTTAACATTTATGTCTCTAAGATGCTCTTTAGTTCTGTTATTTAAGAATTTTATGATTTTTTTGGAAAGGTTAGGTTTATCTTCTAGCCTAGATTTTACTTGAGTTATTCCTGTCTTAGTTTATTTCACTAGTTCCAATTCGTCTCCCATGAGAGAAAAATGTTCCCAATGATCATTTATTAGGGAAGATATTTCATCACAACTTACATGTTTTGTTTCTCTCAACATTGTTTTCCTTGTGGATATGATCTGTAGTCCTTCTATTTCATTCAGGGCTTCATCTTTGTCTAGGATCAACTTAGACAAGAGTATTTCCCTAATTCTTTCTTGTTCTTCCAACTCGACAATATCGGAACTTATGTTTTTCATATATGTACTCGTATTTCCTAATTCCCTTTCCTTCATGCCGAGATCGGTCATTAGGTTAGCCAAGCCTTTTGTGGGATCAATAACACTGACTGATTCCTTTGCTTGCATTTAAATTATGATTGGGTGATTTTTTTTACTCTTTAGTAATTCATTTTCTATTTTAAGTACTTCTATCTCTCTTTGTAACTACATATTGTATGCATCATTCTCCTTTAATTGGAGGAATGACTACTCCTTTTCGTCAAAGCTAGCCTGTAATTCTAGTGTTTGAACATGATGGGATTAATGCATATTCAACGTTTTATTCAATGATTTGATGTATGTGTACTTCTTATTTATTATATCCCCTACTACAGTGGGATATTTAGGATCTATCTCCAAGGATATTATCTTTTTTTATAGCTCTACAATCCTAGTCTGATTAAACTTGGTTGCTATTTTTTCCTTCCTCAACTGCTTGTGAATTTTTAATGCAATTTATCTCATTTCCCTCTCACTGGAAAATAATTCCAAACTCCCTGATACAACTTCTCACTTACTTTTGGATGAAAATCAATCAGGTTAGGAGATCAAATAACTTTTGTTTTAAACTTGATCTGATTTAATTTGTAGTCTGTTGGAGAAAACAGTCTTTTCACCTTTTATTCTAAAAGTGTCAGATTAAACATGCCTCCCTAATGATCAACAATGGTCAATAGCTTGGTCAGTGGGGAATATCCTCTTCCCACTAAAGGATACAAATCCATTTGTGATTCCTTGTTTTGTACTTTTATATCCCTGTAATGAGAGAACATAGTGGGTGGATTATCTCTTAATTCACTATCGGTTTTGGATTCCTTGAATGATCTAACTGAGAGAAAAGCTGATGATAAATGTTTTATAGTGATAGGTGGCCCTTTAGGTTCTATCTCTCCCTACATTATTTTCAACACACCTTTCTCTTGAACTAAAAACTTCATGAATCTATATTCTTCTTGTTCTTCCTCTTCTTGATCAATCTATTTGATATTCTTGCTAGGACGTTCATCTTCCTCTAAATCTGATTGAGGGTATGGAAATTGAAACTTGATGGATTTACCAGCTGAAACCAAGCTATCCCGAGATGATAAAACCATAAAGAAAGGAGTCTCTTCTCCAAAATATATCTGACTTCTCCTCAAAAAAACATGTTAGTTGTCTTCTTTAGTATTCCTCTTGGCTCATTCTTATATATATAACTCATAGATGAAACCACTCCATGAGGGTCATATTCCTAGTTGCTCTCTTTTCGAAGGTCCAACTAGTTTATGATTTCTTCATCTTTGACATGGAATAGTCTTTTTTATACCAGGAAGGGGCCAACTTCTTAGGGAGACACAAAAGTAACTTTTTTTATGTGCTGGCCAAAAAGGAAATGGTCCACTACTAATTTTTTTTTGATATTTTCTAGGTCCATTATCTTGGGCATGAGGAAGGATGGAAGTCTGAATGGTTCATGTGAAAAAACATTCACTCTGATAATAGTATGATACTACGTGAGGTACCCGTCTCTAGTTCTAGTATCCTTACTCAATTGTAGGAAGTGCCTCATCTATGGGAGTACTCTTAGGAGAGGGGAACCATATATGAGGGTATATATGGCTTTCATGCAATGATAAACATAATGGATAAAACCCCTATTTTATTCTTTCGTTTTAACACTCTGAGGTCATTGCACCATTGATTTGAGGTTTCCTCCTTTTTCAACAATTTATATTCCCCAACTCCTAAAGTAGGAGTGATTTTAAGAAAGAGTGAGGTATAACATATATGATTGCTATCTAAAAAACTGAGTACTTGGGATATTTTCTAATTGTACTTGGATGGAATCTTTTAAGAATTTGAAAAACTCAAATTTCAGTGGAGACATGGAATCTGATGATAAAAGGAGAGAAAAAAAAATGCAAGAGTTGTATTGTCCATTATTCTATCATGATCCTAACCTAATACTTGATAAAATACTGCTAGAGAATGTTGAATGTTTTATGGGAAAATGTTGGATGGGAAATTAGTTGAGACAGTCGGTAATAGAGAAATTATGGCTAAAATACTTTGGATCAAATTTTCTTTGTCAACTTGGGGGAGTTTCTGGTATGCAATTTCTAGTGTGTGTTCTTCCAGGCTCTTTGTGGGTTCTTTTGGGAAGAAGAGTGGTTTGGAAAGGGTTTGTGGTGATAGATTGAAAATAACATATTATGTTTCATAGGATAGCATCTTTCACTCAGGGGATAAGTAATTCATGGCACACCAATGGACAATTTCAAGAAAATTGAAGGTTTTTGGGATGCTCGAACGAATTATGTTTGATTCTCATAGGTGCATATAATATTGGCCACATCTAGAATTTTATTATGAAAGACTGATGATTTTACTTAACTCAGAGATATACAGGGTTGGTTAATAAATATCACTATCCCAAGCAATTAAGGGGTTATTATTCTCAGGAATTTTCTTGGAAGGTTGGAACTTTTTAGGGTTCGAAAAAATTGTCATTAGGGAAATTGAAAAATATAAAGGAAAAGTGAACTGAAAGGGACCAAGGGGGTCACAGGTTACCTTGAAATTAGTTTGCAGGAGACAATGAGAGTAGCTTCTTGAAATTCTCATTCGGTTGAAAATGGAGAGTGGGTTCTTTGGCACTTTGGAACAAATAATATTCTTTGGGCCTGATTGGATTTTATATTTGTATTATCCTTTTATATTTCTATACGTCAACCTTTAATTTGGAAGAATAATTTTAACAAAATCTTGAACTTTTGAGTGACATCATGCTAATATCATTATGGTCCCATAGACATGTGGCAACTTTGGGTTGGCTCTAATGAGTGACCTATTAGCATGCAAGGTTATTCCTAATTTTTTGAAGAGTACCAGGTGGACTATTGAAGTGAATTCAGGTGTTGTTGAATGGTTGGACAAACATGTAGTGATAGTGATCGGATAAGTTGTTAGGAAAAACTAGAATACCTCTATTGAAACCCAATGATAATGGTTTAACTCTCCATATTCTTTCCATGGGACACCATTCACTTCTCAACATGTGGCTCTCGAAACCACCATCATACCTGATATGTGTGTTAACCCTCATGCACTTTCTCCATGTGAGATTGACTTTTCACCATAGACTGGGCTCGCTTGCAACTGTTGGATTATTGGTCCTCACATCTTTACTAACACTCATCTCTTAATCCTTTGTCGCATTATATAACCCATATTTGAAAGGGGACTAAGCCTATTTGAATTGAAACTACCCCTTTTTAAGTTACCAATAACTACCCATTGTAACACACTCAACCACCCACAGGTCGGGTATGCTAACCACAAATACCTCCCCTACTCTAATTTTAAATAATAGGGAAATGCATGAAATATTCATCTGCATTGATCCAGATTCATGTTAAACAAAACATATATGAAGCATAGGACATGAAAAATAGTACACAACAAACATGCATACTCTAAACATATCTAATTCAACAATAAATAAATACACGGCGGAAATAATTCATACACAGGTTAATAATACCATGAAAGCGAGAACTTATATTTTATAGATGAGAACCATTGATTGGCTACATACCAAGGACATTCCACCCAAACGTAGACATTGTTGTTCCATGTATCAACATCAGTGTCACCCCCAAGCCAGGGACATTAATCCATAGGGATGGTTCTCGAGTGTTTCTCAGCTTCCCAAACTAGTCAACACTCAGCTCTCATAGGATTGCCAACACCCATAGAAATCCAAGTACCAATGTCTCTTCTACCTAGCTTGCAAAACCCAAGAAAATGGACCCCCACCTTTCTCTGCCATGGAGTCCCTCAATAATTCCTTCTCCTTCTAGGGCTCTCATGTAGCTAGTCCATAATCTCCATGCTGGGATGCTTAGGACTCACAGTTGTGAGAAAAGTTAGGCACTGGCCAAAACATCTAAGATATGAAGGACTCGTTCACAATTGGATTTCACTAGCAATCTATACATCCAACAAAACTGTGTTTGTTCTTCAATAGTCTGATTTTCTTTACCAAGCCAAACACGAATGACGAAAATGAGTGTGGTGAACAATGAATGGAGTGAAGTCTCCATGAGAGGTGTGAAACAATGAAAAATTAGGTGAATGAATTGGTGAGGGAAGAGTGAAGTGACCAATGGAAAAATGAGGACATGAATGGGAGTGAGAGCGAATGAAAATGACAAAATGAATGAAAGAATCAATGAATGAGAGAATCCCCCCTATAGACCAGGGACAAGTTTATGTAATTCGTGGGGATCAAGACCCTCTTGTCCTTCCCCCAATAATCTCACGTAAGTGTCATTCTCTATTAAGAAAAAATGGAGAATAAAATATAAAGTAAAATGCTTAGCCCCTCAAGCCCCCTCTTTTGTATAATCATAGCCCCATGTAAATCTTGTCCTTGTCCATCTAGTAGCCAACGAGGTTCTTATTATTAATAATGATCAAAACATTACATTTCTTGGGCACACTGGCCTTTTAATAATTGTTTGGTCACTCTTCCCTCTCAGCAGTGTAACAATACATTATTTAATAGGGGGCTCATAACTCAGGGTGTTACATCCCCTCCCCCTTATTTTGGCACTGTCCTCAGTGCATATACAAAAATGAATAAAAATTCCAAAATTTATTCAAAAAGTTGTGGCTACTTTTCCTGCATGGAATCCTCATGCACCTAGGTAGCTTCTTGAGGACCATAACAGGTCCACCAGACTTTTACCAGCTCTATAACTCGATTCTGGAGTATTTTGACTTTTTTGTCCAATACTCACACTAGATGGACTAGAAATTATCCCTCTTTCTCTACCTAAATCATATTCCAATCAATAACATGGTTAGGATCTTGTACATATTTCTTTAGAAAAGAGACATGAAATACATTATGCACATTCATGGAAGCAAACAATGAAAGCATGTATGCAACTGGCCCTATTCTGTCAAATATCTCAAATGGACCTTAGAATCTGGCTGCCAACTTTGTATAGCTACCCAACTTCAAAGAGATCTTCTTGGGATTCACTTTCAAAATCACATGATCCCCCACATTAAATTCTCTTAGTGTCCTATTCTTATCGGCATAAAATTTCTGTCTATCTTGAGTTGCCTTTAAATTTTGCTTAATCTTAACCATCTAGTTTTCCATATCCTTGAGCAACTTTGGCCCAAGTACCACTCTATCTATTGGGTTTTCCTAGCTTACTGGAGTACTGCATTTTCTACCATACAAAGCTTCAAATGGGCTCATCCTCAATGAAGCTTGATACCCATTATTTTAGGCAAACTCAACCAAGTGCAAGTAATCTTCCCACTTAGATGGCTTATCCATCACATACATTCTCAACATGTCTTCAATTACTCAGGTGACCCTCTCTATCTTCCAAATTTGTACCAAATCCTTTAAATAATCCCTTCCAGAAATTTGAAGTAAAATTCGTGTCTCTGTCGGAAAAAATTGTCCTAGGTATTCTATGCAACCTAGCAATTTACTTCATTTAAATTTCCGCAATATTAGTTGTTGTATGAGTTGTTTTCACATGAAACAAATGAGCATAATTTGTCAATTTATCAACCACTACCATGATTGAATCGTGTTTCCTAGCTTTGTTCGACAACTTTGTTATAAAATCAATGGTTATCACTTTCCATTTATTCTCTGGGATTGGTAATGGTTGTAGCAAACCCGATGGGTGTCTATGATCAAACTTCAGTCTTTGACATTCCATACATCTAAAAATGTAATAAGCAACATCTTTTTCATCCCCAACCAAAAGAATTGGCTTCTTACTGTTGTAATTTTTTTTTGTTAACCAAGATGTCCAACATATGCAACATTATGCATTTCCTTTAATACCAAATTCCTAAGTTCTCCAGAACTAGGAACATAATTCTATTTTTATGCATAATTAATCCATATCCCTTCATCTCATACTCTTTCATTTTTTTTGTACATCCTCTTGCTGTAAGCTTTCCTTTACCTGTAGGTAATGTTGATTTGTAACAACAACATCTAAAAAATTTCTCTTCAATTTTGACTGATGCATGTTAATAGTTGTAGCATGCATGAGATGTACTCTTCTACTAAGTGCATCGACAAATTTATTTTATTTTCCTTTGATATGCTTGATATCAAAGTTGTATTCACTTAAAAATTCCAGCCATATTGTTTTCCTGGCATTCAAAGTTGGTTGTTCAAAAAGATACTTCATACCACTTTGATTTGTTCTCAATTCAAATCTATTTCCCATGAGGTAATGCCTCCACATATTCAATGCATGAACAATGCAAACAATATCCAAGTCATGTGTGGCATAGTTCCTCTCATGTTCCTTAAGCTTTCTGGACTCATAACCGATGAAATTTTCATTTTGAGTGAGGACTCCACCAAGTCCATCCTTACATGCATCTGTACATAACACAAAACTTTCATCTAGGTCAACAATATTTAACACAGGTGCACTAGTGAGTAACACCTTCAAAAAATTAAAGTTCTCTTCAAATTCAGATGTCCAATCAAATTTAATTCCCTTATTTTGCAAATAAGTGATGGGATAAGAAATCATAGATAACCATGCTATAAACCTTATATAGTAACAACTAACCCCATAAAATATATGACTTCTGAAACATTCCTAGGTGCTGACCATCCTCTAATGGCTTCAATGTTCTATGGATCCACTACCATACCTTGTTCTAAAATAATTTTCCCTAAGTAATGGATCTGTTATTGATAAAAAGAACACTTACCCATATTGGCATACAACTGATGTTCCCTCAGCACTTGCAATACCAATCTTAGGTGATGTTCATGCTCTTCCTCGGTGATATAGATTATTTTCGGCATTAAATGAGAGTGAAGATATAATAAATAAATGTACAAAGATATCTCGAATATCCAATAATATAACATAAAATTTTCAGATATGCAACCATAAACACAAAGATACGGTACTAGACAATTTTCTATTAATGAGCAAAAATGTACAAAGACTGTAAAAATATAGAGTGAAAGACTTGTTAGAATGGTGGCAGCTTATCTCTGGGAAGAGATTTGTCCACTAATCACATTCGCAAGAATATGATTTGAAAATGAGGCTCTGAATTCCTTTTTATCATAAAGAGAATCCAAAACCCTAACCCCAGAAGATGAAAATCCAACAGTTTTGTGGACCCCATTTTGGGTAGTTTGGTGTATCAACTTCCCAAGGGCATAACATTGGCATATGATCTCCGTTTGGGGCGCACAATAGCTCGTTGGAAAGGTATCAGAATGTATATTCATTTAGGGGGATCAATAAGAGCCTTCATATATCATTGAGAATATCTATCCCAAAAAAGATTCATTTAGGCCCTCAAAATGGCTCTGAAAGTTAAAAACTGCTAAAATAGTAAATTACCAAAATTTCTAGAAAATTGTTTTCAGCTAGTTGGAAAAGGTAGGTGGACACCGATATCCATCTGGATCAATCCTCCATCCTTAGTAAAAAATGGTATCATTGCATTGAGTGCATGGGGGAGAGGGAAAAGTGTTTGTTGAATCTGCATCTTGATGAGTTTCTTGCCTTGTTGGAGAAGTTGTGTTGCTTAGCTTGTTGAAGGTTGTCATGAACTTGTGGATGGAAGGGTTGGACCTTTTTAACCAGTATGGACACATGATATTCCTGTGTGAAGAAGGAATATTTACACTTTGCTGCAATCTTGTCAACCAACTTCTATTGGATAAAAGGTGCTTGGGCCAAGGCTGTGGTGGTTGCAGTATCCTTTTGTTCACGATTTGAACAGATTGTCAAGAATCTGAATTTTGTAGTATGAGATACTACCTTGGGGCACTGTTTAGGTTGAACATTAGTCAAAAATATCTATGGTATTTTGTAGATATGAACCCCCACAAAAAAAATCACACTACGGGGTCAAGACTCATAAACAACATGGTGCTCCCATATATATGGTTGGCTCAAGAGAACATCATAGAACTCTAGTGGGGAAACATCAGATAATACTTCATTCTTGAAGGGATGGATTTCATATGACATTCGACACTGATGGCTGACACAAAGATCTCATCCCTGGCGAAGCCACCCAATGTTGTATGGATGTAGGTGTGGTGTTGTCGAAAATACCAACTATTTGACAACCTCTGTTGAGATGAGGTTTGTTTGGCTTCCACTATCAACAATAAAATGCAATGGGTTCCCCTTCACCCACATATGTGAATGAAAAAGGAACTCCCCCTCTTCAGGATCTATTGTCTCCTCTGGTTGAATTGTTGCAGTCACGGTAATAGTAGTGGGGTCTGCATCAATGATATGTCTTTTACCAGTATTTTTTATAATCATATTTTTAATTAGGGTCCGGATCCTTGTATTTGATCTTGAACACCAATGACTGTTTTGAGTGACATTCATCGGTGTTGTGCTAGGGGATTTTGTGGAAATCGCACCATTTTTTGGTGTCCTTCTTTGTCTTCCTGTGACCCTTCTTTACTTGTGGATTGGACTGGTTTTCGGGAGACTGCTTGTTAGGGCCTTCTTTATCATAATTTGGTTGTTGCATATTTGTAGACCCAAACTCCCATTTGTTCTAGTGATTAAATTTTTGCTTGATTTTAACAACATATCAATAAGCAACACAGAGTTATGATATGTCTAGAAAATCCATTTCAGTTTCGATGTATATGTGTAGAGCCCCATGGTATTTTAGAACCAAATGTCGTCTAGAGTCTTTGATACCAAACTTGGTGTGAAAGTTATGGAAGGTATTGGTGAACTCTGAAACTTCTTGTCCCCTCTCTTTTCGTAGTGTGGTCCATCTCATGTACTGGTCCTCATAGTTGCCAACAGGGTAATACTGTTCCTTTACCACATCCAAAAAAAAATCCCAAGAGGGCTCGACCCCATATATTCTAGAATCCTATGTGGAACTTTTAGCCTGGTCAGTTTCCCACCAATGTTTGACATGGGGGAGAGCCTTAAGGAGTGCGAAGGTGATTTTTTCCCTGTCGGAAAAATTATGAACATAGAAATAACCTTCTAGCAGATTTAACCATTTTTCTAAGGCATCCGCATCTATCTGTCCTTCAAATATGTGAATATCAAAATTAAATTGTACCTTGAAAGGAGAGGTACTTCCAAAGTGGCCTCTT
>JZKD02S1390638.1:0-11340 GCA_000966675.3 Picea glauca
CAGACTTAACACAAAAGATTCATTTGTGAGGGTTTAACTAGATTCTATAGTAAAGACATCTTTCAAAAACTAGCCAAAGGTGTATAACATGATCCACTCTCTTGCGAGAGTGAGCAACAAGATCATCAAGGTAGGCTTCGACTATGTTCTTGAGATCGTGAAAAGTGAAATTCATGGCACGTTGTAAGGTTTCTCAGGAATTTTTAAGGCTGAAAGGCATTTTCCGGTATGCAAAAGTACCCCAAGGACATATAAATTTCGTCTTCTGTTGGTCCTCAGGTTTGATCTGGATTTGGTTACAGCCTGAAAATCCGTCCATAAAAGAAAATATCTTGTTTCCCACACACTCATCGAGAATCTGATCAATGAAAGGCATGGGGAAGTTATCTTTAGGACAAGCCTTGTTTAGGTCGTGAAAGTACATACACACACGGATGGTTCCTTAATTTTTATTCACAGGAACGTGATTGGATACCCATTCGGTCAAGGGAACCAGGTAGATGAAGCCAGCGTTAAGTAGATTCTCCACCTCCACCTTAATAGCAGGGGCCTTCCTGGGATTTACAGCTCTAAGACGTTGTCGAATAGGTTTAGCATATGGTTAAGTTCTAATCTCATGTTCGACAATACGAGGGTCGATCCTTGGCATCTCTTCATATGACCAAGTGAATACATCTCAAAATTCTTTCAAGTGTTCGATGTAGATAAGAATTTATTATGGCGAACAATCTGCACCTATATTTACGTTCTCAATATTTCCAGGGGTACAAGAGATATCGATCAAGATGGTAGGAGAAATACTTGCCATATTTCCTTCGATATAAATTTCATGTGTATCAAGTGGAACTACGGCGTGACCAATTATATCACTCAAGGTAGACCAAAATTCATCTTGCTCGATTCTTTCAAGACTTGGGAGAAAATAAGATCGATGATGAATATCATCCCAAGGTCTCTCAGAACCATTCATGGCTTTGAGGGTGGCTTCATACGAAGGAAAAGTCTCATCTAATAAATCATGAAAACAAGACAATGAGGTGGCCCATACAGGCCTAAGAACATAATCCTCCTCGTCCGTCTGTGAGGTAACAGGATCAGGATCGACGGAAGAGTCAAGAACAACTTGATACACAATCTTCATTGTCGATAGTGGCATAGCCATGCTAGCATGCAACTAACCTTCACTCGATGAAGTCGGAGAAGGTAGGGTCCATGGATCACTAAGATAGGAAGTGCGGAAAGGAATGGACCTCCCTACTAAAGGAGGCCTACTAACCATGGTGTAAACGTGGTGAATCGGTGCCGAGAAGTCGAAGGTACATGTGAGGGAAGAATACATTTTGATGTTGATATTCTCAGTTGCCAGCTGAGAATTTTCGATCACAGGGATCGACGGTCCAACAAATGCGTTAGGACTAGAGTATGCAAATGATAATTGGTCGATATTCATGATCTCCCCTTGATGAGGAAAACAAAGTGTATGGAAGACAGATGATACGACAATGACCATAGCATAGGTCCAATTGCGACCTAGTAATAGGTTATAATCAAGAGGTGCGTCAACTACCTCTACCTCCACCTCTACCATATTCCCACCTAACTGGACTAGAAAGGTAGGGAGAATACCGTGAGGGCAGAAGGAATGACCATCAAATGCATTCAACATGTTCGACAACTTGGAAAGGGTCGGAGAATCGAGAGCTTTCCAAAATACCAGGGACATCACGCATGTGGCAGCACCTTCATTAACAACTACTCGTTTGATAGTATACTTGGAATACTCCATGTGGATTTTGAAAGCCACATGGTAGGGTAAGTGAGGATTCACATCCATGACGTCAAACTTGATAACTTTCGAGCCACTAGGTTGTAGAGTTCCTAAGGTAGAGAGTAAGGAATTCCTTTGTGATGGACACGTCTGGAGTACCTCCAAAGCCGACATCGCACAAGGGGTTTGGCCCAAATCCTCAACGATATAGTAGTTATGGACAGCTCTAGCATTAGGGTTGTGAGTAGAGAGCTTGAGTACTCCTTTCGGAACACGAGGCGGTGGATCTGGTTTCTCAATCTGTAGGTTCATCTCTAGAGGGGGAGGAGAAGCTTCTAGACCGGTACTAGATTTTGAAGAGCTATAATCTCGAGAGTGGGTGGCTATATCAATTTCCGCGTCAACCATATTGATACAAACACGGTCGCCATCTTGCGACAGTGGATTTTGACTTCCACTGGGCGCATTTTTTTCATTCGAAAAGCTCGAGGCTGAGTGCTAGTTGTGTGGGAATGTATTCTTCAGAACATCATGCGGTAGATTTGAAAGCCTCGTAGCCTCTGCAAGTTTTGGGCATAAATGTGTAAGTTGGTCATCTGTACAAAGTTTACAAGGAAACTTCACCTTATGTTTCTCTTTCTTTCCCTCTCCAGTATTATCATTCTACTTCCCATTATTATCTTTGTCCTTGGGATTGTTACCATTTTTCCCACCCTTCTGATTGTTTCAACCTTTCCTTTTATTCCCATCTGGTTGCTAGTCACCATTTGGGTTTTTCGACAACTGTACGGAATGTACATCCACCGATTGGGTGGGTTTAGAGGATGCAGACAAAGTTGATCCTCTAGAATACTTCATCACTGAGTCTGTGGAATTTACATTAGCAGATCCTACAATGCCATCGGCATGAGGTCTAGGTTTTTTCCTAGGATCATAATTTGACCGTGGTGCTTCTAGAAGAAGGTGATATAACATCTCAGACTGAGCATATATTAAATCTAATTGTTGGGCTCTAAATATAGCTTCTTTCTCTTTGGATACCCCGGAGGTGGAAACATCCTTCAAGATAGGAGGGTGAAAATACTTTAGGAACCATTCTAGGAGAAAGGTCGGGGGTATAGGAGTTTTAATCAACCACCTTTGTCTATGCCACTCCTGGATATGATCCGAGATGTGAATGGTGGTGTCCTGGTGTAAAGTCGAAAAACGTTNATTTTTAAGGCTGAAAGGCATTTTCCGGTATGCAAAAGTACCCCAAGGACATATAAATTTCGTCTTCTGTTGGTCCTCAGGTTTGATCTGGATTTGGTTACAGCCTGAAAATCCGTCCATAAAAGAAAATATCTTGTTTCCCACACACTCATCGAGAATCTGATCAATGAAAGGCATGGGGAAGTTATCTTTAGGACAAGCCTTGTTTAGGTCGTGAAAGTACATACACACACGGATGGTTCCTTAATTTTTATTCACAGGAACGTGATTGGATACCCATTCGGTCAAGGGAACCAGGTAGATGAAGCCAGCGTTAAGTAGATTCTCCACCTCCACCTTAATAGCAGGGGCCTTCCTGGGATTTACAGCTCTAAGACGTTGTCGAATAGGTTTAGCATATGGTTAAGTTCTAATCTCATGTTCGACAATACGAGGGTCGATCCTTGGCATCTCTTCATATGACCAAGTGAATACATCTCAAAATTCTTTCAAGTGTTCGATGTAGATAAGAATTTATTATGGCGAACAATCTGCACCTATATTTACGTTCTCAATATTTCCAGGGGTACAAGAGATATCGATCAAGATGGTAGGAGAAATACTTGCCATATTTCCTTCGATATAAATTTCATGTGTATCAAGTGGAACTACGGCGTGACCAATTATATCACTCAAGGTAGACCAAAATTCATCTTGCTCGATTCTTTCAAGACTTGGGAGAAAATAAGATCGATGATGAATATCATCCCAAGGTCTCTCAGAACCATTCATGGCTTTGAGGGTGGCTTCATACGAAGGAAAAGTCTCATCTAATAAATCATGAAAACAAGACAATGAGGTGGCCCATACAGGCCTAAGAACATAATCCTCCTCGTCCGTCTGTGAGGTAACAGGATCAGGATCGACGGAAGAGTCAAGAACAACTTGATACACAATCTTCATTGTCGATAGTGGCATAGCCATGCTAGCATGCAACTAACCTTCACTCGATGAAGTCGGAGAAGGTAGGGTCCATGGATCACTAAGATAGGAAGTGCGGAAAGGAATGGACCTCCCTACTAAAGGAGGCCTACTAACCATGGTGTAAACGTGGTGAATCGGTGCCGAGAAGTCGAAGGTACATGTGAGGGAAGAATACATTTTGATGTTGATATTCTCAGTTGCCAGCTGAGAATTTTCGATCACAGGGATCGACGGTCCAACAAATGCGTTAGGACTAGAGTATGCAAATGATAATTGGTCGATATTCATGATCTCCCCTTGATGAGGAAAACAAAGTGTATGGAAGACAGATGATACGACAATGACCATAGCATAGGTCCAATTGCGACCTAGTAATAGGTTATAATCAAGAGGTGCGTCAACTACCTCTACCTCCACCTCTACCATATTCCCACCTAACTGGACTAGAAAGGTAGGGAGAATACCGTGAGGGCAGAAGGAATGACCATCAAATGCATTCAACATGTTCGACAACTTGGAAAGGGTCGGAGAATCGAGAGCTTTCCAAAATACCAGGGACATCACGCATGTGGCAGCACCTTCATTAACAACTACTCGTTTGATAGTATACTTGGAATACTCCATGTGGATTTTGAAAGCCACATGGTAGGGTAAGTGAGGATTCACATCCATGACGTCAAACTTGATAACTTTCGAGCCACTAGGTTGTAGAGTTCCTAAGGTAGAGAGTAAGGAATTCCTTTGTGATGGACACGTCTGGAGTACCTCCAAAGCCGACATCGCACAAGGGGTTTGGCCCAAATCCTCAACGATATAGTAGTTATGGACAGCTCTAGCATTAGGGTTGTGAGTAGAGAGCTTGAGTACTCCTTTCGGAACACGAGGCGGTGGATCTGGTTTCTCAATCTGTAGGTTCATCTCTAGAGGGGGAGGAGAAGCTTCTAGACCGGTACTAGATTTTGAAGAGCTATAATCTCGAGAGTGGGTGGCTATATCAATTTCCGCGTCAACCATATTGATACAAACACGGTCGCCATCTTGCGACAGTGGATTTTGACTTCCACTGGGCGCATTTTTTTCATTCGAAAAGCTCGAGGCTGAGTGCTAGTTGTGTGGGAATGTATTCTTCAGAACATCATGCGGTAGATTTGAAAGCCTCGTAGCCTCTGCAAGTTTTGGGCATAAATGTGTAAGTTGGTCATCTGTACAAAGTTTACAAGGAAACTTCACCTTATGTTTCTCTTTCTTTCCCTCTCCAGTATTATCATTCTACTTCCCATTATTATCTTTGTCCTTGGGATTGTTACCATTTTTCCCACCCTTCTGATTGTTTCAACCTATCCTTTTATTCCCATCTGGTTGCTAGTCACCATTTGGGTTTTTCGACAACTGTACGGAATGTACATCCGCCGATTGGGTGGGTTTGGAGGATGCAGACGAAGTTGATCCTCTAGAATACTTCATCACTGAGTTTGTGGAATTTACATTAGCAGATCCTACAATGCCATCGGCATGAGGTCTAGGTTTTTTCCTAGGATCATAATTTGACCATGTTGCTTCTAGAAGAAGGTGATATAACATCTCAGACTGAGCATATATTAAATCTAATTGTTGGGCTCTAAATATAGCTTCTTTCTCTTTGGATACGCCGGAGGTGGAAACGTCCTTCAAGATAGGAGGGTGCAAATACTTTAGGAACCATTCTAGGAGAAAGGTCAGGGGTATAGGAGTCTTAATCAACCACCTCTGTCTATGCCACTCCTGGATATGATCCAAGATGTGAATGGTGGTGTTCTGGTGTAAAGTCGAAAAACGTTCAAGGCCAACATCATATCGAATGGGAAATTTAAAGTGGTTGAGAAAGGCCACCATCAACTGATTAAATGACCCATATGTCCCCCTAGGTAGCTCAATGTACCATTGCAAAGCAACTCCAATGAGAGTGTGTTGAAACAATCGTAATCTAATAGAATCATGGCTCAGGGAATTCGATGAGCACCAAATGTGAAAGGTAGTAACGTGTTCACCAAGTTCCTCTCCATTCTTACCCTCAAACTTTGGAATGTCTGAAGGAAGTTTGGTGGGGACGGGGGGCCATGTGGGATCATGACTCACTGGGTTGTTCATTAACTTTGACAAGTCTGGCAGATTGATCATGGCTAGGAAAGGGAGACGGGGTTGCGACATATGGCCCCATCCTCCCACAAAATATTGTGTGTTGGGAACATCATTCCACCCAAGATTTTGGTAAGAACCAAAGCCCTATCTGGAATTATAAGGCCCTCCTCTAGGATGATTCGTATAGGGTGGGTTGGGCATCATTCCAATAGGAATGTTCTAATAAGTATTGTGAAAATTGCCCCCGGTCGGATTGAATTCGGGTTGGGGGTTTCCCAAAGTGTAAGACTAACCTCCTCTTGGTGGGAACTTGGAGGATTGAAGTGGATTCATCATGCCAAAATTGTTGGTCGGAATCGGCACCGAGGAGGTAGGGATATAGGGTGAAACTTTTACGTTAGTTGGGTTGTTCCATCTAGCAGCAGAAGGATTAGTCACATGGTTAAGAACATGGACACTTCCTACATTATGATTCGTTTGGGGGATAAGAGAACCACCAAATGGGAAATGAGTGTAAGGAGGTGAAGTGTCCCCAAGTCCAAGGCTAGCGTTAGGACCAACAGCTGGGATGGCATTCGAAAACTACAAAGTGAAGTTAGGCATACCATAAGAAAATGGACTAGAATCCATAGGGATGGACTGAACATTGTAACTAGGCAAGTGACTGAAACCCCCAAAAGGGTTCGAGGCAAGAGATGAATCATTAACTATAGGTCAAGCCATAGTACCGGTATAAGCCTCCAACACTGCAACTATAGCGGATCCAGGAGCCAAAGGGGTACCATTAACTATAGTGGGTATGGGAGTCGAAGAACTCCCAGTGTTCTGAAGACTAGACTCAGTACTCATCCTTGTGGAACCACATGTCTAAAAGGTGGATGTGTGTGTACCACTTCTAAAAAATCTATGCCTTTTAGAAGGCAAGAACCCGAAATCTGGTGGTAACTGTAACAACTGACAGGACCAGTGGGGATGCTAGTCTGACTCCATGACGACTTATGACTCGAAAAAATAAAAATATTCTAAGGCCAACTAGTATTCAAAGAACATACCAAAAATTCAAAGGGCCAATATGCATGCAAACGATCTAAAGTGGTTGAGTGGCCTCCCTCGCTAAAGAAGGTATGTCTCATCCAAGAGGGACCTGAGACTACCTGCTAAAGTTTGGAGGTAACAGAATAAGTTATAGGGGCCCTCGTGAGCTTAACAACCAGTCGGTCAGATCCCCCCGAAGAGGTAATCCTCCATAAAGGTTTTGTGTTGTCTGACCCCTATCTAACCCAGGGTACAAGTAGAATAACCCTTGCAAGTAACCTATGAGATACCTAAGTCAAGTAACTAATAAACCACTATGTAACCAATGCACAAGCGAGCAATCATAAGTCCGAATCACTGTATGGGTAGGGTAGAAAAGCCTGAAACCTTGAAAGCACTGCCTCTCATAGAGGTATGGGTACTAGCAAGATCCCCAAATACAAATAAATCCACAGAAATATCTCTGACACTAGGTAAGTATCCAGGAGTTATCCCTTCAACTAACTTCGCATGACCTCATGATTAACTCTGGTGTGAGTGGAGCCTCCTAATCTTACCAATTATACAATGGAATTCTCAACTCCCTGTCTCAGACACATATGTTGATTTAATTGCCTTGGAGAATTTTACTAACAAAATCCAAGTCACTAAATCCTAGACTAGTTTGTGCACCCTAAAAATAAAATCGTGACTAATCAATTTTAGTTTAAAGCGTAAAATTTATTGGTCGTGATTACTCAAAAGGGTATGGAAGTGAAACTCATGATGTTATGACTCTGCAAGAAGATAAATATGACTATAATGCAAAGTCTATCTTTAACTTTTCAATGAATGATATGCTAATAAAAACAGTGCAATTTTCAATTTCAACTCTACAATTCATAAGTAAATGAAATCTTTTTCTAAATGTACTAATCTAATGATAAAGGTTCAAAGACAAAAATTCTAACCAATGCAAAATGCCTATTTTTTTGTATTTTCAATATATTAAAGAGAAAATGCATGGATTGAAAAGAAACCTGATATATAAATTCTACTGTGTATAAATGAAATAACTCAAGCATAATACCAAGCAAGCAAGCAAACAACACAGGGTTCAAGGACAAATCAAAAATGAAAAACAATGAGAAATACTATGCCCATAAATTTAACTCCAAACAGGTTTCTTGTCAACCCAGAGAATCTCAACAGGCACTATAGAGACCTAAGAAGGCTCAACAAACATTGAATCCCACCCAGCAGTCACTAAACCAAGCAAACAATCAAGGGAAAGTAGTATATGCAACTGTTCAAGAGAACAATGTGTATATACGCAGCTTGCAGTGAGACAACACGCGTTTATACGTGACTGTCAAAGAAAAAGGAGCATACAGGATTTAAAACAAGGTTAGGCAAGGGAAAAAAGGTTGAAAAACTTAGAATCAGAGTGAACATAATCTATCAAGCTGTGATACGACAAGAAACACAAAGGAAAAATAGCAATGTAAGAAGAAAAAATACTTCAACCCTTAGAAGGAAGATCTCTCCCCAATGAAGTCACCAATTCTGTTAGGAGGGAAAAACTCTCTATGGCCAAGGGTAAACCACATCAGACGGGTATGACTGAAGAAATCAACTCAATTCCATTGTATGCTATATAAATGAATGTGCAAGATAAGAAAGAGGCCTACCTTGATCCAACGTTCGATGATGTTCCACCATTGAGCACTTCGACCCAAAGATTTATACCTGCAACAAGTTCTCAACAAGCAAGCATAGAAAGTACATGGTGATATTATAAAGGGGTTAGCCCATTATATAACATAATCCATTAATAAACATTACAAACATGCCCATTATTCATGGTCAGGACCAGAGCCAGACCATTATTAGTGACTACCAGGTTGAGCATCAATAAAAAAATGATCAAGATGAAATGTAAGATTAATGTTATATGTTTTAAATTATTGGTAGATCCAAGAGAAACAATTTTTTTCATTTCATATAATGTATTATCTAGATGTGGGATGATGTCAGTAGTCAATAGGATTTTAATAAGGTTAAAATGGCTTCTAATGTGAAACAAGGGGTAGGGTAGTCAGTTAAAATTTTTGAAATGGATCTTGGGGTATGTGTTACACAAGTTTCATTGTCCAATACCACTTTGAGATCCTATTATATGATCATAGGTATGGAGTGGTTAGAATCTCATGAAGTAGTGTTAGATTGTAAGGGTAAAATTAATTATTTATAGATTACACGGGACTCAAAAGAATTTTAGTACCCTGGGGCTAATAGAGGAGTTCCTTTGAGATTTATTTCCATGATGCAACTAAATAAAATTCTTAATAAGGGCTTCAAGTTGTATTCTATGACGACTATGAAAAGGAAAGAGGATATGGTGAATGTAGTTCAACATCCTAAATTATCATAATTTTTTGGTGTGTTTCAAAAAGCGTTACCTGGAATACCGCTTAAGTGAGAGTTGGAGTTCATAATTGAACTCAAAAAAGGAACTTACCCTATCTCAAAGGCTTTGTAATGCGTTAAAACCTTGGAATTGCAAGAGTTCTAGATGTAGCTCTAAGAATTCTTAGATTTGGGATCTATTCATCCTAGTATATCACTATGGGTAGTGTTGATGATAATTGTAAAGAAGAACATGGATCATGGAGGTTTTGTATCAACTATTGATAGTTGAACAAAGTAACCATAAAAAATCAATATACATTGCCCATGATTTATGATATATTTGATCAAATGAAAGGGGTGACTACATTTTCAAATATTAAATTGAGATTGGATATCATCAATTAAGAATTAGAGAAGAGGACATCCCTAGGATGGAATTTAAGATTCATTTAGGTCATTATGAGCTTGTAACGGTGTCATTTGGGTTGACAAATATTCTAATTGTGTTCATGAATTCGATGAATGGGATGTTTCAACAACACCTTGATAAACCTGTGGGTTAGGGTATGATGAACCCCCTGTGGGTTAGGGTATGTTTCACTAGCATCACCCTTAGGTTAATCGAAAACTACTATTCCTAGCCACGTTGGATCTACCAGACTTATCTCAGTTGACAAATGATCCCATACTACATTTTCCTTTATTGCCAGTAATTCCTGCTAAATTACCTTCTGACATCCCCAAATTTGACGGTAAGCCTAGTGAAGACCCGAACAACCATGTTATGAAATTTCATCTATGGTGCTCATTAAAATTACTGATGGATGATTCTATCCAGCTGCGTCTTTTCCATCACACACTCACGGGCTCGACGGCCAAATGGTAGATTGAACTCCAATGTGGTACCTTTCAATATTTCAACTCCCTAGCTATGGATTTTCTCATGTATTTTCAATTACCCGTCTATTACAAGAATGGTACAGAACTCTTGACTTCAATTCATCAAATGAAATGCATACATATCTTTGATCACATTCATGAGTGGAGACGATGACGAAGGTTGACCAAAGCGAACATTCCTAACCAATTATTGGTAGAATGGTTTACTAAATCTCTTTTACCCCCAATTTCTCATGGCGTTTCCATGGGTGGTTTTGTCATTGAGGAAGAATCCATTACTCGCGCTCAGTACCTAGATTTTTTTTATTCCCAATCCGACACGTTGTATGATTTGATACCAAATGCTCCCCACACGTCCATTGATCCATCCAAACCATATTCCACGACTCATGCAGATGGAATTATCAGTTCCATCAAAACCCAATCTTCATCACAGTCAGTCAGCTCAGTTAATTCCTATGTTTCTGCACCCATCACCAGTTCGACCTCACTCTCCTCTACTTCCCCCCCTGACTCAAATCTCTGATGTGAATGAAGTCCAATCTGCATCTTCACAACAAATCGAGGGAAAGAAGAAAATGAAAAATAAACCCAAAAATAATAATAATAAAAATAATGAAAATCCAAAAATGCAAACTCAACCACCTGCTCCTGAAAAAAACCATAGTGAAAACTAATTTTTTTTCTTTTCATTTGTGGTGATGATCATTACACCTGAAACTGTCCTCATCGTGACGAAGTTGCAAAACTTTTCAAATGGAATTCCCAATGCGTTGTGTTGGAACAACCTTTTCCTCAACAGCAGTCCATGGTTGCTCAAGCCCTTGCCCCTCTAGCATGGGGAAATCCCAGTCATCCTCCTAGCGAGGAAGCCTCGTCGAGTGCCCATATTTATATTTTTAATGGGATTGATTTAACCACTTGCACCACAACATATGAAACATCAGATAAAC
>JZKD02S1390649.1:0-11340 GCA_000966675.3 Picea glauca
GCTTTGATACCAAATGTATATTTTAACCTTGTACAATATTTAACTGCAAATAGATTTTCAATAAAAGAACAAAAAAGATACAATGGAAAATACACACATTACACAAAGATTTTTGCCTTGGAAACCCAAACCGGGAAAACCAACATATTATATATTCATTCATTATGATACAGTTTTTACAATACAATATACATATAGGAGCCAACGACATCCAAAACCCTAACCCAATGACCTAGATTAGTAAACAACCCTAATTCCTTAACCAAAAATACAAAACTATCGAAAAAACCATGTGCCGAAAAGCTGCCCAACATTGGACACGAAAATCAAGGCGACACAAAAAAATGAGGCAAAAATGCGACATGTTTCCTGAGGCTGCCTGTCAAACCCCCCTATGCGCCCAATGCAATGTAGCAGGCACTGACTCTAGTCGTGCAAAGAATATAACACATACCCAACAAGGAATATTCATTTCCCAAACGAAATATATCAAAGAAATGTTAAAGAAATTCCAAATGGAAGATAGTAAATCCATGGTCACAGGATGCAAACTAAGTCTAGATGATGATTCACCAAGAGTAGACCAAACCATGTACATATCAATGGTTGGTAGCCTACTATATGCAAAAACAACAAGACCAGATATCTTGCAGGTTATAGGAGTAGTAGGTAGATTTCAATCTGCACCTAAATAAACTCACATGAAGGCAACAAAAAGCATATTTAGATATCTTAAAGGAACCTTGGAGTTTGGTTTATGGTTTCCAAAAAAACAAGATTTTACATTGAATGCATATATTGATGCAGATTGGGCTGGTAGTGTAGATGACAAGAAAAGTACCAGTGGAGGAGAATTCTAATTGGGGAAATCTCTGGTATCATGGTTAAGTAAAAAGAAAATATCACTATCTATAGCAAAATCAGAGTACAGTGTCGTTGCATCTTGCTACACATAAGTAATTTGGATGATATAGACCCTAGAATATGTACAAGTGAAATGTGATCATCCAATCACTATTAATTGTGGCAACACCAGTTCCATAAATATCTCTAAGAATCTTGTTATGCATTCTAAAACCAAGCATATCCCAATTAAATACCATTTTTATGAGAGATCAGGTTTCTCAAAAGGTAGTCAAAGTGGCATATATTGATACTAAAGAGAAAATTGCATACATATTCACAAAGCCTCTACCAAGAATTACTTTTGAAAATATTAGACAGAAATTGTGAGTAATTCCCATACCTCATTAAAAACTACAAAATCAGAAGAAGGAGCACATGGACAGGGGGAGAATCGCCTCAGGGGGAGAGAAGAAATATCCATTCTGTCATTGTTTTCAAAGGGGGAAGATTAATAGTAAAAACTTGGTTAAAATAAGGGGTTATTACTTTTGTTTCGATCAATGCCAAAGGGGGAGATTGTTGGAAGATTAGTTGTCATTGATGTTAACCATGAAAAAATAACATTGCATAGATTTCACAAAATACAAAGGGGTCGAGGATGAATCATGTCCATTGATGTAGCTTTTGGGACAATCCAGAACCATAAGATTGAGGTGTAACCAGAGGCTAGGAGAAATTAAATCCTCAATTGTATATCAAATCCAATCGGACTTCAGAACTTCGCCACTTCAATGATCATTGGAGACAAGTATCTGGCTATAATAGTTGAAGGAATCAACAATAAAGAATGAAGAACGATGTTAATCATTGGATCAAAATGAAATCATAATCAGACGACTCAAATCTCTTTTCGCGAGTCCACTGAGCAATCAAAAAATGGCTAAGTATCATATTCTATCTATATCACTTAAAAATTTCTAAGTATGGTTCATTATGGAGGAAACAAAAGTTGGGAGTGAATTTTGATGACATCTGAGAAGAGATATGAGTCTGCGAGTCTGAGAGTCTATGAACCCAAAGAAAAATCACTTGAAATTTTTTCTAAGTATAGGTTCATCCTTGATGATGTGGAATTTGGGGGTGCATTTTGATGAAATCATAGAAGGCACGTGAGTCTGTAAGTACGAGAGTCCATGAAACCATTAGATAAAATAATTCTAAGTATAGGTTCATCTTGGAGGCTGCGTAAATTGGGCATGCAATATGACGACACCTGAGAAGACATGTGAGTCTGCAAGTCTGACAGTCTGTGAAACCGTTACATAAAATAATTCTAGGTATAGGTTCATCTTGGAGGCTGTAGAAGTTGGGCACGCATTCTAATGACACATGAGAAAACATGTGATTCTGCAAGTCCGATAGTCCGCAAACTCATCAAAAAAAATAATTCTAAGTAAATTCCATGTTTTAAATGAATGAGAATTGTCCACTCAACAATTGATTAAGTCTAAATCATATATTTGTCTAAAGCACCTAGATAAACCAAGGTTGTCCACTCAACGGTTGATCATATCCAAACCGTTGATCTAATTAACACTGGATAAGCACCAGTTGGAATTGCATTTGGTCACGGGTTCTGGTAACATAGAAGAAATCGGTTCACAGCTGGATACTTAGAGCCAAAGATCAGACAAAGAGAGTTGGTGCTTCCTAGGGTTGGTGCCCTGAACAAGGGGATTGTTGTCTCCTAGAGTTGGTGCTCTAAATCAATCTTCATATAAAACTTGCAATTTGTAATTTGAGTTTATATTTATTGATGTTATTTTTGAATTTTATTGATGATCAATAAAGTTAATAAATAAATTATTAAAGATTGTGAAAAGTTATTAATATTGATTCACCCCCCCCTCTCAGTATTAAACCATATTCCAACATGTTATGTGCTTTGCACTATTGATTCACAGTCAATCCTCGACATGAAAAAATCATTTGCAGATCCAGATGTTGAAGATTTAAACATAACAAAGATTAATAGTCAATATTTAACTCTGAACTCTCAGGATAGGATTACTGAAATGTTCCCAAGTGTTTTTTCTTGGAACATTTGGAGTTTGAGTGTTTTCTAGTTGTGGTATTTTGTCAAACATTTTGATGATTTGTTTTCTTAAGGTGCGATATGATTGTTTTATAGATTTTTCAGCAATAAATGATAGGATTTATACAACAATAGATACACAACAAGATGCAATAGAAGGAATAGCCACAAATACCTCAGATATGATTTTATTTATCATAGATAGCTAACCTCCATACAATAATAGAGAAGATCTGGATCATAGAAAAATAACGAGTGTGGCTGATAATGCCTTCAAGTGAAATAGAAATATGGATACATCGGCTTCCATAAGCCTCCCCAAACTGAATACCAAAGATCTCCAATACCCAACTACTTCCCTTGTTTTAAGAGTTGTCTTCTCTAGCACAATGCGCCCTCACTAGATGTAGCAAGCTAAGATTTTAACCTCCTTAAAGATGAGCACCAAATCACTGAGACCAACCAAAAATCTATAGATCGGGTGATGGGAAAATCCTGTGATGAATCTCCTAGATTTTGGGAGAGATCTCACACTCCAAATCACTAGATCCATTATGCATAATATTCCCTCCTGAAGAGAAATGTGCCCCACTTGATAATATAATGGATCTGCAGAAGAATACCCTCATACACTAATGCAAAAAGGTGCTAGGGTGGTAGCAACCATTCTTGAAAGAATATCAACTGTATATATAGCTTCCCCAAGACAAATCGACATCTCCTCAACTGATGCAAACAACCTGCAGAAAACCCTTAGAAATGTGCCCTGCCTCCTCTTCCCTGTAGAAATGATGCTTGTAGCTGAATATGAACTAAACTAGAATGGTGAGGGAGGAATATTGCACCTCCTTGGCCAAGCTTGGATCAAGAATAGGAGAATATTTCACTCCCTTGTTGATCTCTAGGGTTTATTCAGTCAAAACCCTCAAAACCCCCAAATACCATGGGTTCTCTAGCTAAGAAGTGAGACAACAAAATATCAAACGACATAATGAGAGAATAGAAGCCCATATCTCTCTTTTATACTCCTTTTCATATTTTCTCTCCAAGTGAATTTTACTTTACTTTTAATATTCCTTCATAAAATCACTTTATTAGTTAATTAACCTTTTTTCCTCTAAAAAGTGATTAAATTGTCCTTATGGCTTATCTAGCCACTAAAAGTCACTTTTCATCATCTTATCCTATAATGATCTCCTCCTGATTTCGATGAGATATTACACTAAGAGGTTTCTTTAAGTATTATGCCAAAAATGACCTCCTTAGTGAATTTAATTAAAATATGCTCCATAATAACGCATAATTACATAAATCGTCAGAATGCAATGAAACCAAAGATGAAATATGATGAATGTTGTAAGTCAGGCCCAATAAAACCCCTCAATACCTCCTAATATCACTATCACCCCCAATTGGCTACTCTGATAGGCATCCCAATATGTAACATAAGTAAGTCCAAAAATTGGGACATTACATTCTTCCCTGCTCAAATATTTCTTGTCCTCAAGCAATAATTGAATCAATATAGGTATGATCCTAGGGTCCCATATCGACCTGTGTGATATGCTCCCCTCAAAACATGATCCCTCCAAGTGCTCAATACGCATACCACCTGAATGATCATGATGAGTAGAATGATCATGTGCAGTAGATCCTTAGTCAACTCCTTCAACAACCACTCCACTCAGATCCCAACTCCATCAAACTCTGGACTACCAAACACTCCAATCCCTGGATCTGAAATCAATTTGTGAACTGCAGTGCCTTGCAAAGTATAGTCCTGTAAGACCTCAACACCAAGGCTCTCCTGAATACCCCCAACCAATGAAACAAGTAAATACAATATCCATCTCTCAAGGAATCTCTCATACAAGACAATATCTAAGCTACTACCTCCAATAGTATCCAGATCCCTTGCTAACAAAAAATATTACCTACTGATATACCTGATCCTCAATCAAGCCGCTCCATCCTGCCACATAGTATCCTCATCTAGATTTTCTCTCAATTCCCCCCAATAATGGAAGGAACCAATCATACAAGCCCCTGAAACTCTCATGCACTCTAGAACAGTACCAAACCCTGCATCACATAACTCTGAGGATTCCATACCAAGTATCTCAAATCCTACTAAGTTGTAAGCCTTCGGTTGAAATGCACTGATAACTATGCTTTCCTATCCATGATCGCTCAACTCAGCCTCACTATCAATCCATACTACTGTTTGTTGTGTCCCATGCTCTAGTAATATCCCTATGATGTAATTCATACTATATATCTCTAGCTCCCCATGGTCGAGAGAGGCTAGCATACTCTCCCAAATTATCATTGAAACAGGGGTGGATAAGGAATCATGCCCTGACTTGTGATGTTGACATACCAAACATGCCTGCATGGGCCTCATGACACCATCCTCGAGATCCTCCTAGGAGAATCGCTCTTTGATTTGTTGACAAATACTGAAATGGACAAGATTTCTAACCATAGGTACAACATGTATGATCCTCAAGATATATGACACTGCCTACTGTGACCATACATCCTACCAACTGACCTCGTAGTACTCATCGGAAACCTTTGTCCTACTCTGCTCCTCATCCTCATCCCGCTGAGACTATGAACCTATATCCACCTCTGGAATATCCTATGTCCAACTATTGAGGATTCTCTCCATCATGCCCAAGGCCTCATATGAATGTCGCAGATGAACCTCCCCTATCCTACTGCATATAATGACATATCCCATGTCAGGAGGTATCTTCCTAACAAATATCCATGTCCCATGCAACTGAATATATTCCTCTATGTTGTTGTATATAATGAAGGTATCGGGGAAGGCTAACTGAAATAAATGAAACATATGTAGGACTCAGGAGTGTCATATGCATTGGTCAATCCCAAAGGCTTGACCAAGAACTCATCCACCGACATCCATGGTGAATAATCACCTATACCCCTCACTAATATCAAACCATTGGGTACACCAGTAGGTAACTCAACAAACTGATGGTCAATCACACTCCCTCCATCATCANACCTCCTTGGCTAAGCTTGGATCAAGAACAAGAGAATATTTCACTCCCTTGTTGATCTCTAGGGTTTATTTAGTCAAAACCCTCAAAACCCCCAAATACCATGGGCTCTCTAGCTAAGAAGCCCGACAAAAAAAATCAAACAACATAATGAAAGAATATAAGCCCCTATCTCTCTGTTATACTCCTGTTCATATTTTCTCTCCAAGTGAATTTTACTTTACTTTTAATATTCCTTCATAAAATCACTTTATTAATTAATTAACCTTTTTTCCTCTAAAAAGTGATTAATTTGTCCTTATGGCTTCTCTGGTCACTAAAAGTCTCTTTTCATCATATTATCTTGTAGTTCCATTCCTCCCGATTCTGATGAGCTATTACACTAAGAGGTTTCTTCAAGTATTATGCCCAAAATGACCTCCTTAGTGAATTTAATTAAAATATGCTCCATAATAACTCAAAATTATAGAAATCGTCAGAATGCAATGAAACCAAATACAAGTTGTGTGAAATCGATCCTGATGATGAAATATGATGAATGATGTAAGTCAGGCCTAATAAAACCCCTCAATACCTCTTGATCTCACTATCATCGCCAACTGGCTACTTTTACAAGCATCCCAATCTGTAACATAAGTAAGTCCAAAAATGGGGACATTACAATTACCTTGCTATAGGAATATTTACGCAGAGATTTGATTCCACCATCAAATGACAGAGTGATATTTTTCCTCATATATCCAGAAAAATAATTTCTATGATAGCCTCTATCATAGGGTATGACAATGATGAAACCATTGATTTGTATATTCTTGGTGTTATGGATTCAAGTTTCCCTACTACCCTTAAGACTTTAACCAAGTTTGATTATTCCATATACCTAGACAATATCATACATATTTTTTATCAGGCTAATTGTTAAGTGCGAACACAAATCAATCCCCATAGCTTCACTACGAAACTAGAACAAAACAAGACAATACACTACTCTTTCCTTATATTTCAATTATCAAATGAGAAATGGATCTATAACATACCTTTTAAATATCGAAGATCCGACTTCGCCAATGGAATCCAAACTCCGTCGCGAGGTTTATGGAGAAATATCTGCAAATAAACACAAACCAACAAAGACAAGAATAACATAGTCTATTTGATATGAAACTATGTACATGATCAAGGAATCATAAAATATGAACAAATAACATTTATATAGGAAAGAAAAGTATATCTGTATTAAAGAATGTGGAATAAAGATACAACCAGATGCCTTGATGTTGTCAGGTTCCTTCCAACAATCCCTTGCTTCCCACACACTTCTTTCTCCAAGGATTATGAGACCATGGATCTGATAGCTACTCACAATCTATCTTGACAAAGCAAATCTCAAAACCACTCTAATCAAGCTAATTTTCCCAAGCTCAATCCAACTAACTTTCTCCATGAGAGCTCCTTTCCTTTTATAAGCTGAAGAGGATAAGGTGAGGAGGTTAAGATGATCCCACTAAATCGTGAAAGCGAGTAAGATCCAAACCGTTCGGAGGCCACCTCACCATAGAAGCTTCTCCTTCTAGAAGCATCGAGAAGATGCTCGTTTTTCCCACGTACATGAATTTACACACCCTAGCTATAGTGCAGCCTGCAGAAACTCCGCAGCCTAGATTTAGTACAGCCTATAGAAACAAGGCATTTCTGCACCCTGTGTATAGAGAAGCCTGAGGAAATCAGGCATTTCCACACCCTGTGTATAGAGAAACCTGTGAAAATCCTCTTTAATAGGTTTTTTACAAAGGAAAATACAACTTCTTCTCTCAGTAAAAGTTATTCTCCCTTCTTTCTTCAAGAATTTAAGTCACTCACCCCTCTGAAGGAAACACATAGTTTTACATCATTAGTGGTCATAAGGGTGACGAAAATAATGTGTAACAATATTCAGCTGATGGAATTTCAGAATACCCACTATTTTAGATATCAGTCATATTTGGTTCACTTATTCCTGTATTCTCAATCTTTAAGATTTCAAATCTTGTAGTTACATATAGAGGATGGAATGGGTAACCCAAACTCAGTCATTCACTAGATTTCAATAATTAGGAAGAAAGTACATGATCCTCAGTTTTATGACTTTACAAATCTATTCATGTCTTAATCCTATGGAATCATCTATTGCCAATCCCCTCCTAGAATTTTCCCAAAAATTCATAGAATGTTGTAATTAATCCAAAATAAGAGAACATGTGACCGGTTTTTTATCTAAAAAGCATACCGTGATCAAGGTATATGGATATGAATTAAAAACCTACCTACTTCCTAATTTCCTTACCTTGAGAGTCTTCTCATTAGAATTTATTAGACAACATTTAAATTCTGATCATGTTAAATTCTTGGCTAACAAGAAGAAAACTTATTTCAAATTGAAGAAAGAAGTAGGGCCTTTTATTTTCAAAGATAAGTAAGAGTTGTAGGAAGGAGAGGAACGTCTGAAGGAAATGGGTATTAGCTTACAAAATCTTGGAATTATGATCCTCATGGTGTAATCACAACCAGAAGTAAGAAGTATGGTTTACTTCCCTATCCACATCAGTCAAAGCCAAAATTTACTGAGAATCTTGAAAATATTGAAAGATGGGAGGGTCTGTAGAGGATATTGTAGGAACAATAACAACAAGTTCCAACACAATAGGATAAACAAGTATCACAACATACGTCCATTCTAGTTACACCATCTCCTTTACATTTTCAAAAGACATATACAAGGAATATGTCAGGGTCAACATAAACAATGACAGATTCAGAATCTAGTGTTTCAAAGAAACTAAAAATAGGAGGACTAACAAAACAAGAATATTTAGAATTATAGCATGAAGCAGAGTCTTCCAAAACAGAGAAACCAATGATCATCGAGGTGGTGTCAACACTCAAAGAACACTTATCTAGCCATTCTGATGTTCAATCCATGAAAATTGACAGTGAGATTTTCAGGAGGTTTATGGAAATTAAAGAGAAAGGGGTAGAATTTAAAAAGGACATTTTCCCCAAAATAATGACATAGAAGCTTCACATACCATAATGATTTCTGCTATGTATTTTGAAAATAGGAGATTAATAATGTTTGTATTGGACACAAAAGAAAATAAGAGAACAAATATCACTCTAAACTTGAATGCCCTCAATCCTTTTGATAAAATGGAATTAGACAAAAAGACAAGGGAGATGGTCAGTAGAGACATCATGATAGATACTTTAGGGATGGAGAAGTTATAGATAATGAAGGACAAAATTGCAGGTCAACTGAAGTATGAAAAACTAGCAAATGAAATAAAAAAGAGCAACATTGAATAACTAGAACAATGGGTGATAGACCTGGGGGAATATCCAAAGGATGCATCATCTGTACAAGATTTAATTACCTCAAAGAACAAATAAATTCAAGTATTAAAGAGAAAACTAAAAATTCCCGGTGTAGATCATGTGCAGACCCTTGAATTACAAGCTATGCATCAAGAAAAAGATGCATTGATCAAAGAGATGGACCAGATGAAAAATCAATTAGAAAATTATGAAAGGAAAATTGAGATATTGCATAAGGGAAGTTCATCATCTTAACTAGCAGACCACTCAGTTGAATTATCCAAATATTTATCAGTTATAAACCAAAAAGGGGCCAAGATTGACAAGTTAAAGAAAATAGTTGAAACTCTACAAGAACAGGCCAAGGATAAGTATAAAGTTATCATTGAATATCAAAAGATAAAATCCAATCTATTGGAAGAAATTGAACAACTGAAGCACAAAAAGGATGGTAAAGCTTATTTAATTGGAGCGAGACATAAGATATGGGACCAGATTATAACAAAAATAGGTAAAATATGGGAATACTTCAAAGGTGTAGATGAAGAAAGTACATTAATCGATGAAGCTGAAAAAGTTGTGCAACAAGATTTTTTGGATTTGGGAAAAATCCTCAGATAGTTGGTCGAATGATCAAATTCCTAAATACTCATTCCAGAGATGCACTGATAGAAAAAAGAATTAGTAATAGAACTCAAACAGTTCTTTAGATTGAAAGGATTTTTACCAAAAGGAATCTTATTCAACAAACTCAAAATAAATGCATAATGTTGAGAAAGAATGTATATACCTTCAATAATAGATTTAACAAATTGGTAAATATGAGTTTACCAACTGTTTGGGGTGAAAAGGGTAAACTTATTCCTTTTGAAACATACACACAACATATTTTCAAGGTCATAGGAGATGATAAAAAGTTGAAGCAAATATCAGATGTGTTAAGTGGGAAAATTATTATGGACATGATGGTTGATGATTTTTATGTTTTATGTCAAGTGAAAGATTTGTTTGTTATTACTCCCACATATGAAAATTATACAGATTTGGATATTGCATTCACAAAAAATGAATTCATTTCATTACTCGTCAAATGTGACATGGCAATTCCTTCTTTAACTTATCAACGAATAGTTGGTTCCCACAACTTCAACAAAGTCAACTAAAATTCAGGGAATTATTCTATTCTCGAATGAATATCATATTATTTTGTAATGTTTTGTTGATGTAAATTAAAGGATGAAAGATAGCTTTTCCAACCAATTTTGGTTGTAGAACGTTTTGTATAAAAGAAGGAAAATTCGATGTAATCAGGGATGGATTTTTGAACTGGAGATCCTTTTGAAGTTTTAATAAAAAATAGTTTTGCAAGTAGTAAATGATTCTTGGTTTTAATCTTTGGCATATGTGATCTTTCTCGGTAATTTGTTATTTATGTTTTTCTTCCTTTCTTTCAAATGTATGTGAGATGTTGATTAAGACAATTTAGTACGATCACTACTGTCTACATCAAGCACTGGTTAAGGCTACATATTTCATTGTTTTTCATTGTTTCAACTGTAATTTAAAAGCATGATCTATTTCTTTAATATCAAAGTTTGTTTATGTTTTATAACACAATCTCACATGAACAAATAAAGGTCATTTATATTTGCATGTGTTTTCTTTTATCAAAGATAATTTTGATTTTTATCTTTGATTATGTTTTCCCACTATTCTACCAACGATAATTTAAATTGTGCCAAAGCATTAATATCTAATCCCTTTATGGTTTGACTATTAATAAAATAAGTTATCTCAAAATATCACAGTCAAAACTAGTATTAAACCCTTTGTTCTTTGAACAGATTTTGAAACTCCGACCACTTGAGATTCACAATGTCCTTGGCATTGTTTCCCTAGCCAATAAATACATCAAAGAATACAACACGGTTCATGGTCCATTCTCTCATGAGAAGAAGGGGATGAAGGCCCAGAGGTTGATGCAATTTCTCCATACATATATGCCATTTCTAATTG
>JZKD02S1390660.1:0-11340 GCA_000966675.3 Picea glauca
GACTTCAGAATGAGCAAAGGAGAGTGGATGTCCCAACCAAGGGCGATGCGGGTTTCTTTTCCAGGAAAAGAAGGTCGTCAAGGGTGACGACGAAAAGATATGTAAATGCTGGAAGCAAAGGCTTTTTACAATTACCAAATAAATAAAGAATAATTTGGGATGAATGTACATATACAAAAATGGGTGCCCCAATGCAATATGGCTTAGCTTGTGAGGGCACAAGTTGCAAAGAGAAGTGGTGGAGTCCCCATGGGTGGGTTTCTGTATGAGGGAAATGAATGGAGGACAATCTACAGATGGGGAAACTGAGTCTAAATGAAATGGAGGATTAATGAGACTGCAGAGGTGCAGTCAAATAGAACCGAGATGAGATAACCTAGGAGTCGATTGGGAAAGCTAGAAAAATGATGAGAAGGAGTATACGGTTTATTCTTGGAAATGCGTGAGACTATCGGGACTCCCATCCCTAGGGGGTGAAAGCAACATGAGTGTCAAAGTACCAAGGGGGAATTATGAATGGGACAACTCATGTGGGGGAGAGTGCTATCGGGTGACAATACCGAAATGCAGCAAAGGTGATAGTACTACAGAGCCGGATGTAGGGACCCTAAAGGTGAATGTTGGAGGGTATTATTGGGAGATGAAATGGATATTCAGAGGGAATGATTACATGCCGTTTTCGAACATATACCTGAAGGGGCTCCACTACTTTTGATGACCAAGTACCTACACATATGAAAACGAAATTCTGGATGTGACTTGAACAATATCTGAAGATAAAGAACATATAACAACTTATTTGATATTTTTGAACATGAGCGGGTGTACCTGGACGTGATGTGAGAAAAATGCTCCTCGGGGGCCAAGTACGGATGGTGACCCAGGGAATGTGAATGTGTAGATGGCGTGATCCTAATCTCGTGGCTGAAGATGGATCAGGAAACATAGCCTTTGGGCTCTTGTAACTGAGTGTGGAAGTTTGGAAAAATGGACTATATATGGCTGGTGGGCCCACAATGCCACCTCATTTGTACCCGCTGATATAGTGAATTGATGAGGATATTTGGAGGAGTTTTAGAGACTGCGGGAGCTTGAGCTGACTGATCCGGGAGTTGCAAGAGTCAAGTTAGTGGTCCCATCCTCCTACATGGTATTTAGTTTATACTTTTTGGGTTGGGGGTCATACAAATGGCCGTACAGGGGTAAGTTTAGGGGTGGGCCCACTAGTGCATGGGAGACGAAGAATACCTGCGCTTAGGTGCATGGGAGAAGGAAGAATACTCACGCTTAGGTGCACGGGTATAATTCCCTCTCCCGTGCACAATGTGTGGCTATGCTTGACACAATAACACATAGGGGCGCATGGGAGGGAAAAACAGGTGCACATGAGATGCGCACCTGTGAAAAATACAGTTGCGCACTGTGCGCAGCTGTTTCTCAGACAACTGCGCATCAGTGTGCAGATCTGTAGAGAACATGTGTGCATGGGTGCGCGCCCGTGGGCGTGACAACTGCACATTGATGCACAACTATTTCTCTGACAACTGTGTATTAATACACAGCTGTGTGAAGAACAGACGTTCACATGTGCACGCTTGTGGGGGTGAAAGCCGCGCACTAGAGGCAAAGCTAAGGGGTTTTTTTGGAAATTTGAATTTTTGATATTTTTGATGAATGATGAGTACCGACCAAGTGTTTCAGTGTGAATTCAGGTGATCAGTTTGGGAGAGGAGAGTCATCATGCCAATATGCTGGAGGGAGAGAGACTAGGAGAGCCTCCAAAAGGTGGTGAGAGAGGAGCCCGGTGTCCGGAGACACTTGGTAGCTTGTGGGTTGCTCAAGTTATTCGGTTTCCCTCTAATACAGTTGCAAGAGTTCCTGCTTCAATATATGATATCGACGTGGAGCACTGATCTGAAGTTTTTCATTGTGAGGGGACAACAATTGACACTCTCAGGTGTTGAGGATATTTATTTTCTGATGCANGACTTCAGAATGAGCAAAGGAGAGTGGATGTCCCAACCAAGGGCGATGCGGGTTTCTTTTCCAGGAAAAGAAGGTCGTCAAGGGTGACGACGAAAAGATATGTAAATGCTGGAAGCAAAGGCTTTTTACAATTACCAAATAAATAAAGAATAATTTGGGATGAATGTACATATACAAAAATGGGTGCCCCAATGCAATATGGCTTAGCTTGTGAGGGCACAAGTTGCAAAGAGAAGTGGTGGAGTCCCCATGGGTGGGTTTCTGTATGAGGGAAATGAATGGAGGACAATCTACAGATGGGGAAACTGAGTCTAAATGAAATGGAGGATTAATGAGACTGCAGAGGTGCAGTCAAATAGAACCGAGATGAGATAACCTAGGAGTCGATTGGGAAAGCTAGAAAAATGATGAGAAGGAGTATACGGTTTATTCTTGGAAATGCGTGAGACTATCGGGACTCCCATCCCTAGGGGGTGAAAGCAACATGAGTGTCAAAGTACCAAGGGGGAATTATGAATGGGACAACTCATGTGGGGGAGAGTGCTATCGGGTGACAATACCGAAATGCAGCAAAGGTGATAGTACTACAGAGCCGGATGTAGGGACCCTAAAGGTGAATGTTGGAGGGTATTATTGGGAGATAAAATGGATATTTAGAGGGAATGATTACATGCCGTTTTCGAACATATACCTGAAGGGGCTCCACTACTTTTGATGACCAAGTACCTACACATATGAAAACGAAATTCTGGATGTGACTTGAACAATATCTGAAGATAAAGAACATATAACAACTTATTTGATATTTTTGAACATGAGCGGGTGTACCTGGACGTGATGTGAGAAAAATGCTCCTCGGGGGCCAAGTACGGATGGTGACCCAGGGAATGTGAATGTGTAGATGGCGTGATCCTAATCTCGTGGCTGAAGATGGATCAGGAAACATAGCCTTTGGGCTCTTGTAACTGAGTGTGGAAGTTTGGAAAAATGGACTATATATGGCTGGTGGGCCCACAATGCCACCTCATTTGTACCCGCTGATATAGTGAATTGATGAGGATATTTGGAGGAGTTTTAGAGACTGCGGGAGCTTGAGCTGACTGATCCGGGAGTTGCAAGAGTCAAGTTAGTGGTCCCATCCTCCTACATGGTATTTAGTTTATACTTTTTGGGTTGGGGGTCATACAAATGGCCGTACAGGGGTAAGTTTAGGGGTGGGCCCACTAGTGCATGGGAGACGAAGAATACCTGCGCTTAGGTGCATGGGAGAAGGAAGAATACTCACGCTTAGGTGCACGGGTATAATTCCCTCTCCCGTGCACAATGTGTGGCTATGCTTGACACAATAACACATAGGGGCGCATGGGAGGGAAAAACAGGTGCACATGAGATGCGCACCTGTGAAAAATACAGTTGCGCACTGTGCGCAGCTGTTTCTCAGACAACTGCGCATCAGTGTGCAGATCTGTAGAGAACATGTGTGCATGGGTGCGCGCCCGTGGGCGTGACAACTGCACATTGATGCACAACTATTTCTCTGACAACTGTGTATTAATACACAGCTGTGTGAAGAACAGACGTTCACATGTGCACGCTTGTGGGGGTGAAAGCCGCGCACTAGAGGCAAAGCTAAGGGGTTTTTTTGGAAATTTGAATTTTTGATATTTTTGATGAATGATGAGTACCGACCAAGTGTTTCAGTGTGAATTCAGGTGATCAGTTTGGGAGAGGAGAGTCATCATGCCAATATGCTGGAGGGAGAGAGACTAGGAGAGCCTCCAAAAGGTGGTGAGAGAGGAGCCCGGTGTCCGGAGACACTTGGTAGCTTGTGGGTTGCTCAAGTTATTCGGTTTCCCTCTAATACAGTTGCAAGAGTTCCTGCTTCAATATATGATATCGACGTGGAGCACTGATCTGAAGTTTTTCATTGTGAGGGGACAACAATTGACACTCTCAGGTGTTGAGGATATTTATTTTCTGATGCAACTCCCCTTTTGGGGAATAACCCTGCTTGCTGAACCCTAACTACCGGGGGATGTGCGACTGATAAACTTGGCACGATGCTACTACTCGGGGCTGAACCCGATGCCAGGTTCGGTTTTCCGTATTGAGACTATGGATGCGCTCTTGGATCAGTGCATCACAACAATGGTTGTGTGGATCTACATATCCTTGGCTACTCAACAAATCACTAGTGGTCAACTGAGGATTGTGGAGAGAGTCCTAGATGGGGACTTATTTGCATGGGGGATGATGTTGCACGCTAAGATGATGGGGAATATTCACCGGTGTTGGACCACTGACTCCGGTGATTTTGCATTTGTATCTATTGTTGGGCTCGAGATATGATCAATTTTATGACGTTTATTAGATACTTTTGTCAAATGTATATATGCATTTTCATGTTTTGGAGAAGTTTTTGAAAGGATTTTGCGCCAAAACGCTATTATCCACACCAGGTATGCATAATTCATGTTTTATAATTATCTTGAGTATGATTCAGTATGATTTTATGTTTTTAGAGATCTAATTCACATTTTTGGTGTTACAGGGAAAAATAACATCATGTTTCTGCTTCCGACACTTAGTCCAGCACTCCATGCAATACTCAATCCAGTACCCGGTCCGACACTCCGTCCTGCACAAAAATGATGGGCGATATGGCAGTTATGGTATTGGCGGCTAGTGATGGGCGAATCAGGAACATGAGATTTTCTCGTACTTTCCCCCTCCAACTACTGAACTCTTGACAACTCGGTTTGGGTTGTTGAGCAGGGTGATTATTGGCTCGCTCCATTTCGGCAGTTAGGGCACCATTAATGTAATTTACTATTTATAGAAGAGGTTCGATCCTCCAATGGTCAACCTCTTGGTCTGTAAATACTATAAATACCACCATGGTGGTCATACAATAGTTAAGTAGCTGAAGAAGTAGTGTGTTAGAGACAAATACGATTTTCCTCTATTTTTTCCATTTTCCATTGCCAAAATTATATAAAACTACATTTTTGATTTTTAATGGTGAAATCGATTTGCTGAGTTCGTGGTGTGCCTTTGAGAAGTGACCACGACTTGCTGGGGGGCCCACCAACCGTCTAGTAACTATTATATGTGTTATTTATGAATTTCATAGCTTAGATGTCTTTTATTTTATTTTCTGTATATGAAATTGCTATTTTGTTTCTTTGTCATATAATTTGTTGTTATAGTTTAACTGTGTGAGTTCTCTTTTGCAGGTTAGTATGAAGGATTTTTTTAATATGCAGTAACTTTGTAGTTAGTAGGAACAAGTTTGAAAACTTATACACTAACCCTGTGTGCAATTAAATATTAGATTGTATTTTATTTATGCTTTTAAAATCGAGTTTAAAACAGAGTTTGAAACAGAGTAGAACATAATTTTAATTTATGTTTTCTTTCACAAGGCTTCGGTGGATGGATAAGGTTAGCTTCAGTTTTCATTTGTAGATTGCCTATTCAATTATCATTTCAATTTTTCTTAACTAGTTGTTGATTAATTTATTCATTAGTTTACTTTTTATATGCTAAGAATCATGTTTAATTTCTGTTTACAAGCATTTTCCTTTTTGCAAGACAATGTGCCATCATGATATTATAAGACACATGAGACATTCACACAACCATCAACACTATATTTGAGTTTTCATCGGTTAAAAGATAGTTTCTTGCTTTCATAGATCATAAGATAGTTTCCTTGCTTTTGTAAGATAGATAGTCTTCTTGCTTTGGTAGATTAAAGAGTAGTTTGCTTATCATAGATTAGAGGTTAGTTGTTAGCTCTTCTTTCTTTCAATTAAGTAGATTTCCTTTTGTATATTTGAAATAGTTGTATTAAGAATAGAGTTCACTTGTATTTTGGTTTAGTTAATTGCTTATTGAGTAGTCTTATGTTGGACACAACTACCACACTTAGAGGGGGGGGGGTGAATGAGTGTGGGGATCTTTTTCCCAAAACTTCCCTCTTACACAAAACTCATTAGTTAGCATTCAAAATTTACTCATTACCCATTGCTATCATTTCTAACCAGTTAGATGTGAACATATATAAACAACATAAATCAACAATATATCATCAACAAGTCATCACCAAAAGGAACACAAAGAACACAAGATGTATGTACAATTTTCTTTTTATTACGAACTACAATCCTTGGGTTTTTTCAACAGCAACTGAATAGAGTACAACTCTATAAGAGCACCAACTCTATAATGCAAGACTCAACTTACACACTCAGCACCAACTAAGATGAGGCAACAATCCTCAACAGATATCAAACTGCAACAAGTACGTGACCTGTCAATAGTGCAGCCTGCATGTGTACGCGCCCTGGCTCACTACAACNAGAGGGAATGATTACATGCCGTTTTCGAACATATACCTGAAGGGGCTCCACTACTTTTGATGACCAAGTACCTACACATATGAAAACGAAATTCTGGATGTGACTTGAACAATATCTGAAGATAAAGAACATATAACAACTTATTTGATATTTTTGAACATGAGCGGGTGTACCTGGACGTGATGTGAGAAAAATGCTCCTCGGGGGCCAAGTACGGATGGTGACCCAGGGAATGTGAATGTGTAGATGGCGTGATCCTAATCTCGTGGCTGAAGATGGATCAGGAAACATAGCCTTTGGGCTCTTGTAACTGAGTGTGGAAGTTTGGAAAAATGGACTATATATGGCTGGTGGGCCCACAATGCCACCTCATTTGTACCCGCTGATATAGTGAATTGATGAGGATATTTGGAGGAGTTTTAGAGACTGCGGGAGCTTGAGCTGACTGATCCGGGAGTTGCAAGAGTCAAGTTAGTGGTCCCATCCTCCTACATGGTATTTAGTTTATACTTTTTGGGTTGGGGGTCATACAAATGGCCGTACAGGGGTAAGTTTAGGGGTGGGCCCACTAGTGCATGGGAGACGAAGAATACCTGCGCTTAGGTGCATGGGAGAAGGAAGAATACTCACGCTTAGGTGCACGGGTATAATTCCCTCTCCCGTGCACAATGTGTGGCTATGCTTGACACAATAACACATAGGGGCGCATGGGAGGGAAAAACAGGTGCACATGAGATGCGCACCTGTGAAAAATACAGTTGCGCACTGTGCGCAGCTGTTTCTCAGACAACTGCGCATCAGTGTGCAGATCTGTAGAGAACATGTGTGCATGGGTGCGCGCCCGTGGGCGTGACAACTGCACATTGATGCACAACTATTTCTCTGACAACTGTGTATTAATACACAGCTGTGTGAAGAACAGACGTTCACATGTGCACGCTTGTGGGGGTGAAAGCCGCGCACTAGAGGCAAAGCTAAGGGGTTTTTTTGGAAATTTGAATTTTTGATATTTTTGATGAATGATGAGTACCGACCAAGTGTTTCAGTGTGAATTCAGGTGATCAGTTTGGGAGAGGAGAGTCATCATGCCAATATGCTGGAGGGAGAGAGACTAGGAGAGCCTCCAAAAGGTGGTGAGAGAGGAGCCCGGTGTCCGGAGACACTTGGTAGCTTGTGGGTTGCTCAAGTTATTCGGTTTCCCTCTAATACAGTTGCAAGAGTTCCTGCTTCAATATATGATATCGACGTGGAGCACTGATCTGAAGTTTTTCATTGTGAGGGGACAACAATTGACACTCTCAGGTGTTGAGGATATTTATTTTCTGATGCAGCTCCCCTTTTGGGGAATAACCCTGCTTGCTGAACCCTAACTACCGGGGGATGTGCGACTGATAAACTTGGCACGATGCTACTACTCGGGGCTAAACCCGATGCCAGGTTCGGTTTTCCGTATTGAGGCTATGGATGCGCTCTTGCATCAGTGCATCACGACGATGGTTGTGTGGATCTACATATCCTTGGCTACTCAACAAATCACTAGTGGTCAACTGAGGATTGTGGAGAGAGTCCTATATGGGGACTTCTTTGCATGGGGGCTGATGTTGCATGCTAAGATGATGGGGAATATTCACCGGTGTTGGACCACCGACTCCGGTGATTTTTCATTTGTATCTATTGTTGGGCTCGAGATATGATCAATTTTATGACGTTTATTAGATACTTTTGTCAAATGTATATATGCATTTTCATGTTTTGGNACACTCAGCACCAACTAAGATGAGGCAACAATCCTCAACAGATATCAAACTGCAACAAGTACGTGACCTGTCAATAGTGCAGCCTGCATGTGTACGCGCCCTGGCTCACTACAACCCGCATATGTATGCGGCCAGTGTATACAACAACCTGCATATCACTTATGAGCTTTTAGGGTTTTCTCTTCAAGATCAACTCAGATCCTCTGCAACCAATTTATCATTCTCTTCTGTCTCTCATTGTCCAAACTGACCACCAACCAATCACAACACATCCAATCTCTCCAATAGCTTACTCATGCTCCACAACCAATCAATATGAATGCTAACTCAATCATGTATAAGAAACTAGTATACCATAGCAATCATATCACAAATGAAATACAAGAGTACTGCTCACTCCATCAACCAAACTAAACCACATCATAGCATCCATATCAAGAATTCCCTAAGCATTCACAACACAAAAAACAATAGTATCCATCAAGACAATAATGTAGCCATACCAGTGTCTCAGTGACAGATTTGAGCCCATAGAATGCAGATTTGGAACCTGCTTCAGTCTTCAACAGCTTGTCATCATCTCAACCACAAATATCTATGATTTTATCCACTGTACACTTCCTGTACACTGACAGCCTGCATACTGTATGCACCCTATACACAGACAACTTGCATGTATGCACCCTATACACAGAAAACCCGTGTACGCACCCGAAAATAGGGTTTTTTCTGTAATTCCGAGAATTTCACCGTCATGATCTCAGACTTGCCGAAACTTCAATGCATCCATGAGATCATCTCGATATCCTCTCTGTCAGAATAGATCTTCAATCATGCTCAAGAGATCCACACCAAAATGCTCTCACAAGAAGCTCTCACAAGAAGCTCTCCATCAATACTCCAAAAGATATTATCACAAGAAGCTCTCCATTGATCCACAAAAAGGATGACCTGCAAGAGACCATTGCTATNAATTCATTGAACTTAATATCATTATTACACATACAAGCATGGGTACTCCAACCATTCTTCTAGGATAACTCAATCCGCAAAGTGTCTTCCCATGAGGGCTTTCACCATAAGGGGACCACTTTGGAGTTCATCCATTTTTACATTTTATTAACCATTATAAGACTATAATGATTCATCTTTTGAATCAATCCACCACTGCATCATATACATTAACTATGCATCATGTATCAATGACAACTCATTGATCCATATTCATCATATCAATGACAACTCATTGATCCATCTTCATTATATCAATGAAAAGTCATTGATCCATCTTTATCTATGCATTCTCATCAAGGAAAATACATATTACATTACATCAATTATCAATCAATCAATCACTTGACATCAATTAATGACATCAATCAATCAAACCATTGGTATCAATCAATCACTTGACATCAATTAATGACATCAATCAATCAAACCATTGGCATCAATGACAACCTAATACAACAATTTCCCCCTTTGGCATTGATGTCAATACCAACATTCATGTCAACACCAATTACCAATTATTGATGCCAGCATGCATATAAGGCATGCTCTATATCAATAGTCAATGTGACTATCTCTCCCAAATGTGACTATCTCTCCCCATAAATAATCAACAATCACATCAATGCGGCTATCTCTCCCCCTTTGACATCATTGGAAAAGGGACATTCTCTTCTTGGGGATGCTCCCCCTGCTTGAAATTTCCTTGGGGATGCTCCCCTTGTCTGAGTGCCTTTGATATTTTCCTCTGAATAATATCTCCCCTTTTGAGAAAGGGATATCACTCTGATGTAATGCTGAAGATACATCAAACATACTCCCCCTGTTACCATTGCTTCCCCTTGAATTATGCTTCTGTGCTCTTTCTTCAAATATAGGGCTCTTTTCTAGGTATGCATCTGATAAATATCTCCTCCTAGAATCATGGTAAGAAGAATGACCCCCCCTATGGGTATGTCTCCCTATCTTCTCTGCAAGATGAACAATGTGCTACCACATAACGATCCTTGGACCTATTCATGCATCAAACTCATTCCATGTCAAGCATCATGAAGAAAAAAATATGTCAATAATGAAATAAATAATCATGAGCAAAATATCAACAAGTACATCCTTTACAAAAATGTGTGCTCATCATGCACAACTCCTATGTACATCAACCATGTACATCAACATCATGCAATGTGACAAAAGATATCATCCCTGGAATGTATCAATCATATGCCTCTATTAAAATGCCAACATGTGCATCTACCAATATGCCAACCATGTGCATCCACCAATATGCCAACCATGTGCATCTACCAACATGCCAAACAATGTATCATATCACTCATGATATGTCTCCATCATGAACCAAGTATCATAAACAAATACCAATTGTTGTGCTAATCAAGTAATACCAACGGTGTAGTATCATCAAGAATATTCCATATATGAGTGTACCAAAACATGTAAACCACCATGCACCAATACCACAAAATGATGAATCCCATACATGTATGCCAAATCCTCCATGAAACATGTGCCAATCAACCTGCTAGTAGGTGCCTCTACCAGTGTACTAGAAACGTACCAATCATGCCTCAACTATAGATCATCAATGATGTACAACATGATCATCTCATCAACTCACCAACCACATGTCCCAATGTGTATCCCATATGCCAAATGCATAAAGCTTTCCAACAAGTAAGCTTTCCAATACATCATCAAGATATATCACATAACCAAGTTTCCATAACTTCACTATCATAACCAACATTGTTCTTCAACATAAAATGCATCAATCCATGTTCATGGGTTAGTGCCATGCACCCAATATTTTATTTTACATCATCACCTTACATAATCCAATATAGAATCATGAAAACCTGTAACAAACAATGTTAGAACCTGCAATAAACCATATCAGACCCTGCATCACAGAGTTATACCATCACATGAAGTTGCAACCCCTGTGCATTGCCTTTTTCCCAAGGCGTTTTCACATATACGTGGTATGCTGCACATACAACTCACGTATGTATGCAACCTATACAAGGTCAGCCTGCATATGTACGTGACTGATACCACTGTCACCCGCGTATTCCTCAGTTGATGACACTTTTGAACTTCCCTTCAGTCTTTCATTCTGTTCTGGCTGCTCTGTATTCTTCACCCACTTCTGTAGATGTCCCTGCTCCTTAGAACTTGAGCTATGAGCATCCATCTTCTCAAAG
>JZKD02S1390682.1:0-11340 GCA_000966675.3 Picea glauca
AGATCACCTCAATAGTTGCAAGAAGTAACACGAATACTCTTTGTTTCTTCAAATCCTCCAAAGCCTTTCTATTACTCAAGAGGAGAGTCTTGTAGCAACATGTTGCTCCAACACTTTCATGAGCAAAATCGAAAGGAAAGCAAAGTGAACAAGAGAGAGAGAGAGAGAGATGGGGAGAAAATCTAGTAGCATAACACTAGCTCAAGATATGGTGAGGAAAAGAGCGAGGGAGGGGTTCTATTTATACCTCAAGAGGCAAAACGATCCCTCTTGGATCACTACCAAGTGTCACACCCAAGTCAAAGGAGGGAATCTCAAGGAGAGGGCGCAACTTTAGGGTTTTAGACAAGGATTGATGAGGTGGATGAGTGAATTGGAGTGTGGGACCAAGAAATATGTGACGTGGGAGGCTAGGAAGGGCGCACATGTGTAGGAAGGGGCCCACAACTCAATTGAACCCAAGTTAAAACGTTTTTGCATGTGGAGGGGGCGCAAATTCCCCTAGGGGCATGAGGGTTTGAGCAAATGAGTGGGTAAGGGGGTGTGTAAAGGTTAGGAGGTGGGTTGGGTAGGTTAGGAATCATCTCTCTCCCCTTTATCCATCTTTACTTTACCCCATTAGCTCAAAATTACAAAAATGACATTTTACTTATGTCATGACTTAGCAATTAAAATTGCTGTTTTGACTGACCGAGGCTCTTGGTGGACAAACACCTAGCAAAAGTTGTCCGACTAAGTTGAAACTTGGTCCAAGGGTGTAGGGGGTCTCATTCCATTTCTTTTGAGCACAAATACCCCTAGCAAAAACCCAAAGACCTAGTTTTTACAATATTTGCTAAAAAATAATTAATTAATTAAATAATTAAATTTCCAGCCTTAGGAAAATTAATTAAATTTAATTAATTAAAAAAAACTATTTAGACTCAATGGAATTCCGCGGAACTTTCTAAGATGTCATACATGGTCATTTACATCATTCCTAAACACTAGCTACCAGAGGATAACCCCATTAGAACACCTTTCACCACTTTGGAGGAATTATTGTTGGTGGAAGGGAAAAACTCAAGGGAAATTAATAAGGCTGAAAAGCCAAATTAATAACCTGAGGATAAAAAACCCTCAGTGAAAGGAACTCTCCTAATGAATAAATCCCAAGGTAACTGACCTAACTATGATCCATGTAGACCTATTACATTATTAACCCACACAGGGGTGCAAAAATTCTGTTTACAAAAATGTGTGCTGGAGGCATAAATTGCCCAGTAGAACCAAATAATCTTCGACATATTAGCATCTGATGATGCATCTCTTCATGGTACATGGAGTTGACCCCCTAGTTGAATAGGCGGTCAACAGGTCCTAAGGGAGGAAACAAACCGAAGGGTGAAGTGAAGGACATGAGTAAAGTCAAGTGCTTTGCATGCCACAAGTTTGGGCACTATGCAGGTTAGTGTCCGAACAAGAAGAAGTAGACAACAACTTCAACAACGGTGGAGGAGTTCTCCGCCAAGTTTGATAATGAGTTTTCCTTAGTTGTGTCTTTCCACTAGGACCACTCATTCCGATATGTGATATATTGACAGTGGTGCCTCCCGCCATATGACATGGGTTCGTGAGCACTTGACAGATCTTACTCAGATTGGTGATGTTGAGGTAGTGCTTGGAGATGACCGAGTGGTCAAGGCAGTTGGTAGTGGGACTGTATCATTCTAGAGGGAGTCTTTACCTCCCATGTTGTTCAGAGAGGTCCTATATGTTCTTGGCTTGAAGAAGAACTTAGTTTCACTTTTTGCTGTTGAGGAGAGGGGCTATGAGGTGTTGTTTCGTGATGGGCATGTGCTCCTTTTCCCCAAGGGGTCTAGTATCACTTCGGCCAAAGTGATTGGGACTCGACATGAGAAGCTGTACAAGCTCATGTTTCAGCGAGCGAGAGCATTATTTCATTCTACCAGCAACAATGATCTATGTGAGCTATGGCACAGGAGGATGGCACATTTGCATCATGGGGCTTTGAGGGTACTGAGGGAGATTGTGACTGGAGTTCCAGATTTCAGTACAGAGCACCAGGAGTTGTGCAAGGAATGTGCTTTGGGAAAGTACACCAAGATTGCTTTTCCTAGCAGTGACAGTAGAACAACAGGTATCCTTGATCTTATTCATTCTGATGTATGTGGCCCGATGTCTTCAGCATCGTTGATTGGTTATTTATTCTATGTTATATTCAGTGATGACTTCTCACAGAAGTCTTGGATTTTCTTCATGAAGACCAAAGGACAAGTCTTTAATCGGTTCCAAGAGTTCAAAGTTCTTGTGGAGAACCAAACTGGGAAGAAAATCAAAGTTTCGAGGACAGACAATGGTGTTGAGTATACCTCCAAGGAGTTCATGGACTTTTGTGCAGGAGAGGGCATCAGGAGAGAGTTGACTGTTCCTTACAACACACAGCATAATGGGGTTGCTGAGAGGAAGAACAGGGCCATAGTTGGGGCTGTGAGAGCCATGCTACATGATCAGGGGCTGCCACTATTTCTTTGGTTTGAGGCATGCTACACTGCAGTTTATCTGCAGAACAAGAGTCCACACAGGGCAGTGGGGAGTATGACTCCCGAGGAGGCTTTCTCTGGGAAGAAGCCTGAGGTGGGGCACTTTCGGATTTTTGGGTGCATCACATATTCACATGTCCCTTCTGAGAAGAGGACAAAGCTAGAACCCACGACAGAGAGAGGGATCTTTGTTGGGTATAGCGAGACTTCAAAGGCTTTTCGTATATACATTCCTTCCTTGAGGAAGACAGTTTTGAGGAGGGATGTGAGATTTGAGGATCACAGTCTTCAGGAGATTCTACTTCAGGATCACAGTCTTAAGGAGATGGGGTTGAGCAGGGAGAGTCCCCTCCACGGGACACTACTTCAGAGAGGAGGAAGCCCAAGTGGCTTCATGATACTTTGAGGGAGGCACAGGGTTCAGTGGGGAATCCCAGGCAGGTTATGAGGGAGAGTAAACCGCCCGAGAGATTTTGCATCTACATCGCGATGGTGAGCAGTATTCGGGAGTCTGAGCCTTCCACTTTTGAGGAGGCTATTGGTAGACAGGTTTGGAGAGATGCTATTATGGAAGAGTACAATTCCATCATGAAGAATGATGTTTGGAAAATTTTTCCTAAACCCAAGGGGAAGTCAGTCGTGACTTCCAGGTGGCTCTATAAACTCAAGCATGCTGCAGATGACAACATTGAGAAGTAAAAAGCTCGCTTTGTAGCTTTGGGGTTCTCACAAGTTGAGGGGGTTGCTTATGATGAGACCTTCGCACCAGTTGCTAGATATACCTCGATCAAATCAGTGATTTCCATTGCAGTAGAGATGGGTTGGAAGATCCACCAGATGGATGTGAAGACCGCATTTCTGAATGGTCTTATACAGGAGGAGGTGTATATTGAGCAACCATTGGGATTTGAGGTGCATGGGAGAGATTCTCATGTGTGTAGACTGAAGAAGGCATTGTATGGGATGAAACGAGCTCCCAAAGCTTGGTATTCAAGGATTGATGCCTATTTGCAGCAATTGGGTTTTGAGAAGAGTGAGGCGGTTCCCAACCTATACTTCATTGTGGTTGGAGAGGATCCTCTCATTCTCTGGCTATATGTGGATGATTTTTTCATTACAGGGGCATAGAGACTCATCACTAGCTGTAGGGAGAGCCTTGCTTCAGAGTTTGAGATGACTGATATTGGACTGATGCACTATTTTTTGGGAGTGGAGGTTTGGTAGGAGCCTGGACACATCTTCCTGGGATAGGGGAAGTATGCGTGTGATATTCTGAGGAGATTTCAGATGGAGGATTGTAGGCCCATGACCACTCCCATGATTACCAACTGGAAGAAGCTTCATGCTTTTGAGTCACAGTTGGTGGATTCCACTTTAATCATCAGTTGATCGGTTCTTTGATGTATTTGGTCAATGCCATGCCATATATTTGTTTTGCTGTCAACACTCTCAGTCAGTTCATGGTGGAGCCTAGGAGAGTGCACTGGGTGGCAACAAAACATGTGCTCGGGTATCTTTGTGGTACGTTAGATTATGGTCTGGACTATCAGAGAGGGGATGGAGTTCGTCTGGTGGGCTATACAGATTCAGATTGGGCAGGATGTGTCAGTGATCGGAAGAGTACTTTCGGGTGTTGTTTCGGATTGGGCTCAGCAGTTGTGTCTTGGTTCAGTCGGAAGCAAAAGTCAGTGGCTTTGAGTTCTACAGAGGCTGAGTATATGGCTGCCAGTTAGGCCAGTTGTGAGGCCCTTTGGCTTCGCACGTTATTGGTGGGATTGTTTGGTTTGTAGTTGAGGCCTACCTTGATTTACTGTGACAATCAGAGTTGCATTAAACTCTCGGAGAATCCAATATTTCATGACAGGTCTAAGCATATTGAGATTCGTTATCACTTCATCCGTGACTATGTTCAGAGAGGAGCAGTGGAGCTACAGTACATATCTACAAATGAGCAGGTTGCATGCATACTCACCAAAGCATTGGGCAAAGGCAAGTTTGTGTTTTTTAGGGACAAGCTTGGAGTGGTGAGTAACACTTTCCTCGGTAAGAGGGAGTGTTAAAAATAATTAAAAAGTACCTAGGCAAGTGTTTCTCATCACCTAGGCGCCTAAGGGGGGAGAAAGTGCCTAATGTGGACCCTAGTCATTTAATTCGTGAGAGACAAATTAAAAGGTGATTTTTTGAGACTTAGGGAAAGTGGGTGAATAAAGTGATTTTATTTCCACCGTTGATCTCATCTAATCTCAACCGTTGGATGAGAGGACTCTTCACCTTCCCCCATGAGGTTGACTAGGGTAGGAGGGCGCACCCTTTCTAGGGTTAAGCGATTCATTTGTTGAGAGAAAAAGAGAAGAGGAAGTCGAGCTTGAGTAAGGAGAGAAAGTTGCAGAAGTGAGGGCACGTTTCCCAAGGCAGCAAGCAAGCACAAAAATCGAGGAAGAGGTACAACACTTATAGGGATGCACTGTACGAATTTTAGGAATCTGTACTGCTGGTTTTTGGGCACAATTTTCGAGGAAGGTACAACAACTTTGTGGAGGCTGTACGGTACGGATTTGACAGTCCGTACAACAGCTAAAGAGAAGCAGTCTGTACAACAAAGGTACAACACGCATTCCAAGGTGGCATGGCACGAATTTCAAGGTGCATTTATTGCACAAGAAGAGGTACAACAAACACAAAAAAGAGGGCACGATTTTTGAGGAGTTTCATACAACATTTAATGCTGTAGCAGTTGTACGGATTTCTGTCACAGATTTCAAGGAGCAGTAAGTACAACATTTAATGCTGGGACAACCGTACATAGTACAGATTTCTGGCACAGTTTTCGAGGAGCAGCATTCTGGAATTTTTCTGAAGGAGATTTGCTCAATTTTTTCTGAGATAAGTTTGTCAATTTTTGCTGAAGATTAGACTGCTGTAAAAGAATTTCTCTGAAGCTCTGAAATAATAAAAACTCCCTTTCTCATTGGTTTTCCCCTTGTGGGTTTTTCCAGGGTCGCTGTTAGACCAAAAATCATTGTGTTAAATTTTCTGAGTTATGTGCTGATACGTTTTTTTTTTTCTGCGTTAAACATTGTTCAGAATCCTCACGTTTCAGTTCTGAAAATATTATTTTATGCTGAGTTTAATTGGCTGTCATAAAACTGGGTTTGGGCATTAAACATTGGCTAAAAAATCAGCAAGACTTGAAACTGGGTGGGGTCTGAAATTTGACATCCCTCTTACACTAAGTTATACAATTTGCAGACTTTTCAGTAGGCAAGGGTTGTTACTCTTATCTTGCCTATCACTCTTTTGAAGCCATAGCCACTTCTAGTACCTATGGTCGAGCTCATTGTTGGTTTGCGGAGGCCTCTTGTATGTTTTAGTCGGTTGGTATCTTGATCGATTGCCTCTAGGATGTTAATTGCTGTCTAGAGGGCCGATGGTTCTTGGCCTTCGGTTCTTTGCTGCACTTGCATGTATCTCACCGTCACTTTATTTCACTTCTTCATGTTGTTAGAACTTAGGTTTGGGATTCTTCTCAACATAGGATAGATTTGCTTATATCATAATTTTCCAAGAGTTGCTTTAGTGCTCCCACTTTGTATTCTCACAGATGTACTTATTAGTCCCATTGACCTATTTGTGGTCATTTGTTGGACATTGATAATATTATCTTATCTATCATATGTGCAACCCTGGAGGCAGGTGTTTAATCTAGAGGACATCAGCTAGGCAAATTATCGACCATGGATTGAATTCTTGGCCATTTCAATAGATTTGAGACTTTTTGTTGACAAATTTGCACAAAGATTTGGCCATATTTTGATCATGGATGATAGGAGGAATTCCTACAAGGCCAATTCTTAGGTCTGCATTGAGGATGACCTAAAACAAAGCTTCCTCAACATATCACAATTTTTGAGCAGTGAAGGGGCTTGCCAACAAAGGGTTAAATATCTGGATTTTCCTAACGCGTGCTTTACATGTTAGTCTTAGGAGCATCTCATTTGTGATTGTAGCCTTAGGAAACCTAAGCCTGTTACAAATCAGCCCAAGATAGCAAACTCCACTTAGTAGAATACAGAAAACCTCCTTTTGTACAACGTTAGGAAAAAAATTCATCTCCCTCCCATTAGTGCAAATTTCCACCCTCCAATTGAGCTGATAAACTTGTTATAACAACGATGAAAACTTGGCTAATTCAAGGAGAAAAGCCCCAAATTGTCACGGGCTAGACCTGTCTCCATTTGGGCTAGTGCTTGCTAGCCTCAAGGGGTAGTCCCTAGGGTGATTTGCCGCTGTCCTAAGTCTGATTTTCTGTGTTAAAAGACCAAAAACAGCCGCTGTTTATCTTGGACAGTGTATTAAAACTGTTCAAGAATCAAAACGATGGGGGAAATATAGTTTTTTCACTTGGAGGGATGCTGCAGGGTTAGCACAATGAATATAGAATAGAAATAGAAGAGAAAACTACTCAAAAGGCTAGTGAAATCACAATGAATAGTTAAGGAAAATGACAAATCAGATTGCAAGATTCACAAAATACCGACAAAAAACAAGGTTAGAACACAAACACTCGATTTCTTTATTGATAGGCTTGCAAGAGGGTTGGTTTTACCACAATTGGCAAGTCCACAACCGGTGCAATGATCACTTTGCTGAAAGAAGAGTCACTAATCTAAGAGAGGGAGAGAGGAATGAGAAAGAAATGCTATGCTAGCTGCTGCAATATCTGATCAATAACCAATGGAATCCATCCATTATATAGTTCTTTAAGGTGCATATCCAAGGAAAAAGTATGAGGACGCATGGGAGGTTAAAGAAGGAAATAATGGGAATGTGTGCACATGAGGAGAAAAAGGATATCATGCGCATAGGTGAGAAAAAACCAAGTGATGGATAAGGAAGTAAGCGGAAGGAGTAAACTAAAGAAAAGGTGAGTTAACTCCACGTGAGAGGGAGTCCAAGCATGAATGCGCATGAGAGGTTGCTCGTAGGAATGAAGGAGAGGATGCACAATTAGGGAGGAAACTATGAAAAGAATGTGAGAGGAAGAGAAAAAATGTGAGGGAATAAACAAGGAGTCAACGTATGCATTGTATGAGGGAGTGATATGGCGAGGTGAGGGTAAGTTAGCGCATGAATGGAGTATGGATGCATGAGGTGAGGGAGCTAGGCTAGGATGAGTGCATGCATGCGGACGATCATTGGGCGTGAGGGTGAATCACATGATGCATTGCGTGCGTGGAGTTGAGTGGAGGATGACGTAGAGGGTAACTTAAATGAGGGAGATGTAAAACCCAACATGCATGTGAGCGAAGAGTGATGCAGGTGATAGATGGAGGAGTAAAGGTAGGAACGTAAAGACATTCAGATTGGAGGGTGAGACGGTGACTTGGAGTATGGGACACATTGGCGACTATGAGTGTGAGTGGAGAGGATGAGGCATGCCATTTATTAAATAAGGAAATTGCATGAGGTCTTTAGTTATGCATCTCCCCTTTTTCCTTTTTTATATTAAATGGATGGGCATGTTGATTAAAAAGATGGGTACGCATGTTTACATGGGGAGTTAAAAAAGGGTGGGACAACTTTAATATTAAATTAATTAAAAAGGGAACACAAAAGTAAAAAAATATAAATATGTATACATGGAACAAAGGGGAGTAGTACGTAGGAGTTAAAGGGGTTAGGATAAGTGATATGTATAGGTGGGTTTAGTGGGTAGTATAGAATTAAAGGTTTAATTAATTAGAAGGGGATACTTTAATTTAATCAAAGTGATAGGAATAAGTGGATTTTTGGATAGGCATAGAATTAAAGAGAAATGGGTTTAGGACTAGGATAGGATAGAGTTAGAGGGAAGTGGGTTAGGAGGCATGGGTAAAACGGTTTAGGGACTTTAAATGTACGGAAAGTGGTTTTATAGCGGGTGAAGAAGAGATAGTGAGAAAAGTTAGCTTAGTTGGCTAAAATTTCTCTGCGGAAGTGCCACCTCACAATATGCGCCCTTGGTTAAATGATGCCACGTAGATGCCACATCTCACTGAAACTTTGCCACATGTTAGAATCTGTTCTCACCACTTGTCATTGCTGGGGATGGCGATCATTGCTAAAAATAGAAAGTTGGCCTCATGTCCATGACTTTATACTCGTTGGATTCGATTTTCCGCAAGGAATCCGAATCTGCAATCAGAATTTACATGGGAGCCTTGGTGCTCAACCTGCTAAAAATAGAAAACTGTGCCAAATCATCTCGAAAGAGGTCCAAAAGACTCAGAATGTCTCAAGGATCAATAATATGCACTCAAAATCTGGATCCGGGGCCTGCAACTCAAATTGCTAAAAATAGAAATCTCCTGCATGTTGCTCGAAAAAGTGCTATTGGGCCTAGAATCATGCAAAGATCATCCCTGTATGCTCATAAATGCTCCAAACTGTCATGAGACCCACTCAAAACATGGCTCCTAAAAAGTAGCAACACATGCCGTATGTAGACATATCTCTCAAAATGCAAAGGAACACAGGCTAACTCTAACTCTAAACAAAATAACCTTGTACGATCATATACTTGCCTTTAACAGGAACCAACCTCTTGCTCAACACAAGTGCTAAACTCTGGGAGAATCTTAGAATGCCAACCAAAATAGTGCATGTTGGCTCTTAACCTGCAATATTTTCAAGGGTGAAAATCTAGGGGTTAACACCTCCTCAGCTGGTACTACTTTTGTGTCTCAATTTTAGGAGGGCCCAACTCTTCAGTGAAAGGATACCCTCAGGATGATCTCAAACTCTACCTAGTCTATGGATACATATGATGGTTGGTAAACAAAATACAATAAGAGAAAGGAGTTTATATTGACTCCTCCACCCCCCCAAGAAATATGAAAAGGAGAATGATTTCAGTGCATGTCCAAAATCCTCCAAGGGCACTACTAAATAGCCTTCTTTCTATCACAATGTTATGCTTGGTGATTTTGTCATGGACAATAGGTTTGGTAGCCTAATGAAGGAGATTCCTCTTGAATGAAGTTTTCCCTATTTTCTTTGAATGTGAGAGGGATGACTATCCCTTGTTGTAAGCAACTCATGAGAGGAGTCTTAAGGATGTCAAGTCCAATGCAACGTTCTTTTAAGAGGTCAAATTTGTCAGTTTTGAATTGAGATGTCATATGAACTATTACTAGAATGATCCATTTTGGGTCACAGATCATGAGCAAAGGGAAGGTGGTGTAGTTCATGATATTTCCCACTCTCTTAGGAGTTTTGTGGTGGATCATGGCTTTGATCCTAAAAATAGATGTGTATGGGTAACATTGCTTTTGAGTGATAGGTTGGTTTTTGTTTCGTTTATGCCCCTAATCCAAGCATTTATAGATGTACTGTTTGGGATTGGCTCACCTCTTCTCTTCGAGAGGTTGAGTGCCTGTTGGGAGGGGATTCTAATATAGTGGAATGTATTGGGGATAAAGAAGGTGGATTTCGGTCAGTTATACCTCTTGTAGAGAATCAGCCTTGGCACATGTGCAAAGCCTCTCTTTAGGTTTTTGATTCTAACTAGAAGAAGAAGGGATTGGACTATGGAGGATGGTTCATTTGGTGTAACAAATGCCAATAAAGGGATAAGGTACAAACCATATTGGACAAATCTCATGGCCCCACTTAGCACTTCTTTTTAGGACGACCAAGAAAATTTGATGTGGTTCTGAGTCTAGTGGGTTTTGATCATTACCCTATTATCACTTCAATCTCATTTGGTTAGACATTGGATGTGCTCAACTTTTCTGTGTTCAAGTTCGATGTTTCTCACTTGGACTCAAAAGACACCGGGGCTCTTGTTCATAGGATTTGGAGCCTTTCTTGTAGGCCACATGGGAGAAGGTTGGATCCTTTCGTGGAAATCTCCATGTTTATTTTATCATTTTTCTTGGAGAGATTAGTGGATCTGGGAAAACAATTATTATCTTACTGTATAAGGAGATGGAGCTCAACTCTATTTAAAGAGTGGCTCTCTCCATTAGTAGTCACGGTCGGATTTGTGGGAGAACTTCTCTCTTGAGCTTCATTAAATATCTAATCAAAGCAATACAAAATTAAGGGTTTCTTATGTGTGGCTGCCTATCCTTTTATTACTTGGTTTATGTTGCTGGAATGCTAATTTAATTCTGCTACATTAAGGGTTTTGAGCATGCGACAATCATGTCTCTCAAATAAATTTTTTGGATGAGGTGAATTCCCTACAAAAGTCTTGTTGTTTTCTCTTTCTAGTTGATGCTTCTATGTTATGCCACTTCAGTGAAGGGTTGCATGTCGATTTTCAGCTAGTGTTAGGATCACATCTTATTGATTTGCATGTGCATACAAGGTCACCTTTGGAAGGGGCCTGTCATATAATTTCAGCCATATAAATCTGCCTCAGCTTTAGTTTTTTGCATGCTTGTAATAGCAATAGCTAGACCAATTTGTCATCCATTTGCAGCCCTCTTGATTCCCTTAGTGACTCCATTTTCCCAACTTGGATAGGCATTGGTCTTGGTCCTCCATTACCCTATTTTTACTATGGTATAAGTTATGCTTTGTTAAAGCTAACTCTTAATTTCACCTTGAGCCCCCGTTACCTAGCTTTAGCAATCCTAATCTAGGGATACCCCTGTTGATATTTGTACCTTGGGAGGTGTTCCCCATGTGCTTTTGTCCTCCTTAGCACATGAGGGAAGGACATGACACTTTGTACCTAGTACTTTTGTCTATTTTCACTTTGACTTTGGTTAAAGTGAAATTTGGTCACTTTTGGATAAAGTGAGTATTA
>JZKD02S1390693.1:0-11340 GCA_000966675.3 Picea glauca
TATGATCGTCGGTCAAGATGGATCTGGCAGTAATGAATGTGTCATGACTTAGTCATGTACTAATTGAATGTGAAGATTGAGTTGTATCTGATGAAGAAGTGTATTTGGGTTAATAAGTTAGGTTAAAATGATGTCACGGGGTACTATGAATCACCTAGCCACGAGCATTTCTTTTCTAAGCGTGCTCTTCCAGTTGTTTTCTAGAAAACAAGTGTCAAGGAGACAAGTTAGAAATTCATTAGTGGACTTGACAGATATGCCAATAATGAATGTAATTATTCTTTTGGCATTCAAAATCATGTATATAATTATTCAATTATTGTGTTCCATCATCCATGGTTGATGGAAACATTGATGAGCTAGGATGAATTGACATAAAGATCAAGAGGCATTATTACATGATAGAAATCTAGCAGAATTCCATTCATAGCCACTTTTAAAATTGACATCTTTTCAAATAATGAGCATTTTCCAAATGTTTACAAATATCACCAAATGAATTACATCTAATCCCAATCAAGTGTATTCCATGTGGTTTAAATCATCATGGCAGAGGTCATAGTTCCAATAAGAGAATCCACAAGAGGAGGGGATCGAATGGAACAACCCCACCAATAGACCTAATGTGCCTCAATTGAACAAACCAACAAAACCTTATCTCTCTTAAAACCTTAATGTGCATTGAATGAACATACTAACAAACCCTAGTGTTCGAATGCTAATAATGTTATCAATATTGTTAGAAGACTAATTTATTTTATGCATGTTGGTTCCATTATAAAGGGGTAGTTTATTTGGGTAAGTTGGGTTAGATTAGGTAGGTTTATTTGTTAGGTTTATAAGATTGATCTTGAACATTATCCTCATTCTCTTAAATTCCATAATGTCATACTAATTGAAGCAACATTCAGATGTCGCTAAAATGGTGTATAAGTCAATGCTTATATGTGAATAAATCAATGTCTCTCGAAAGCATTCTAGGAATGATGTTTGCAATGATAAAGTCAAATCACAAATCCTGACAAAATTATACAACATTTGTAGGCATTGATCTATCAGCATTAGTACTTTTTTCTAGATTTAAAATCAATTTAGAGACCAAAAATAACACAAAGAGTTTTTATCAAAATTAATGTCATAATAAACATTGTGTCTTTACCCAAAATGTACCAATGTGTTGTATTATGGGCTTGAATTTATGTTAGCATATGTACAACTGTGATTGATAGTTTATGGATCTTAAGGATTATTAGTTCACCATTTTATAGTGGTATGTAGATCAGATGTTTTCATACATTGTTGATGATGACAATGCCTTATCTTTTTTGCTTGCATTCTGACTAGTAATCTTGGCTCTTAAAGGCCTTGTCCTCAAACGTTTTTTACTTTTTACTTGTTTATATTAATATATTATAAGATAACTTGTAGATATTTTCATACATTGTTGATGACGACAATGCCTTATCGTTTTTGCTTGCATTTTGACTAGTAATCTGGGCTCTTAAAGGCCTTGTCCTCAAACTTTTTTTGACTTTTTGCTTGTATATATTAATATATTAGAAGATAATTTAAAAAAGAAAGGAGGATGAAGATGAGGAGGATATGTTCCAATAGGTTGAAAGATCATATGATATTAAAGGAGGATATGTTCCAATACGTTGAAAGATCATATGATAATTATGTTAATGATTGATTAAATAATTTTTTTATAATCGTTATTATGTTTTAATTTCATTCCATTGTATCTTGTAAACCTACATAATGTAGGTAAAACAACTTTGAAACTACCGTTTACTCATTCTTATAGACCTTTGAGTATATGCAACACAAAGTAATTTATTTCTCACTTATTGTAAATTCATTATTTAAATGCTCCAACTTGTATAAAATAGTATATGGCATGCATGATAAGAAGAAAATAGTATATGACATGCATGATAAGAAGTGAGTTAATGATATATTGATAATTAATATTGTGGTTTGACCTTAGTTTATTATATTATGATGTATAGGTTAAAAGTGGAATAATTACTTCAAATATGTTGGGTTCATTTGTTTTTATGTCATTTATTCATTAGCCACATCCTTTGAAGGTCGACTCAAAGTTAAGTTATTGTTCACTTTAGATTCATTATTTAGATGTTCCAACATGTGAAAGAGCATAAAATATGTATATTAACAATTTCATTAGTAATCATATGTGTATACTTAATATTGTAGTTTGGTCTTATTAATAATCATAGTGAATTTGCAAGATGTTAATGAAACAACATTAATTGTGTTGAGTTCATTACCAAGTTTTTTTTTTGTTTTTGTCTTCTAGCATTCTACCTTGAATTTGTTTGATAGCACTCCTACCTTGAATGATTCCTACCTTGGATTTGTTTGATAGCACTCCTACTTTGAATGATAGGGAAGTAAGTTATTTCTCACTCTTATATAATATTTCTTGGTTAAATGCTCTAACATGTGTGAAAGGGCATATATGTATGTTAGCAAATGAATTAATTGTGTGTTTATAAGTAATATTATAATTTGACCTTGTTTCATTTCTTTGTTAATTTACATATTCTAAGTAAAACCACTTCAATTGCATTAGGTGCACTCTGTAATCTACGGCATACTCTAATCCTTCATTGAATGACTAGTTTGAAGTTATTGTTCACTTTTAAGATATATTTTAAATTCATTGTTTCTTTCATATAGATTTTTTAACAAAATGGTTGTATTGTATTGAGTAAAAATCTATGGCTATACCAAGTTAAAGAAGAGGTACATAATATCATAATTGTGTCATTTATCTACGAAGATCCCATAGAACTTATAGGGAATGTGATTTTCGAGTAGTGATCTTTTTTTTTCTACCTCAATTTCTTTATTTTCCTAAGTTACATAATAAATTCTAATAAACTCGCAACATGCATAAGAAATATGTGTTAAAAAAAAATTCCAATGGCACTATCTTGTCATGTAAGTCGACATCTCTTGGGGAGGATTTTTTTTGCTTCTTCAAAACTTTTGTCCATACCTCTTGTTGATATTGGAATGGTATTGTTGCCAACTTAATATCTTATATTTATCTTGCACTTTATTCTTCCTCTCCATCGAGGCCTTTTTTGGTGTCCAAATATCTCTTAGCCTCATCTTATTTTACTTGCTAGAAATGCCCAGCTTCCTCACCCCTTTTCAGAGGGGGGTGGAGAGGTTTGATCTATTCGAGATATTACACACTCACCTATAATTATTTTCCTAAGTTTTACAATCCAATGCTGAGAACTCTTCCTTAGATTAGAATATTCTCTCTAGAGAATATTCCCCTACGGAATAGGATGTTCTTCTTTAGTTTAGAGTCAGTTACACTTAGTTAGACCAGTGGAAGTCGTGACTCGGATAACTGATGATTGCATGGAACAGTTAACTAGGACTAGGTGGCAGTTCACTCTAATGTATGTTAGTGAGTGTCTAGATCTCTCTAGATCAATACTATGGTGCATTAGTTACTCATGTAGCCTATATCTATTGTAAATTATTCAGTCTTTGAGTGTGGAATATAGTTAATACAATTTTTTGATTCTCTCTCTCTCATTTCCGTCTTTTCTCATTTTTCTGCAAACTATGTACATCCTTTGCTAGCTAGATCTTATCTGTGCAGGTTCATCCACATTTACATGATCACCAAGGGGGGGTGTGAGTAAAGGGAAGTAACTTTTTCACTTGGATAAGTAGATGAATATTTTGAATAAACCCCCTTGTTGTTTATGTCTTCGATGATTATGATACTATCGATGGATATGGAACTAGAAACATTGCTAATAATTCCTTTGGGCCATAAGGTGGGGGGCATCAGCATTGATTCTAGTCTTGGCATATTCTCTTGCAAATCCTCCTATGGAGGGGGGTCACTTTGAGGCTTCCCTTATCTATTTCGGTTTGGTGAAAGGGGTGGCTTAGGGACCAATGGGATGGATTCTAAAATTCATTACTAATAATATGGAGATCTTTTGTCTCTCCCACCTATCAAATAGGATCTTTTTGAAATCTCCCAAGGAGTTGACCTTCTTTTCTTATTTTTGGCCAGTGCACTTCGACGTGATCAATTCAAAAGCTATCCCTAAAATAGAACAAAAACTACTTGTAATCCAAGGGGCTACATCTAGGTGTATTATTTTGAAATGAGCTTGCATTCTATTAGAAAACCTTTGTTAAAATGGAGATCTTTTGTCTCTCCCACCCATCAAATAGGATTTTTTTGAAATCTCCCAAGGAGTTGACCTTCTTTTATTATTTTTTGCCAGTGTACTTCAACGTGATCAATTCAAAAGCTATCCCTAAACTAGAACAAAACCTACTTGTAATCCAAGGGGCTACATCTAGGTGTATTATTTTGCAATGAGCTTGCATTCTATTAGAAAACCTTTGTTAAAATTCATATCCATGTAGATTTCGCCATATGTGGTGACACAAATTATTTCTATTTCTATGCTTTAAAAGTGGAATTTTCCTAGCATATTTCAAATATCATTCAATGAGTTGAACCCCAAAATTAGAGTGGAAGGTTGGTCATCCTTACCTAAACCAATATAGTGGAGAAAGAGTTTGAATATGGATCGAATTTTGAGGTCCATGGATTCATGCATAACTAGCTTTTCCCTAAAACTAGAGGCCTGAGTTAGCCTGAGTTGAGTATCATATATATGTCCTTAGCTAAGTCAAATCAATAATCAAGAACCCTTTTACACATGGATAGATAAAATATTCTTCCTTAATTTTTGTTTTTTCGGGTCGAGGAAATCCTTGAATGTGGGTGTGAAAGTTTCAACCAAATCCCATTAAATTTGCAAATTATCCCATTTCTCTTGAAATAATCTAACTAATCTATTTCACATGGAACCATTGATATATAGGGTTGTAACTTCTCTTACCATTTGGATTTGTGAAGAGGGAATAGTTGATTCCAAACTCACTATAGGTTGAACGCATTCCATCAAAGGATTAGACACAAGTTGGGAGGGATCGCACCTCAACTAAATATTATAACCATGTATGGGGATGTTGGCACAGGGGTAGACCCAGGGTTCAACACTTCAATAGTGCACCAAAAAAACCCTAATTATTGGCCCTTTCGTCAACACCTGTGAATCAGATGAAGTCTCACCCAAGGTAGAGGCAAGGGGGGTTGTAGGACTCAAGTGTCTACAACCTAGCTGGGACACAAATCTGTGATCACAATACTTAACAAAGAACTTAGCAATTAACATCCATCAGTCTTTGACCCTTATTCACATCGAAGATTCAAACCCTAATTACAAAACAGCATAGTATTCATCAAGGTCTAAGCACATCTAACCATTCAGCACATAACACCAGAACAAATCTAACCTTCATTCATATTCTTAAGCACTAAGCTACTACATCAGATGCATCTAACATACATAAATATTATAGCACTAAACATAGATCACATCAATAACATATCAACCAGATCGCACAAAGCAACCACAACACAGGATATATGTGGTTCACCCCGATCGTGGGGCTACATTCACCAACTCTTCTCCTCTTTTATTAGCTTCTTCCAATCTTCTTACATGCACAGAGCCACAAAGCCAACTCCACATAGGATAGGAGATCTACGCGCACCTCGCGAGATCCTAATTCCCCGAGTTAGGTCCAAGCACCAAGCCTTTACACAGTCTATGCACAAATCCTTTTACAATCACTTGCACTTATCTCTGCAAGTCTTAACACAAAGTATGCACGAAGCCAATTACAAATACTTGCACTAAGCCACACACATCCACTACTACTTCTTACATTGCTTAGATCCCTGTTTATACATTACAAAAGGGGCCTAAACATGGTTAAACCCATGGGCCGACATCCCATACCTGCTACATAAACCCTAAAACCCAAAAATCCTGCAAACAGGGTGAGATCACGTGATCTCCACTTCGCCTGGGCGCTCCGTCTTCGACCAGCCTGTCGAAGACCCAAAAATGGTCAAACACGACCCAGGTTCTCCCAAACTTGGTTGAGATCCAACAAGCGCCCAACACTCACCTGTGACTCATCCCGAGTCACTCTAATCTGGGGAATTCTGCTTCGAAGGCCTCGAGCTTGGCTCGATCTGCCTCAACTTGCTGCTTCACCAGAGCCTCCTGCTCGACGAACTCCTGAATGATTTTCTCGGTGACAGGTCCTTCCAAGAGTTGTTCCACTGTGGTGACCACTTGTTCCAGTTGTGCACCTTGTCCCTTGATCTCCTCAAAAAGTGTGTAGGCTTCCTCTTGTACCGGTTGGAGTCTCTGGGTCATTTCCATGACTCTAATCTGGATAGAATGGACCTGTTGTTGAACTGTGTATTGTTCTTGTGATCTTTTCATCTTCTCAACCGCTAAAAGCAGTTTCAATTGCGCTTGCGTTGTCAATGCTTGTTGCTTTTCCTCCTGAATATGTGCTTCTAATGTTCTTAGTTCCAGGTCCTCTGCAAGGTACTCATAGGTCTATGCACTTCGGTTACTGAGTTGATTTCATTCTAATGCCAATGCCTTGATTCTTTCGACTGCGGTCCAGGCAGTTTCTTCCCTCTGGTCTCACACTTCCTATGGAGTGCTTGGCACTACTTGCAATTCCAGTTCTACTACTCTTGCTTGGAATTGTTGAATGGCTTCAGCAAGCTTCCCCACTTGGCTCTCAGTTGTCTCCTTTTCCATCTGTGCCAATCCTGGCACGAAGCGAAGTGATCAAGTGAATACTTCTCTAAATCCAATCTACTCTGTGAGCATTTGATATTTCTCTCTCTGGATCTACTCTCTGTCCTCTTCAAACTTCACTCGGAGGTCATCTTTCTCTTGCTGCACAACCTGAATTTGCTTTAGGGATTCCTCCTTTGCTTTCTTCAAGGCCTCTATGGCCTAACCTTTTTCCTCATGTACTCGACGAAGGCGAGCCTTTGTCGGATATGCTAATTTTCATAGTTGGGCGGGATCATCTCCTACTTCTATACCCCCTGATGAAAATGGCGCAGTAGACACTGCGTGGCTCGAATAGAGAGCCTGTTGTACCCCTTTTAGCTTCACCTCGATCCTGTCATACATTGTCTCATGTTTGGCTTCGTTTCGCTGCAAAATGTCCTTTGAGGTATCTGATACAGCTACAATGATGAGGTCAATATCATCCACCATAAGTACAGTCTGTAATTGAGGCTTATTGGCTCGTGACTTCTTCCACGCTGAGGGTTTCTTTGGAGAAACCTTTCTTTTCTTTGACGTCTCGGCCTATGTAAGGGGATATTTAGGCGATGTCACTTTGCCTTTTTCCTTCTTGTCTTCTTCCCCTTCATCCTCTTTTTGGTCTACTTCGTCATCTCCTCCTCCTTCAGGTGACTCCAACGCAGTTTCCTCCGATGCGTTTTTTATTTCCTGCACCTCTTCCTTTTTTTTCTTCTTGTTGTTGTTGGGTCCATCATATTCTTCTCGGGTGACTACAGGGCGTCCGATGATATCGGGGTTGGAGAGCTCTGTCTACTCGACTGGTACAAGGAATTCAGTCGGCCACTCCTTAGTTATATCCTCCATGTCTACATCGGTTAATTTATAGTATGACTACCGCTCCTCCTTGGTTTCATCCCTACACGCAGTGATATATATAAAGTGTTGGTCTACATGGAACTTTAGGAGTGGCCTGAACTGATGGAGTGTATTCAGATTCATTAAAGGGAATGACTAAACGGCTTGCGTGAGCTGTAGATAGTAAGTGTGGAAGACAGTGTTTGATTGCCACTGCTTCACCATATCGCTCGAGTACCACAAGGTAGTGAACCTCGCAGCCAGTGTTTTGGACGGCTCAACTTCAAGGAAGGTTTCTCCTTCCGGCATCTCCCAAGTGACAAAGGCAACAAGAATCAGCAACCAGCTGAAGTGAAACTCATATCCCTGGTCTTACACTACGCGGAAATCTAGCTCCAACTGGTTGACGAGGTAGCTCGCCTAGTTCATCTGCATCCCTTCGACACACTTTCCTATGAGGTCGACAATGAACCCCGGGACATGCGTCAGTCTGTTCTTCCTGACGAGCTTACCAGCGATCAACTGGAAAGCTAGGTGCACTGCACCATTTTGCATGGAGGCTACCTTGTAGCCCCGCTTCCCCTTCTCTACATCGCCATAGGTTTCCTTTATTTGTTGTGCCAGGGCATTGTCTGTGTCCTTCCCTAGGTAAAAATCCTGAGGGTTCGGTCCCTGCATGCTCAATCCAGTGATCTGGTGGATCAGCGTCGGATCTACAGTGATGTGCCTATCCAACCATAGGTACCCACCATGGAAGCACGACAGGAGGATTTTAATGCACATGTTAACCTCCTGATGTCTGTCGAAGTGTGGTATCTTCATCACATTAAGGATTGTTGATATCGCGATGTCTGTGGTCCACGGCTGGGGGACTATCTTCGGCTTCTTCCCTGTTGTCTTTGTTAAGTACTTATGTGGTGTGAGCATTCCATAATTTTTGCGGTCTCCTAAGTTGAAATCACTGATCTTGAGCGTCAGAATCTGTCCCAACTATGGTCCAACTGCACGTATCCCCTTCGGGAGGTATGCAGTGATTAGTGTGTAGTCGAAATCTCTTGGGATGTTTTCACAACTAATCGTGCCAACCAGAGGCGGGATATAGTTGGGAAAGACTAACAGGATGAGCTTCACATTCGCCATGTCGTCATGGTTCTTACTTCTTTTCTCTGTCGCAGTTCGGGATGGCCCAGATCGATGTGCAGTCGACGGGGATGCTTGCAATCCTCTCATCGATGACACCTATGCTCCTACAGACATGACCTTCTCGGCCATAAGTTCTATTAGGATATCTTCTATGAACTTCTCTATTGCACTAAGTTTGTCCGACATGCACGCTCTAGATCAGATATCTCGAATAGGTAGACAAACACTCAAGGTAATCAAATCGGGTGGCGAGGTCTCAATAAGCACGGCGTGATAGAAATCAGTTCACTATGGGCTCGGATAATCACAATTTTCAAAAGTGTCCCCGGTAAGACATTCGACGGATTAAATAGAAAATGTCGTAATGGAATCCTCCAACAGGCAAGAATGCCTCAATCAATACGATTCCATCCATTATGGAGTGGTCCCAATGGTCCAATGGTGATATTTATGGCAATAACTGTGTTTCTAGTCATTCTGGAGTGTCGTTCTAATGGATGAGATGCATCCAATGGTCATATTGCTTCATCGTGGCGAAGTGTCAGTCTGCATTGTTCTGTTATTCTGGCGAGGTTCAAGTTTTGCAAGCCTTCCTTCTGCGAAGTCCTCTCTGGAACCTCCTGCAATTTTTCTATTTTTGCTTTCTTCTTACTAAGCTTTCTTGCTTTCTTCCCTGTGATCTATGTATTTGGATTCCTCTTTCCATTATTGTTCTTATCTTCTCTTAGCATAGTAACTTCACACCTCTAGGGGTCTTTCACAAGGTTCGAGGGTAATACTTCTTCTCTTATTGTTTATGGAGTAGGTGCTCTTCTCTTCTGCGTGGATAAGTTATTTAAGCCTTGTTGCGTTCTTTCAACTTCGACAGCTAGGTCTCTGGCCCTCAGTTGCTTCGACTTGTCCTCTTGTTCTTCTATTAAGCGCGTTATTCTCCAAGCCATGAAATCCCTTAATTCTTTTTTTTTTTGTTCTATAGATTCCTCTTCTTCTTTCCTTCGAATCTGATCTCTCTCAATCCAAGTCCTTCCTAACAAAAGTGTGAAAGGAGCGTTGTTCTCAACAAACTTAATGACCTCGAATTCTTCTTTTGTCGATCTTCCATGAGCACTCATAGGTACATGAGTAAGTCTTCCACATAGGGTTATCATATTTCCTTTAAACAATCCTATTCCTCCCAATGAAGGAATCATAGCAAGCTTTCCTAGAATTTCCCAAGTACTTTCTGGCATAATTTTCACCTGTGTTTCTGCATCCAATACACAGTCTATGTCAAAGTCTCCTATTTGTGTTTCTATGCACTGCTTCTCTTTTAAGATATCTGGTAAATTGATGTTTTTGTGATCATTTAGTGTTTCTTTCATCTACAATAATATAGCCTCTGATTCTTTCTCGTTCTCTAGTATATTCTTAGTCTCTTGACCTTCTTCACGGTTTTCTTGTTTCATGTTCATCTTCTCAACTTTAGCAATCATTCTAGGGAAATCCAAACCTTCATGTCCAGTAGATTTACAACAAAAGCAAGTAGGACCTCTACCAGGGCATTCCTTAGCAAGATGTCCCGGTCTTCTGCAACTATAACAAAGAGTCAATCCTCTCTTTCTCTTAAACGATCCCCAACCTTTCATGTATTGTGCACTGGGATCACAGTGATGGACCTACAAAAAATTCTTTCTAGGATCCTGCATCCACTTGTTAGTCCAAAAATTATTTCTATGCATAGGAATAACATATCTTTCGTTAACTTGATCAGATCTATTCATATCAAATCTTGTTTCTTCTAGTTGTGCCCTAGTTTTCAGACTAGTGCGAAATCTATCAAACATACCTAGATTCATTCTTTCGAAACAAAAATTTCCACTTATCTTACCTTTATCAAAGCACAAAGCTTTAAAATATTACCTCTTTTATTTAGATCTGGTTCCCTTCTTAGCATAGATCTTTGCAAGTCAAGTAGAATATTGTGCACTACAACAACAGATCTACGCACATATCTTTCTCTTTTCTTCAAGTCCGGACAAACACAGGTCCCAGCAAAGGAACCATTTGGTGGCACAGGGGCATACCAAAGGGTCAACGTTTCAATAGCGCACCAAAAAAACCCTAACTATCGACCCTTTCAGCAACACTTGCAAAGCAGTTGAAGTCTCACCCGAGGTAGAGGAAGGGGGGGTTCTAGGACCCAAGTGTCTACAACCTAGCTAGGACACAGATCCGTGATCACAATACTTAACAAAGCACTTAGAAATTAACATTCATCATTATTTCACCCTTATTCACATCACAGATTCAAACCCTAATTACATAACAACGCATTATTCATCAAGGTCTAATCACATCTAACCATTCAGCACATAACATCAGAATAGATCTAACCTTCATTCATATTGTTAATCACTAAGTTACTACATCAGATGCATCTAACATACATAAATATTACAGCACTAAGCATAGATCACATCAATAACATATCAACCACATCGCACAAAGCAACCACAACACAGAATATACATGGTTCACCCCCAGTGTGGGGCTACGTCCACCAACTCTTCTCCTCTTTTATTAGCTTCTTCCAATCTTCTTACATGCACAGAGCCACAAAGCCAACTACGCATAGGATAGGAGATATGCG
>JZKD02S1390704.1:0-11340 GCA_000966675.3 Picea glauca
AATACCCAGAATTGAGTTTTCTTTCGTTCTTAAATATTGATTATCTTAAGATCACACGATTTTTAATTAGTTGTCTTCCTGTTGTTATTAATTTACTCCAATATCAAATACTTCTATGAATGTATTCTGGAAGTGCTATTATTGTTATGTTATAAGTTTCCCTTAACAACAGTACAGGCAGGAGCTCATGCAACACAGAAAGATAAGTTTCGTCGATTAGCGACAGGTTATTATGTGTGTTATTTAGTTAAGTTGTTTATGAATGAACCAATGAATGTGGTTCAGCTTTGACTATCCACATATTCATGTTTCATTAACTTTTTTGCAAGATTCTTTAAATTTATAAAAGAAAATCAATAAATAGTTTTATGTGTTTTCTTTATCTCCTTCCTATAAGTAATCATTTTTCCATTGATTTTCATAAGTTTCGATTAAAACTTGCAGCTTGTAAATCATGTAAATAAATGAGACTTGTATATCTTCTGCTTAACTATAACCACTATAGTTACATTAGAGCATATGTACATATATATAGTGTTTAGTAATTAGTTAGTTATTTCTCTCTTTTATTTGTTTCTTTTAGGATTCTTAGATTGGCTAACGGAGCCATTAAACCCGTTAGAAAGAGTTACACCAAATGGATTGGGTTATTTAGACAATCCCAGACCAGACTCGTTCTTCCAGTTGATGGACAGTCAATTTCGCCCATCAACAAATGGCACTAGAAGGAGGGTCAGACTGACAAACTGGCCTTATAGGAGTCTTTGTTTCGAGTTTAATTAATTTATCATGGCTCCCCAAATCACTGTGTTGGAACATGATTTCCACTTCTCATTACCTGATGTTCCCAACAAGACCGTCTCTCGCTTTTCTGATGCAGGAGCATCGCCCACATCAAGCGAGCCAGCGCGAGAGCAGAGGACAGCTGGACAAGCCAGTGGATTTCTTTTTTTGAATTTCACTTTGGAATGGTTGCGCCAAACATTAATGTGTAGAGTTAATGAAGCGCACTTGTATATTGTAATGGACCTTGAGCAGATAAGCTCACGTCCTTAGGTAGATAAGGCATTTAATAGATTTAATGTAAGTTAGATAGGAATTTAATTCTAGATTTGATAGCTTTAGAGCGCAAGAGGGAAACGAGATATAGACACCCTCCTTTGTACATTGAATAATAATCAAGCATTCTGAAGAGAAGAGCACGCAGAGAAGCGTATGAATAAATTCCATGTATAGACATTGAATTAATAGAACAACTTTGATTCAATTCCATGGTTGTGTTACTCTCTGTGTATCATTGATATTATGCTCATGTATGTTTGCTTCTTGCCATATATTTTCTTATATATGTTGTGTATGTGATTTCATGGTTAAAGTGAAGTCTGAGAGAACAAGGAGTTAGTTTCAATTGTTTCGCTAAGTGAGCCAGAGAATTCCTGCAAGGAGTGCAGTTGAATTTGTCCGCAAGGAGTGCGTGACTGCAAGGTTCAATTAAAGGAAAGTTTTGTTCTGACTTCTCAGAAGTGCAGATTTGGAACCGAAGCCGTGAAAGGCATGCGCAGGCTAGACGAAGACTCAGAGTTGCGATTCTGAGCAAAGAGTTGAAGGATTTATGTCGCAGGAGTGCACAGGATCAAAGACTTCATCATTTAGTCGTGATTGAAGATTTGCCACAAAGGGTGCGTGCAAGAAGTTCTTCCTGAGGGGGTTGAAGTCGACAAAGTTCAGGAGGAATGGGCCCTCGAAATTTGTCGAAGTATTTCACTAGGAGACTGAGCATCGAGGTGTTCGAGCAAGTGTTGAAACTTCATGTGCAGGGTGACGAGTTTCGTGGAGGAGCATCTCGCCATTTCGGGGATTTCATCAAGAAGAACGGACAGTCGGGATTTCTCCGAGGAAGGTCGCGAGAATACGAGGGTCGTTGGATCTTGCGGAGGTTATAGTGAAGGCGTGGTAGAGGTTCAAAGCTCGGAAGGGCAGGAACCGTCGATCGGGATCATGTGGACAACGTGAACCACAGAAAGGTGATGTGACAGGTGACGCAGGATATCGGCTTATCGGCGTCTCGACATCGGGATTCGAGGCAGGAATCACTTGGTTGCACGAGTAGCAAGGTTCCGAGGGAGCGAGATCGCGATTTGTTGGCATCTCGGCTTATCGGATCTCGGAAGTTTGAACTCCGAGTGTTTAGTGCCACGATCGGCGAAGGGTGATAGAGCGAAGTCCCAATAGAGGAGGGAGAAATTCAGCGTTGACTAACACATCTCGGTTCTTGGGGATCCGGGGAGGTAACGCATAACGGCTGAACTCGCGAGTAGTGAAGTTCCGATCCTCCGAGTAAAAGGAAGGGGGATTGCGCGAGGTGAACTGTGGGTGCAGATCTTCCGATCGGGAGATAGAAGAGCCTTGACGCTCTTCGGGCTGAGAGACTAGAAGGTCCTGGAGGTAGAGGACGTACCAGTGAGGGTGCGGTTACGCCAGTTGTGGTATCAGAGCGGGAATAGTTCTTTGCTTTCTATAGCAAAGAAGGAGAAGGATTAAATACACCATGCCACCCATAAGGGAAAGGCAGTCACCTAATCCTGAAGACAGGGAGGTGAGAAGAAGAGGTAGGCCAGCAGGAAATCCAGAAATGGAGCGGCATATGAGAGATCTCCAAGCAAGACTCGAGGAGATGGAGACATCACATAGACGCAGAGTTGGTGCAGGGGATCTTAGCGATTCCGAGGTTGAAGAAGAAGCTGGACATGCAGAACAGGTCACAGCAGAATATGCATCAACCGAGTGGTTGATCAAAGCCATCGCCAGAATGGGCGCGAAGGCGAAAATGGATATTCCAGTCTACGAGGGAAGTCTGGATGTAGAAGAGTTGCTAGATTGGATTAGATCTCTTGACACATACTTCGATTATGAAGATGTGGAAGAAGATAAGAAAGTCAACCACGCTATTACCCGGTTGAAGGGACATGCAATATTGTGGTGGGATGAGCTACAATCTGACAGACGCTGCAAGGGCAAGAAGAAGATCAAAAGATGGGATCGAATGATCGCGAAGATGAAGGAGAAGTTCATCCCAAGAGATTACCAGATCACATTGTTTAGGTGGATGCAAAACCTAAGATAGAAGTTGATGACGGTGAAGGAGTACATCGAGGAATTTTATAAACTCAATATTCGAGCAGGTCATCGGGAGAGAAGGTAGCCAGATATCTGAATGGTCTAAGATATGACATTCAAGATGAATTGAGCATGGTAACCATCAGAATAGTTGAGGATACTTATCATATGGCTCTGAAAGCAGAAGAGAAGCTGAGCCGTAAGCAAGGTCAGTGAGGGCGAGGCAGAAGTTAGCCAAGAGGCAAGGCAGTTGCCCAGGAGAAATATCAGAAACCCAAGGAGGAGTGGAGGAGACCTCAGGGTAAGGTTGAGAGAGGTGGAACCTCACAACAAAGGCAACCATATGTTGACCTGAGAGGACAACAGATTGATCAACGAGGAGATTATGTTGATGCAAACACACTTCCTCGTACTAGAGGTCGAGGTAGAGGAAGAGGAGGAGTAATCACATGTTTTACATGTGGAAAGAATGGGCATAAGTCGTTCGAGTGTCCAAAGAAAAAGAAGGATGGAGGAGAAGCTCACATCACTGAGGCGCAAAGGTGTGATGTTGAGGATGAAGACACCGGAAGTGGGAAGTCACTGATGGTACACAAGGTCCTTTTGACACCTAAGAAGGAGGTGGAGGACACAGCTCAGAGGACCAGACTGTTCAGAACCACATGCAAAACCAAGGGATGGAAGTGCAAGGTTATCGTGGACAATGGAAGCACCGACAATCTTGTTTCAACCGAGATGGTGGAGAAACTAGAGCTGGAGACAACTGATCACTCGAGCCCATATAAAGTCTCATGGCTACAGAAGGGACATCAGGTGAGTGTCACTAAACAATGTTTAGTTGAATTTAAGATGCGGGAATAGAAGGATAAGATCTTGTGTGATGTCATTCCCATGGATGTATGTTATGTATTGTTGGGTATACCATGGCAATATGACATAAATGTGGTTCATGATGGGAGAATGAACACATACACTCTGGAGAAGGATGGGAGAACACACAAATTGCTTCCGATAAAAGATAAAGAAGTGAAACCAGAAGTAAGCAACACAATACTTCTCATGAGTGGGAAGGAACTCCTTTCAGAGATGGAGAAGAAAGAAGATCCACAATTCTTTGTTGTCAGAAAACTGAGTATTGTTCTGACTAGCACAAGGGTGGATGACTTACCAGATGAGATTCAGGAACTGCTGAAAGAGTTCGCTGACATCATCGTGGATGAACTACCTCGTTCATTGCCACCGATGAGGAGTGTGAGTCACCACATTGACCTCATACCAGGAGCGAGTTTACCAAATAAAGCCGTGTACAGGTTGACGCCGCAGGAGAATGAGGAGGTCAAGAGGCAGGTCCAAGATTTGATGGAAAAAGGATTAGTCAGGGAAAGCTTGAGTCCATGTGTTGTACCGACAATACTCAGTCCGAAGAAAGACGAAGGCTGGAGGATGTGCACTGATTCAAGAGCCATTAACAAAATTACCATCAGGTATAGGTTTCCACTACCGAGAATGGATGATATGATGGATTGCCTGAGTGGGGAAATTATTTTTTGAAGATTGATCTGAAGAGCGGATATCATCAAATTCACATGAGAGAAGGCGATGAATGGAAGACAGCCTTCAAAACCAACGAAGGACTGTATGAATGGCTAGTCATGTCGTTTGGCTTGACGAATGCGCCAAGCACTTTTATGAGGCTGATGAATAAAGTCCTGAGGGAATTCATCGAAAAATTTGTTGTCGTATATCTGGACGATATACTGATTTTCAGCAAGACCAAGGCTGAACATTTGAAGCATTTGGCCATTGTGATGAGGAAACTACAACAGGAAAAGTTGTTGATTAATATGAAGAAATCTTCGTTTATGCAGACATAGCTCATTTATTTGGGTTTCGTCGTATCAACGAATGATTTGAAGATGGATCCGAGTAAGGTAGAAGTGATTAAGAATTGGCCATCACCCAGAAATGTATTCGAGGTGAGAAGTTTCCATGGACTGGCTAGTTTCTACAGAAAAATCATTAGGAATTTCAGTGGAATTAGTGCAGCAATGATGGACACAGTGAAGAAGCGGCATAAGACTTTCCATTGGACAACCGAGGCTGAGAAGAGCTTCAATCTGTTGAAGCGAAAGATCATAGAGCAACTAGTGTTGGTGTTGCCAGATTTCCAGAAGAAATTCCAAGTGAAATGTGATGCAAGCGGATATGCCATAGGAGCAGTCTTAAGTCAGGAAGACATGCCAGTCGCATATTTCAATGAGAAGCTGGACGAAGCAAAGCTGAAATACTCCACATATGATAAAGAAATTTATGCTATCATACAAGCATTGAAGAAGTGGAGGCATTACTTGATACCCAAGGAATTTATATTGTATAGTGATAATCATGCATTGCAATTCGTGAGTCAACAGGATAAGTTGAATCAGAAACATGCAAAATGGGTTGAGTATATGAAGAATTTCATGTTTGTGATTAAACACATTTCGGGTACTGCTAACAAAGTGGCTGATGCTTTGAGCAGGAAATGTTTGTTGCTGCAGGAGTTTCGGGCCAAAACCTTGGGTTTTGAAAACCTTAAAGACATGTATGCAGGTGAGGCAGCTTTTGCAAAGGCATACGAGGCAGATGAGAATTCAGTTCTCAGAGATCGGAGTCCTTGGATAGACTGCATGATCCAGGAAGGATTGCTCTTCAGAGGCAATCAGTTGTGCATTCCAAATTGCTCCATGAGGGAGAACTTGCTGAAGGAAAAACATAGCGGAGGCTTAGCAGGGCATTTTGGCCACGACAAAACATTCGTGAAGTTGAGCGAATCATATTTTTGGCCAGGCATGTGAGCAGATGTCAAGAGTTTTTTTGACATGTGTCAAATTTGTCAGCATTAGAAAGGAAGAAAGCAGAATGCAGGGTTGTATCAGCCATTTCCCATACCAGAGAGACCATGGGAGGCAATAAGCATGGATTTTGTATTAGGATTGTCGAGGACACAGAGAGGCATTGATTCCATCTTTGTGGTGGTAGACAGGTTTTCAAAGATGGAACATTTCATCATGTGCCAGAAGACCAGCGATGTGACGCACATCGCAAACTTGTTTTTCAAAGAGGTTGTTATACTTCATGGATTGCCGACAAGCATAGTCTCGGACATGGATACAAAATTCATAGGTCATTTTTGGAGGATGCTATGGAAGAAGTTAGGAACTAACCTAGCGTTTAGTTCTCCTTATCATCCTCAGACAGACGGAAAGACAGAAGTGGTCAACAGAAGTCTGGGAGATTTATTGAGGAGCCTGGTGGCGGAGCACCATAACAGCTGGGACAATGTGTTGCCACAAGCAGAATTTGTGTACAACGATTCTGTGAATCGCAGCGCAAGAAAAAGTCCATTTCAGATTGTGTATGGGACACAACCCAGAGGGGTTTATGAACTCAGGGAGTCAGAATAGACTGCGACTAGCAGCGCTAGTGCAGAAGAGTTCGTTGAGGCAATGCAGGAACTTCACAGTAAGGTGAAGCAACGACTGATCGACTCAAATCAGGAGTAGAAGCGCAGAGTAGATCAGCATCGGAGACAACTTCAGTTCAAAGTTGGAGATCTTGTTCTGGCACATCTGAGAAAAGAAAGGTTCCCAAGGGGAACATATAACAAGCTGAAAATGAAGAAAATTGGGCCATGCAGAGTCCTGAAGAAATTTTGCGAAAACGCTTATGAGAGTGAGTTTCCAGATGGCATCGGGATATCTCCGATATTTAATGTTTTAGATTTATACCCATACAGGGCTGGAGAAACAGAGGCTGGAACAAATGAGCCAGTAATCCAGTGGATGAAACAATTTCCAGTTGCAGAGAAACCGCAGATGGAGTGCATACTGGACAAGCGAGTGGGTAAAAGGACCAGAAGAAAGGAATACTTTGAGTATCTGGTCAAATGGAAGAATCACCCAGTGGAGGATGCCAGCTGGGAGACTGAGGCAGTGATACAGAAGCATAGACAAACCGTGCAGGAACTCATGGACAGGAGCCCATGAAATTTTTCGAGCGAGGGAGTATGATGCAGGAGCATCGCCCACATCAAGCGAGCCAGCACGAGAGCAGAGGACAGCTGGACAAGCCAGCGGATTTATTTTTTTGAATTTCACTTTGGAATGGTTGCGCCAAACATTAATGTGTAGAGTTAATGAAGCGCACTTGTATATTGTAATGGACCTTGAGCAGATAAGCTCACGTCCTTAGGTAGATAAGGCATTTAATAGATTTAATGTAAGTTAGATAGGAATTTAATTCTAGATTTGATAGCTTTAGAGCGCAAGAGGGAAACTGGATATAGACACCCTCCTTTGTACATTGAATAATAATCAAGCATTCTGAAGAGAAGAGAATGCAGAGAAGCGTATGAAAAACTTCCATGTACAGACATTGAATTAATAGAACAACTTTGATTCAATTCCATGGTTGTGTTACTCTCTGTGTATCATTGATATTATGCTCATGTATGTTTGCTTCTTGCCATATATTTGCTTATATATACTGTGTATGTGATTTCATGGTTAAAGTGAAGTCTGAGAGAACAAGGAGTTAGTTTCAATTGTTTCTCTAAGTGAGCCAGAGAATTCTTGCAAGGAGTGTAGTTGAATTTGTCCGCAAGGAGTTCATGACTGTGGGGTTCAATTAGAGGAAACTTTTGTTCTGACTTCTCAGAAGTGCATATTTGGCACCGAAGCTGTGCAAGACGTGCGCAGGCTAGACGAAGACTTAGAGTTGCGATTCTGAGCAAAGAGTTGAAGGATTTCTGTCACAGGAGTGCACAAGATCAAAGACTTCATCATTTAGTTGTGATTGAAGATTTGTCGCAAAGGGTGCGTGCAAGAAGTTCTTCCTGAGGGGGTTGAAGTTGAAAAAGTTCAGGAGGAATGGGCCCTCGAAATTTGTCGAAGGATTTCACCAGGAGACTGAGCATCGAGGTGTTCGAGCAAGTGTTGAAACTTCATGTGCAGGGTGACGAGTTCCGTGGAGGAGCATCTCGCCATTTCGGGGATTTCATCAAGAAGAACGGACAGTCGGGATTTCTCCGAGGAAGGTCACGAGAATCCGAGGGCCGTTGGATCTTGCGGAGGTTATAGTGAAGGCATGGTAGAGGTTCGAAGCTCGGAAGGGCAGGAACCATCGATCGGGATCGCGTGGACAGTGTGAACCACGACAAGGTGATGTGATAGGTGATGCAGGATATCGACTTATCGACATCTCAGTATCGAGAGTCGAGGCAATAATCACTTGGTCGTGCGAGTAGCGAGGTTCCGAGGGAGCGAGATCGCGAGTTGTCGGCATCTCAGCTCATCGGATCTTGGAAGTTTGAACTCCGAGTGTTTAGTGCCACGATCGACGAAGGGAGATAGAGCGAAGTCCCGATAGAGGAGGGAGAAAGTCAGCGTTGACTGACACATCTCGGGTCTCGGGGATCCGGGGAGGTAACGCATAACGGCTGAACTCGCGAGTAGCGAAGTTCCGATCCTCCGAGTAAAAGGAAGGGGGATTGCGTGAGGAAAAATGTGGGTGCAGATCTTCCGATCGGGAGATAGAAGAGCCTTGATGCTCTTCGGGCTGAGAGACTAGAAGGTCTTGGAGGTAGCGGACATACCAGTGAGGGTGCGGTTACGTCATTTTCCAAACTCACCTTTGATGGTAGGGGGAATGTATCTGCAAAAGACCATATTAACAAGTTTTAGTGTAAATGCATCAAACATGACATTTCCGATTTAAAATTTTTATGCAGATTGTTCTCTTTTACTTTTAGGGGTCGGATTAAACATTGGTTTGAGTCTTTTCCAGCATATCACATTTTTTATTGGTTTCAGTTCGTAGATAAATTTTTAGATGCTTTTGAAATCTATGATTACAATCAATTATGTGAAGAATTTCAAACTTTGTTAATCAATGGAAATTCATCTTCAAAAGGCTTTTCGACAAGAATCCATCATGTTCTTTGTAAATTTAATCTTGATGACATGTCATTTGTATTAAATCTCCTCTATGATGCTTGCATCTAGTCATATTCGATTGCAAATGATGAAGCAGTTACAAATACTATCACTCAATTGCAAAAAGAATTGTGTTCACAGGATGAAAGGGATCCATCTGAAAATGTTGAACAAGAAAGGGAGGTAGAATCTATTGAAAATGTTCTTATTGACAATCAAATTGAGTTTTCCTCAGAATCATTGTATTTTTAGTCCTCGACCATCGTGGAAGAAGATTTGATGTTGGGTCAAGGTGAATGTCCTCGTTCTCCTAAATCTTGCTCTAATCAGTATTTAAATTCGGTTATTGAAGAAGACTTAGGTGATGAAAATGATCTTAAGCATTCTAACATTCCAATGAAACTGATTAGAGATGTAGATCTGCAATTGGAAGAAGTAATATTAAACCCTCATCTACAAATCATATCTTATCAACATGAAAGATCATATGTTTTCCATGAAAGTTTTGAATTATCTATTGTATAGGAGGAAAATTTAGATGATCATATTATGTTGAAGAATTTATCACCAAAATGGAGTGAAAGTTTTAAGGAAAATGAAGAGGAATGTCTTGAGAATACTATTGTTAAATATCATAGCTCAAGATATTATTTTCATGTGCTCATTTCTAATTCATTTTACTCATTATATCCTGATCTCTTCTTAGATTCTGGTGGGTTTGATACTTTACCCACGGTATCTTACTCTTTGCCACCACAATCCAATCTTTTCGATATGCCAAATTTTGGTGAAACTAATTCCAAACATAACACTTATCAAGTCGGATTTGATGCTCTTTCACTTTCATCACTCGAATGGAAAAAAAAACATGTTGCAAGATGATTTTACACGATTTATTTTTGAAAAATACAATGCACTCATCCTTATGGATATCGAATATTCTACATTGCATATTCGTTCTTTGATTAGTTCGAATTTTAATGTTTATGCTTCACATTTTGAAACGATCAATCTCATCAAAGGAATCGTTCAAACCAATAATCTAACTCATGTCATGAATCTTCTTATGATGTGTTCCCCATTGATATATTCATTTCATCAAAGTCATAGTTTTCATCCTAATTTTTATGATAGGATCTTAGATTGGCTTGAATATTTGTATACAAAAAATCTTCATAATAAAGATAAAGTTGTGCTTGCTTTGTTTTTACCTAAATATCTAGGAAGTAAGCACACATGAATTTTTTAGATCCTTTGTGTGAATAAATTGGTGAACACTTGGAGAATTGTCAGGAGGATGGGGCATTTCAGCATTGGCTGATTGTTATGTCAGGTCCCCATAATGTTGATAAGTTTTCCAAACTTACTTACACTCTTACATGCCATTATGACTCATATCACGACCATATTGCAGAATGGTTGGAGGATTCATACATCAAGAAGTTTCAAAAGAATGGTAAGGTCATGCTTATTCTGTTTTTAAATGAATATATAGGAGGTAAGCATGACATATTTCTTTTTCGTCTACAAATACAACATTCTTTTATTCTGATTTTCAATTTTTTATGCCATGCAGGATTGAAGATGTTGCGATGGCTACATTGGAAACATGACTTCACTTAATATTTTTGATTTGTTTAGTAGTTAGAGTAGGTTTAGGATTAGGTTTTCTTTTAGTTTTATTTATCAATATTTATCTGTGTAATAATGCAGTTATGAACACAAGCGGGCATACCAAGAGAACCATAATATGAATGTTGTTAGGGAAGTCCACTTTAAATCTTTTTCTCTCTATTTTTCATTGAATATTTCTTTTCGAAAACTTAATATCATCATGAAAATTTTAAATGGAAAGTAAAGAGATAAGTAAATTTGAACTATCAATTCAACCCTAACCCAAGGTGCCACGAGTAGGACTGCACTCATCTTAATAAGGATTTTTCTATTTTTATTCTCTTTTATTTTTAATAATAATGCTTGGTCAAAGTAGCATCTCATGCATCACTATCTTAAGAAAAGAACTTGCTCGTACATGATATTTTATATGATTTAGTTCTTCCTTTATTTTACAGTGAGATGATAGTGGATATCAAAACTCAAGTTTATCTTTGGCCAAAATCATTTCCTAAAAATTTTTCTTTTGTTGTTTTGATTTTGTGTACTTTTGATTTTGAATCCCATTAATAAAATTTGATTTGGTTTGTTGTGTGTTTTTGTTTTCTTTGATTATTTTGAATCAGTTTTCTTC
>JZKD02S1390726.1:22265-32333 GCA_000966675.3 Picea glauca
CCTAGCTAGGGTTTAAACTAAGAGGGTGTATGCACTTATACTTCTCTTAGTAAATCCTTGTTAAATCAACAATACTTAAGCAAAATTATGATGGAGGCTAAGGTGGGGGTGTATGCCATTATACTTCCCACCTAGCTCTAGCAATAATCAACCTTGAATTGAAACACACATGATAACACAATGCATATTTTCTTACCAATTCAAGGAAAAGATGTTAAGATAAACCACCACAATAGTAAGAGAAAATCCTTCCAAGGCTGGCACATATCTCCACCAACCAATAACCAAGAAATATAGCCACACACAAGAGCACAAGAGACAAATAGCCAAAGATAGCGGAAATTCTAGTCCAAGGCCTCTCCAAATGGGAGAGATATGTTTCAAAATGAGATCATATGATATCTATTTATACAAAATGTCTATCACATAGTTTGTTCACATTAGCAAGGGTAAAACATATGATAGGGGGTCCACAACCCTTATCTTACCCCTTGCAACAAAATAATATTAAAAAATTCACTTAAATTCACTTTTACACAAAAGAAACCCTAGAATAAGGTGATGTCATCCCTTTAGGGGATGTTTTGGCACTTAAGTCATTGGGTAGGTAGATGCATGGCTAGGCCTCCAAAGTCCACTTGTCACTCATCCAAGTCTTCTCTTGATGGTCTTCAAGCCTCCTTCCTTCAAAACATGCCACATGTCATCAAACAACACCCTCACCACCAAACTCTAGCCCTCTCGGTGACGTCAAGCCTCCAAAGGTGACATTTTGCTTCTTCTAGGAAAAACGTTTGGCATGTAAGGGTTAGGTCATGTAATCCATGATGTCTTCTAGGCCTCCAAGGCACGTCTCTGTCAGCCAACATGCGGACCCTTGAAAACCAACCTGTGGGATCCAAGCCCCATGGAAGCCCCATGGAAGCCCAAGCTAGGCTTGTTCCAAAACTGTTCACTAGCTAGGCCCTGCAAAGACAAATAAGCATGCCCTCCAAGGATCTCAAGTCAAAATATCATGGTGAGTAAATCAAATCAATAAATGAGTGACCTAAGCATGTGCATCAAAGATTACCCAATCAAACAAGTAAGTGCTCAAAGACATTATGCAACTTGCCAAGCTTGGGTATGGGAGGGTTGATGAGGTGTCCTATTGCGTAGATCTTTCCCTAGGTCAAGGCGTGTTTTCCAAGTGATCCCTCTATAAGCCATGTGAAGTAGATGAGGTGGTTATGGTTCAAGACTCACTGGGCATGGGGTTCATGACATACAAGGGGTTGTAGTGTCTCATCCATGGGTGCCTTTGTAGAGGGTGTGTGGCACCTTCATTTGCAATGCACTTTTTCCAAGCCCATCCTCTTGCCATTATTTGTTTCTTTCATGTTTTAAAGAATGATTTGAAGGCCATTGTCTTGGCATGGTGTCTAGATAATGACAATGTCACTCACAAATACCTTGCGGAAATGAGACGGTCGGCTCGTGATGAGACTCCCTTTCTCTCAGTTATGTAACTGAGAGCCACTACCCTGGCTTGGTGGCCAGATGATGGTAATCTCATACTGCTAGGTACCCATGATCATGATAGGCCAACTCGTGATGAGACCTCCTATCCTCCAACTAACCCCATAAACATTCACTATCATTTATTCTTGTGGGTCCCCGTTTTCTTAGAGAGAAGCGTTTCATTGCTTTCTCGATGGATCCTTGGGCAAAGCATTTGGAAGGTTTATGTGTAGGATTTTATCATCTTAACCAACTACATTCCCTCCGGGCCTTCAACCCCTTCTTCCCATGGAATGAGGGACAACCCCTTCTTGGGTCAATATACCCTAAAATCCCAAGAGACAAGGAAATGGGGGGTTTTAGGTGATGGAAAGTGGTAAGTATGGTTGAGAATGGTACAATGGCTCTTCAAGGGTGTTCCTAGTAGCAAACCCATTCTCGAGGGAGACCACTTACTAGGGCACAATGTCAACCACCAAGGTGAAATGAGGAAAAATGAATAATGTCCAAGCATATGTCATGAAATCTAAAGTAGTCTAAGATACACCATACTCAAAATGACTCAAATATTGAAATGACACTTACCATAATACCTGAATTGTACCTCATGGAGCAAGGCCCAATGACTCTCAGAAGCCATCTTGTGTGGTGTATGCCATCCTGAAAATCCTAACCTTTGTGGTGGTGAGAAAGGTCTCCATTTGTGCAAGTGGACATTGTTGGTCATGTAGTCTCTCAACAATCCATATCTGCAACTTGAGGGCCTCGAGACATGATCTCTTTAGTTATCCCACAAAATGGGGATAACATTTGGCTCATACTTGAGGGCATGTTCTCGTCGTAGAGTGCATGAGAACTGCAACATATCATGGTAGACCCATGCCTACACTAAAACAAAAACCATAAATTCTAGGGTGGTTCTATCAACCTTCGTCCATATACATAAAAATCCAAACGAAAAACTAATCTAGAAAATAAAATTTTAGCATTTTTTTAAACTTCTAAATTAAGCATGAAATCGATATGCAAGTAGAGAAAAATGAAATGTGAAATGAATCTAAACTAATGTTACACATTATTTTCATTAACCCTATGACCTTTAATGATTTACACCTATCCTTTGTCTTTAGAAGGATCAATGACCTTAATTCCTAAAGAAGAATGAAGATACATTTCCCTAGAAAGATGAAAATTATCTTTTTCTTTGTAAAAACCTTATAAGAAGGGATCATCGCACCTTGCTCAGTGTTAAATGTGCAACGATCCTAATCGTCGTAGGTTGCACCACAGTGGCCTACGACGTTGTCGCAGTTTGCTCAGTTTTAAGGGTGCGATGATCTTGTTTATGAAGAAAAAGAACATCTTCTCGACGTTTCTAGAATGGAAGCTTCGAGGGTGAGGTGGTCTCCGATCCGTTTGGATTTGAGTCACATCCCTGTTCTAGTGGAATCATCCTAACCTCCTCACCCTATCCTTTTTAGCTTATAAAAGGAGAAGAGCTCTCATGGGAAAGCTAGCTTTGGAATGGTTAGAGAGTTTTTAAATGGCTAGTTCTTGAGTTTTGTAGCTTGGAGTTTTTGGAGCTTGTATGTTGGCTTCGAGTTTCATTTTTCCAAGTTGAGATTATGAGTGACTTTCAAATCTGCAGTCTCAGAATTCGTGGAGAAAAAGTGTGAGGGAAGCAAGGAACTTTCGGAAGGGACCCTACAACATCAAGGCATTGGTTGTATTCTCCTTTTTATATCTTTAATACAGTGATATATTTCTTTCCCAAAAAATTGGTCTTATTTTATTGTATGACTCCTTGATCACATACATAGGTTTTGTTGAGTATACATCGTTGCTTTCACTTCGTTGGATTATGTATTTTTACAGGTTCAACATCCCATAAGCCTTGGAACGGAACGAGGATGACACTAGTGAGGACAAACGACATTTAAAAGGTATGTCATTTATCTCTTGTTAGTTAGTATGCTTGATAGTTAAAACTTAGGGAAAATTTTATATTCTGTCTTGTTTTGTTCTAATTTCTTGTTGAAGTTAGGGAGATCAGTTTGTGTTTTCACTTATCGATTTGTCCGATAACAAAATATTTTCCTACAACCTCAGCCTCTGGACTTCATGTTGGAGTTAAGCCACTATCTTTTTAAGCTGGGGTCAAGCATAGTTTCCTCTGGTTCAAGCTTGTGTAAAAATAAAACTAGGTCCAAGCATAGTTTAGTTTAGTTTTTAAGCTTGTGTAAAAATAAATTCTATCCCAAGCATAGTTTTGTTTTGTTTTAATCTTGCGTAAAAATGAAAACAATCTCAAGATTAGTCTTTGTTCTTTATTATGCTCGTAAATCAATGTGAATGTAACTGAGTAAATTTTTATCATTTTTTCAGACTCATAAAGGTTATATAAAAAATGAACCCCCTGGAGTTCCCTTTAAGCTCTTTTCAGACTCCGTAAACATGAAAAGATTGTCGATCGATCTTGTTCTTTTCACGCTCGTTAAAGTATTTGAAGAAAACGTCTGTTGCGCGGTAGTTTATCTCTTTTTCGGTCTTATCAGACTAATTTACAAAAAATGAACACTCTAATCAAGTATGATTAGAAGAAGTTATGGATTCCTTTTTAAGTTCTTTTTAAATTCCATAAATATGAAAAGACCACTGAGCTTATTTTCTTTGGACTCGTAAAACAAACATCGAAAGACCCATATGGGACCGAACCACTCCTTCCTAGGGTTCGTTAAACATACTTCGAGAGACTCATCCGAAGGATGAACTTACAGTTCAAGCATATGTTATCCTTCTCAAGATTGTGTAAAAATAAAGAGGTACTCGCCAAAAATGGTGGAGGAAAATTGACAAAGAAATGTATCTAAATATGTATTCTATGGAAGAGTCGCTTTTGAACATGACACCCTTTCCCTCGCTTTGTGTCTAGGTTGGAAAATCCACTTGTCTCTTGATCATACTCCTTTATAAGATTACAATTTGGTCTGTGATCCCTGTTGTTGAGTCAGTGTTTCCAAGACAATTGTCGTGTTGTCAATATCTTCAAAGAGAAGTTCAACTCGTAAATCATTTTATTGCGTCGACCATTTCTGCAGTCCTTAAGCCTTCTATTGCATTGACCATTTTTGTAGTCCTTAAGCCTTCTATTGCGTCGACTATCCCTAAGTTAGTCTCAAATCACTTGTTACTCCGATCTACTTCAAATCTTGTTACCTTTTTCGTGACATTGATGGGGGATACATTAAGGACCTCCTATGATGAGTCTTTTCCTGTCAAATTCAACTCATTATCTAAGAATTAGACTTAGAAACTAATTGGTACCTTGGAACTTGCATACTTCAATGATAATTTTCCTCGCTTTCGACAATGGGTTTTCATTATTGATCCCTGATCAGGAGATTCCGTCGAGTGTTCGACTTCAACTTATAAATTCACACCCGTTGGATTGTACTAGTGTACCTTGGGAGTCATTGACATTAATGGTGATTTCCCTTGCACTTGTTGACGGTATTCACTAAGGATAGGTAATCAAGTGGTTTCTACCATGTTCGACTTTAACACATGTATTCACATGGTTAGATTCAACTATAGAGTGATGAAGATTAAAACCCTAGATCTTCTCTGATAGATTCATGTTGCGTTGGAGTATATTCATATTGTACTGTTTCATAGATCCACAATGTATGTCTCGTGGCTATGTTCAAATTTGATTCTTTAACACATAGATCCAAAGTGTATTTTTGGTGGCTATGTTCATATTTGAGTCATAATGGCATGGATCCACAGTGTATGTTTGGTGGCCATGACCTGTCTTACTTGACACAGATCTTTTCATGTAAGCATTTATGCTTTGAGTCATTTGTATTATGAGTATGAGAATGTGTACCTCAGTGATGATATATTATTGTACTGCATTTCCTTCTTTGTTGGCAGGTTTTCAATTGATGTGTTCCTTGTTCTCTACACACATTCAACAAAGTATTTCAACTATCACTCTATTCTAACTTCATACTTTGGGGGGCTTAATGTTACACATTATTTTTGTCACCCCTATGACCGTTAATGATGTACACCTATCCTTTGTCTTTAGAAGGATCAATGGCCTTAATTCCTGAAGAAGAATGAAGACACATTTTCCGAGAAAGATGAAAATTATATTTCCCTTTGTAAAAACCTTATAAAAATGGATCGTCGCACCTTGCTCAGTGTTAAGGGTGCGACGATTTAGGATATTCATAGGTTTCACAACAGTGGCCTGCGACGTTGTCGCAATTTTCTTAGTTTTAAGGGTGCGACGATCTTGTTTACGAAAAAAAAGAGCATCTTCTCGACGTTTCTAGAATGGAAGCTTCAAGGGTGAGGTGGCCTCCCATCGATTTGGATCTGAGTCGCATCCATATTCTAGTGGGATCATCCTAACCTCATCACCCTATCCTTTTTATCTTATAAAAGGAGAAGAGTTCTCATGGGAAAACTAGCTTTGGAATGGTTAAAGATTTTTTGAATAGCTAGTTCTTGAGTTTTGTAGCTTGTAGTTTTTGGAGCTTGTATGTTGGCTTTGAGTTTCATTTTTCCAAGTTGAGATTATGAGTGACTTTCAAATATACAGTCTCAGAATTCATGGAGTAGAAGTGTGTGGAAGAAAGGAACTATCGGAAGGAACCCTACAACATCAAGGCATTGGTTGTATTCTCCTTTTCATATATTTAATACAGTGATATATTTCTTTCCCATAAAATTGGTCTTATTTTATTGTATGACTCCTTCATCACATACATAGGTTTTTTTGAGTATACATCGTTGCTTTAACTTCGTTGGCTTATGTATTTTTACAAGTTCAACATCCCATAATCTTTGGAACAGAGCGAGGATGACACTAGCGAGGACAAACGCCATTTAAAAGGTATGTCATTTATCTCTTGTTAGTTAGTATGCTTGATAGTTAAAACTTAGGGAAAGTTTTATATTCTATCTTGTTTTGTTCTAATTTCTTGTTGAAGTTAGGGAGATCAGTTTGTGTCTACACTTACCGATTTGTCCGATAACAAAATTAGAGAGTCCACTAGGGAACAAATTGTTTTCCTAGTAGCCTTGTTTCCTTGCTTGTATGTTTGAGTTTCTAATTTTCCGAGTCACTAGGAGATCCAGTTTGACTCACCGACTGTTGAGTTTAGAGAAAAACTTTCATGGTTTTTAATTTTTCCATTTTTTAGGTGTTCGTCGCACCCTTCCTTTAGACACAGTGCAACATCGTCGCACTGTACTATTCTCTATCCCGTGACGATCCAAGATCGTTGCATTGTGTTAGTCTAATAGCCCGTGACGATTGTGTGAAAAAATAATTTTGGATGTTTTTTCTTACCCAGATCTTAGATATGGTTTTGGGGTGAATTATTGGGTTTGATTATGTTCTATTTACAATATGCTTGACAGTATTTGAATATGATTTTATCCTTCTTTGCTTTGTTTTAGCTTGTTTTCTTTTGAACGATTTGATCTCTTGCTTTGAGCGTCTTTCAGTTATAAAACATTGTTTTTTCTTTAGAATTGTTTAGTGAAAGAACATTTCTTTTTCTGAATAGTTCGTTTTAAAAGAAAAAAAATTAGATTGGGGACATCTTTGCATTTGAAGTAGCAAAATTGCATGGTTTTTGGCATTTTTGGTCTTGAATTCTTAAAAATTCCCCCCCCTCATGGCCAGGGGGAGGGGACCAAGAATCGTGTATTGGTGTACAATCTCTTTGGCTCATTTCTTGAAGATCTTGATATTTATGAGTTTAATAAAATTTTGGGATATTGTGCATCTGTGAATGATAAACATTTTCTTCTTATCGTAATATAACTTTCATCGAAGTGAAATATTTGCATTCTCATTTCTTTGCATTGTTTAGAGTAGGTCAAAACATCATTTAGTCCACGCCATTTTTTTCTTTAGTAAACAACAACCTTAAAATAAAACGCTTTTAAAAATTGATTAGATATTTTTATATTTTCTGGTAGCAAACCTACATTAGCTTAGGGTGTAGGAATTTGGAATAGGTGTTAAAGATAACTTTTCAAAGCTGTAAACAAACATAGAATCTTGTGCTAGGGAGTGGTAAATCCACTTATTACATTTTGTCCTGGGAATTCCTTCTCACACAAGGGTTAATCATGAGGTCGCATTGAGACTAGCAGAGTCACTAACCCTGCTTTGTTGGTTTTGTTGTAGTGGTTGCACGTATTATTGGGGGTTACTTGAGAAAACAACCCTGTGCAGGTCTTTTCAAGTCGATTTCAGGCTCAGTTACCTTGCCCTTGCGTGTGTATCAGACTGTCGACTGTTTCCCTAGGTATCATTGTGGTAGTTGGTAACCTTGTATATTTTCTCTTTAGGGTAATACACGAGGTGACAGTGAAGGGGAAGTATTCACTGTACTTGGAATCAACGTTGGCCAAATTCACTCGGGCTCCTTGGAGGGTAAATCCAAATTTATTGTGTGGAATCTTGCACCAAGGCGTAAGTCCGTTAAGCAGGTTGTCAATGTAACTTTTCCACCCGCTCTATCTCAGCCCCTTCTTATATTGTTCTCGTGACGTTGGATTTCATCACCAACTAGTGTGTTCATTGTGAGAAGGTTTTGTTTGCTTGCTTGCTTACTAGATTTTTAGTGTGTGTTGTTTGTTTTCCCTTATAGGCCTTAAGTTGGATCTGTATTTATGGCGTCAGTTCCTAGAATGACCAATGAAGCAACTCCTATTCTGGGGGAGCCTTTTGTTTTTCCTTCTTACAGAAAAGTTGGTCCTCCTTACATCGCTACTTTGAGCCTTCCAGGTCTCACAATTGGATTATCAGTATGGTTGTTTTCCATTCAGGTAATCCTGAATGCTGCAAGTGCTTCGGTTGTAAGCACTTCCCCCCAAGAACATCAACCTCATGTTGATCCTTCACCTTCTTCACCAGTAAGATCTTCACCTTCTTCACTTGCAAGGTCTTATTCCGTTTCATCTTCTTCGTCAAGCGAAAGCTCTGAAGCTAGTAACCCGATGGATAAGAAGAATAAGAAAATGAAGATTAAGAAGAAGAAAAATAAGCAAGGGTCCAAAATTCTAACCACTGCCAAACATGTTGGAAAACAACTAGTTGTTGATAATCGTGCTAGGAGTGTTGATGGTCTCAAGATCACCCAAACAACCTGTAAGCCCAAATACCCTTGCATAATTTGTAAGGGTAGCCATCTTCTTAAGGATTTCCCTGGTCTATCCAAGGTTATAGAAGCATGGTCTACACACCATCGCCAACCCATGTCGTCAACCTATGAACAACATGCTGATGACCTTTCGTCAACTAGTCATGATACTGTTGGGAAGAAGAAAAGTATAGTCAAGTTTCCGTGTATGTTATGTAGAGGGAGTCATCAAACTCACCTTTGCCTTCGTATGGGCGAAGCCTCAAAATTACTGTAAAACATGACTATTTCCCAGCCTCAACTTCTGACTGCTTACCGTAGCCTTACCCTCAACCCACCTGTCGTTGATGGCATGATCAATCTGGTCGCTTCATTGGCCGGTTCGGTTGATCAGGTAGTTAATCTGGTCACATCCTTAGTTGAACCAGTTGACAAAGTGGTCGATTTGATCCCATCCTCGGTCGATCCCACTCTTTCGTTAGAGAGTGAAACCCAAGCAGTCGATCCGTTTCCATCCATCGACCCCATTCTCCCCTTGGAGAATGCAACCCAGGTGGTAGATCTGATCTCGTCATCGATCGACCCTACTCTCCCACTAGAGAGAAAACCCGATACTTCCCATGTTTTTCTTGTTGATACAGACACTACCGTGCTGGGGTGTATTACTCCTTCTCTTGTGGAACCCCTTCCAAGTAATGAATCCATCATTTTTGATTGGGTTGTGCTAATTGGACCTCGTCTTCCCTCTCAAATTCCTTTCAAAATTGAAGTACAGGTTTGTGGTCGGGACGTTCCTCAAATGCTGATAGATGAAGGTGTGTCCCTTAGTATTTTTTCCTATATTGCTTGAAAAGATCTGGGTTGTCCTCACCTTGTGTCGGTTACGCAGAATCTGTTATCTTTTAACATAATAACCAGTCACCCTTTAGGAGTCCTTCCTCAGTTTCCCATAACTTTGGGAGGGAAAACTATCTTTATTGATGTTATGGTAGTCTAGGACCCCTTGGATTTCGATTTCTTCCTTGAGCAAGATTATGTCTATTTCATGAAATCTATCGTGTCCACTCTTTTTCATGTGATATCTTTCGCTCATGATGGAAGAATTTGAAGAAATTTCAATACAAATTAAGTATTTCCTACAATTCTTCTGATCTAACAATTATATGCCACTGTTAAGTACAAAATCACTTCTACTAATAATCTTGCAGAAATTAAACCACGATCACAAAGTGAAATATCAAGAACACATAACACATAAGTTTTTCTGGGAAAGCGTAAAGATAAAAACCCCACTATCATATATTATGTATATCATGGATCATGAAACAATCTCATACAAAACTCTAATCCAAGAGCTCTCAGTACAATATAATCGTCTCACACTGTCATACAAAAA
>JZKD02S1390726.1:32383-67232 GCA_000966675.3 Picea glauca
TTTCAAGTAATTATGAGATAATAGATTAATATTTATTGTCCAATTTATTTAAGGGAAAAGTAAATTAGACACATGTTTCTTGTTGACTTTTCAACACTCTCTCTCAACAAGAAAGAGATTATCCTTCACCCCAATCTTGTCTCTATGATATTCGAATTTTCTTCAGGTGAGCACCTTCGTCAGAATGTCTACATCCTGATCTTCCATAGGAATGTATTGAAGCAACATGATCTTCCACTGCACACAATATCTGAGATGATGATACCGGATATCTATATTCTTATATCTATCATGAAACACATGATTAATTGCGAGTTTAATGCAACTTTGATTATCACAATGAATCACTGTTGGATTTAAATGAGAACCAAACAAACCAACCAATATCTTTCTCATCCAGATAGCCTCACATACATATTGACTCACTGCCATGTATTCCGCTTCCGCTGAACTAAGTGCCACAGATCTTTGTTTCCTGCTGTACCAAGAAACAACTATAGATCCGATACTAAAGATCCCCCCTGATGTGCTCTTTCTGTCCGTTGGGCTGCCCGCCCAATCTGCATCCGTGAAGCCATGCAACTTCACCTCATTCGTCTGTCTGTACCATAATCCATACTCAGATGTGCCCTTCAGATATCTTAAGACATGCTTACTTGCCTTCCAAAAGAGTTTGGTAGGCTTAACCATCACTTGACTTAGCTGGTTAACCACATAGAAAATTTCTGGTCTCGTGTTCACTAAATACATTAGCGAACCCACTAACTGTCGATATATAGTAGCATCCACTACCTCTCTAGAAGTAGCATCCTCTTTCCTCCAGTTTCCTGGAAGAGGAGTATCCATGGGTTTGCAGCCATCCATGTGAAACTTACCCAGTATATCCCTTGCATACTTGCCTTGAGACATAAAAAGTTCACCATCTCGCTGCCATATTTCCAATCCAAGGAAATAATGAAGAAGGACCAAATCCTTCATCTCGAACTCCTTTGCAAGGTCATCCTTGCATGAGTGTATCAATTGCTCATCACCAGTCAATATTAAATCATCAACATAAAGAACAATGATTAAGAGCTTACCCTCCACCAAAATTTGGTATAGGTTTGCATCCGCTTCACTTTTGGTGAAGCCCAATCCGGTGAAATAGCTGTCTATCCGAGTGTACCAAGCACAGGGTGCTTGCTTCAATCCATACAATGATATCTTGAGTCTGTACACATGCGAATCTCTGTCAAAGGTCTCAAAACCTTCTGGCTGTTCAATGTACACTTCTTCCTCAATGATCCCGTTGAGGAACGCAATTTTTACATCCATCTGATGAATGCGCCAGCCCATCTGCGCTAAGAGTGCAAGAATGGATCTTATGGAAGAGTACCTTGCGGCAGGTGCAAAGGTCTCATCATAATCTATATCCTTGATATGTGAGAAGCCTCGAGCCACAAAAATGGCCTTGTATTTCTCCACACTCCCATCAACAACTTTCTTTACCTTGTAGATCCATATCGAACCTACCACTGATTTGTCGTCCGGTCTTGGGACAATTTCCCATGCACTGTTTTTGACAATGGAGTCATACTCCTCTACCATATCATCAAACCAAGTGGGGTCCTGCACTGCTTCCTAAAAGGAAGATGGTTCAGTCACAATACATTTTCTCATGAGAGCCATGTATCCAACAAATCAATCAGGAGACTGTCTCTGTCTGCGCTGTGAAGTAGGGGCTCCTACATTCTGTGCAACATCTAGTCTCAATCTGTCAGCTTCTGTGGTGTGCTTTCTGCCATTTCTGATGGATGGCTCTACATGAGTGGTTTCCTCCACTCCATGAACCTCCTCATGTGGCTGATCCACATCTTGAGACTCATCTTTGGGAACCAACAGTTCCTCTTCTCCATGCAAGTCTAGCTCCCTCTCAAGCGACAACCACATGGTTTTCCCCTCATCAAATTTTATATCCCATCGCATAAAAATCATCTTACTGTTCGGAAAATACACACGATAATTATGGATTTTTTCTGTGTACTCCACAAATATCCCAACTTTAGCAGTTGGTTCTAGCTTCTTGCTGGCATCCTTGTTCACATGCACAAAAACACATGAGCCAAAATTTTAAAATGAGAAACATAAGGTTTCTTACCAGTGAAAGCTTCTTCAGGTGTACTCATGCCAATTATTCTACGAGGACAACAATTTTGCACATAAACTGCAGTATTGCATGCTTCTTCCCACAAATGCATTGGTAGGCCCTGATCATGCAACATCGCTCGAGCTGCACCCACGATCGTTTTGTTCTTTCTCTCCGCGACCCCATTTTGCTGTGGGTTATGAGGCACTATGAGTTCTGTTCGAATTCCTTCTCTGTTGCAGAAGTCTTTGAATTCATTAGGGATGTATACTCCACCATTATCTCTCCTTAGAGCCTTCACTTGCTTCCTCGACTCTTTCTCCACCAATGCTTTAAACTCATAGAACTTTGAGAATGTTTGATCCTTCTTCTGCATGAAGAATATCCAGCATTTACGAGAAAAGTCATAAAAAAAAATAACATAATACCTATCTTTTGCTGTTGAAGAAACCGAGAATGGTCCACACACGTCTGTGTGAATTCTCTCCAGGATCACCGAAGCACAGTTCTCATTTCATGAAAAGTGGACTTTACATACTTCCCCAGGGTGCACCCCTTGCACTAATCTAACTGAGCAAGTGTTCCCCTTGGAAGTCCAGTAGATATTTGCTGCATGATCTTCAAGGCTCCATGATGAATATGGCCCAATCGCCTGTGCCATAATTCGCTCTCATCCCATCTCACCACTTTTTCTGCCTTGCCCATCATGGCATCGCAACCATCTACCTCCAACATGTAGAGATTCTTAACTTGAATCCCTATCTTTTTGACTTGACCCATTGCTTTATGTCGCAGGTAGGCTTTTCCACCACTAAAAACAACATCATAGCCTCTATCCTCCAACATTGCGACTAAGACAAGGTTTTTCTTCAGACCTAGAACATGCATAACATTTTTCACTTGAAATGGTTTACCTGACTCCCTCTAAAAGGTTATGGTACCAATACCAGTTGCACTGTATCATCCATCGTCGCCCATCTCTATATGCATTCTGAGATCTTTTTCCTCCAAGTCACTGAAATACTCTTTATCTCCCGTCATGTGGTAGGAAGCGCCACTATCCAAATACCACACCGATCTCAATGCACTTGAAGCCATGCATGCGATCAAAGAGAAGTCAAGTTCAAATTGTGAGACAAGAGCCTCACCAGTTGTAGCTCCAACAAACGTCTTGTTCTTCCTCTTCTGTGGACAGTTAGTAGAGAGATGCCCATGTTCGTGACAGTGAAAACACTTCACTTTGGACAAATCTAGCTTCTTGACTTTAGACTCAGATTTTGAATGGAATTTATTCCCTTTCCCTTTCCTTGCCTTGGCAGTCAAAGCACAATCCTCTTCATCATCATGCTTTGATGAAGATCCATCTCTGGTGTTCTGCCTGAACTCCTCTTGCACTAGATCCTACCATAGTCATTCCCAATCTGGAAAATTTTCCCTTCCATTGACAGAGTCTTGATAACTGTGCCAACTCTTGGGAAGTCCTAGGAGAGCCAAGCTCACCAAATCATCAACACCGACTGTTATTCCCACACTTCCAAGCTCATCTCGACATTGGACAAACTTCGTGAGATATTTTAGAATGGTGTCGCCCTTCTCCATCTTGATCTTCCTGAGTTTATCTTTGAGCGCCAATTTCCTATGGTCATTGTTGTTTTGGAACAGATTCGTCAAAACGTTCCACATTGCATGTGGTGTGGTTTTCCCATTGAGACTTGAGACAATGTGGTCTCATACTCATTCCAATAGAATCCTCCTCGCCTTTTCCACTTTCTTTTGCCATGCATCAAGATTTGCAGTGTCTGTCGCATCCGGCTTAGGAAAATCTTTGTCAATGTATTCCTTCAAGCCATTGTCTTCGAGTACTGCTTCCATCCTGTCCTTCCAAGCAATGTAGTTTGAGCTTCCCTCGAGTGCATACTCCAACCTCAAGCCATTGAAAGACATTTCAATCTTGAATCAACTATAGCACCAAGAAATTCCTGCAAATGTGAATTTTATCCAAACACAAACTTAACCACTACAATCCCTCTTTCCCTGGGAGGTTCGCACCCCACCTGAGAGCAACTTGAGGGAAGTTTGCACCCTACCAGTGTCTAGCCTACGAACTATATGAGAGAGTTCGCACCTCACCTGTGTCTAGCCTGCGAACTGTTTGAGAGAGTTTGCACTGTAATGCACTGTGGGGTGAGGGAAGTTCGCACCTCTCCTTCAAGCAGCCCGCGAGAATCTTAATGAAGTTCACACCTCTCCTTTGAGTAGGGTGCGATAATTTCTGCTCCTAGAAATGTGTGTAGTTTTTAGTACTAAGGTTCGCACCCTGCTAGAGACGGGACCTGCAAAAATACTATTATTTTCACACCTCACTTTTGTGGCTCCGTGGATATGATACCATGAATAAATTTCAATACAAAATAAGTATTTCCTGCAATTCTCCCGATCTAACAATTATATGCCACTGTTAAATACATAATCGCTTCTACTAATAATCTTGCGGAAATTAAACCACGATCACAAAGTGAAATATCAAGAACACATAACACATAAGTTTTTCCGGGAAAACGTAAAGCTAAAAACTCCACTATCATATATTATGTATATCATGGATCATGAAACAATCTCATACAAAACTCTAATCCAATAGCTCTCAGTACAATACAATCATCTCACACTGTCATACAAAACTCAACAAATACATGTGCCAATTTTTGTGTCCAGACAACCTGCCTCCTCTGCACAATTCCTGCAATTAGAATTCTCACAATGAATTCGAATTTTCTAGTTTTCACATGCTCATGAGCATATCCACTGCATGTGTGATTGCATGAGTGCACTTCACTCAAATCACAACTAATAGCCAAACTGTCCCTTTCACCTATTATCTCAACTGGGTCTCCACTGGATTTGACATGCATGTAGTTAACCGTGGCGAATCTTCAGTTGCATGTGAGTTCACTGATTGCGAATTAATTAATAATTAATTCACTGAACTCTCACTAGTGTAAGTTCAGTTACAACAAGTACAACTCGTCTTAACTCACTTAACTGAGTTAAACTACTTCACAACTCTCATAACTACACTTATAACTCTGTTACAACTTCAAGTCACCTCCATGTCTTACCGACCAACCTTTGAACTCGAATTTCCCATAGTTAACTGATTTTCCATTTCAGTTAATTATTTCAAGTAATTATGAGATAATAGATTAATATTTATTGTCCAATTTATTTAAGGGAAAAGTAAATTAAACACATGTTTCTTGACTTTTCAACAGAATTGTGAATCTCAATCAAATTTCATTGGTTGGTCTTGACTTGATTACCAACCTAATGACCTCCCTAAATGGTTCTTATATGTAGGCGATATCACCCCCTCCACAGGTCAATTATGTGGCATTGTCTCCCATGCCTTCAACTGCCGATGACGGCGAGTCTCTCACTGTAAGCTCAGTCTCTTATGACTTGGATTCGGTAGTTGACATGGTGATCTCTTTGATATGGAGTTTAGAGCCCGATCTCCTTACCCCTGTTGTGGACCTCAACATGTGTTCCTTCCAGAGTGTGTTTCTTCCATCAAGTGAAGATCTCTTGGAAGCCATGACCGAGTTTTGTCTCTTGACATGGTGTCCCTCTAGATCATTGTCCTTTTCGAAGCCATGATCAAGAATAGGAGTTTGAGCATGGTTTTCTGATTTCAAGCTCATTAAAAAATGAAAACAACTTTGAGCATGGTTTTCTAATTTCAAGATCATTGAATAATTAAACCATATTTGAGCATGGTTTTCTGATTTCAAGCTCGTTAAAAAATGAAACCAACAATGATGATAGTTTTTGCGTCTTTGTGACAACCTTGTTAAAAATTGAAACAGTGGTTACGAGCATAGTTCTTCTCCTATGTCAAGCTTGTTTAAAAATGAAATAGAGGTCTGGGGATTGACCTTGGATTCTCGAGCATAGTTTTTATTCTCTGTGGCAAGCTCATTAAAAAATGAAATAGATTGCCCCCCCTCTCTGTTTGAGTCAAGTCCTTTGTCTAGTATTTGGAGCTTCATTTCATTCACCTTTACAGTTGGACGAAACGAAGCTTAGGGGGAATTTGCCTACAATCTCAGCCTTTGGACTTCATGTTGGAGTTAAGACACTAGCTTTTTAAGCCGGGGTCAAGCATAGTTTCCTCTGGTTCAAGCTTGTGTAAAAATGAAACTAAGTCCAAGCATAGTTTTGTTTAGTTTTTAATCTTGTGTAAACATAAAATCTATCCCATGCATAGTTTTTTTTTGTTTTAAGCTTGCGTAAAAATGAAAAAAACCCCAAGATTAGTCTTTGTTCTTTCTCATGCTTGTAAATCAATGAGAATGTAACCGAGTAAAATTTTATCACTTTTTCAGACTCATAAAGGTTATACAAAAAATGAACCCCATGGAGTTCCCTTTAAGCTCTTTTCAGACTCTCTAAACATGAAAATATTGTCGAGCGATCTTGTTCTTTTCACGCTCGTTAAAGTATTTGAAGAAAATGTCTGTCGAGTGGTAGTTTATCTCTTTTTCGGTCTCATTAGACTACTTTACAAAAAATGAACACTCTAATCAAACATGATTCGAAGAAGTTATGGATTTCTCTTTAAGTTCTTTTCAAACTCCATAAATATGAAAATACCACTGAGTTTACTTTTTTTGGACTCGTAAAACAAACATAGAAAGGCCCATATGAGACCGAACCACTCTTTGATAGGGTTCATTAAACATACTCCAAGGGACTCGTCCGAATAATGAGCTTACAGTTCAAGCATATGTTATCCTCCTCAAGATTGTGTAAAAATAAAGAGGTACTTGCCATAAATGGTAGGGGAAAATTGAGAAATAAATCTATCTAAACCTGTATTCTATGGAAGAGTCACTTTTGAACATGACACCCTTTCACTCACTTTGTGTCTAGGTTGGAAAATCTGCGTGTCTCTTGATCATACTCATTTATAAGATTACAATTTGGTCTGTGATCCCTGTTATTGAGTCAATGTTTCCAATACAATTTTTGTGTTGTCAATATGTTCAAAGAGAAGTTCAACTCGGAAAGTCTTCTATTGCGTCGACCATTTTTGCAGTCCTTAAGCCTTCTATTGCATTGACCATCTCTAAGTCATTCTTGAATCACTTTTTACTATGATCTACTTCAAATCTTGTTACCTGTTTCGTGTCATTGATGGGGGATACATTAAGGCCATTGATGGGGGATACATTAAGGCCCTCCTGTGATGACTCTTTTCCTGTCGAATTCAACTAGATATCCATGAATTAGATTTAGAAAATAATTGGTACCTTGGAACTTGCATGCCTCAATGGCAGGTTTCCTCACTTTTGACAATGGATTTTCATTATTGACCCCTGATCGAGAGATTCCACTGAGTGTTTGACTTCAGCTCATAAATTCACACTCGTTGGATTGTACTAGTGTACCTTGGAAGTCATTGACATTAATGGTAATTTCTCTCACACTTGTTAATGGTATTCACTAAGGACTGGTAATCAAGTGGTTTCTACCATGTTCGACTTCAACACATATTTGCATGGTTAGATTCATACTATAGAGTGATGGAGATCAAAACCCTGGATTTTTTCTGACAGATTCAGGTTGCGTTGGAGTATATTCATATTTTACTGTTGCATAGATCCATAATGTATGTCTCATGGCTATGTTCAAATTTGAGTCTTTAACACATAGATCCAAAGTGTATTTTTGGTGGCTATGTTCAGATTTGAGTCATAATGGCATGGATCCACAATGTATGTTTGGTGGCCATCACCTGTCTTACTTGACATGGATATTTGCATGTCGAAATTTATGCTTTGAATCGTTTGTATTCTGAGTATGGGAATGCCTACCTTAGTGATGATATATTATTGTACTATATTTCCTTGTTTGTTGGTAGGTTTTCGACCGGCGTGTTCATTGTTCCCTACACACACTCGACAAAGTATTTCAACTATCACTCTGTTCTAACTTCATACTTTGGGGGGCTTACTGTTACACAATATTTTCATCACCCCTATGACTGTTAATGATGTACACCTATCCTTTGTCTTTAGACGGATAAATGGCCTTAATTCCTTAAGAAGAATGAATATACATTTTCCGAGAAAGATGAAAATTATATTTTCCTTTGTAAAAACCTTATAAAAAGGTGTTGTCGCACCTTGCTCAGTATTAAGGGTGCGATGATTTAGGATCGTCGCAGGTTTCACCACAGTGGCCTGCAACGTTGTCACAATTTGCTCAATTTTAAGGGTGTGATGATAATGTTTACGAATACAAAGAGCATCTTCTCGACATTTCTAGAATGGAAGCTTCGAGGGTGAGGTGTCCTCCGATCGGTTTGGATCTGAGTCACATCCCTATTCTATTGGGATCATCGTAAAATCCTCACCATGTCCTTTTTAGCTTATAAAAGGAGAATATTTCTCATGGGAAAGCTAGGTTTGAAATGGTTAGAGATTTTTTGAATGACTAGTTCTTGAGTTTTGTAGCTTGGAGTTTCTGGAGCTTGTATGTTGGCTTTGAGTTTCATTTTGTCAAGTTGAGATTATGAGTGAATTTCAAATCTACAGTCTAAAAATTCATGGAACAGAAGTGTGTGGGAAGCAAGGAACTATTGGAAGAGACCCTACAACATCAAGGCATTGGTTGTATTCTCCTTTTCATATATTTAATACAATTCTGTATTTATTTCCCATAAAACTGGTCTTATTTTATTGTATGACTCCTTCATCACATACATAGGTTTTGTTGAGTATACATCGTTGCTTTCACTTCGTTGGCTTATGTATTTTTATAGGTTCAACATCCCATAAGCCTTGTAACAGAGCGAGGATGACACTAGCGAGGAAAAACACCATTTAAAAGGTATGCCATTTATCTCTTGTTAGTTAGTATGCTTGATAGTTAAAACTTAGGAAAAGTTTTATATTCTGTCTTGTTTTGTTCTAATTTCTTGTTTAAGTTAGGGATATCAGTTTGTGTCTACACTTAATGATTTGTCTGATAACAACTAATATGAGAAATCAAGATGCAAATGCAAGAATTCAAAATGACTTAACTACTTACCTGGGAGCCTTGGGTCTCTAAATATCATGCGATAGATGATGCCAGGTGAAGTCATACAATCAGTGCAACCAATTGATCATCCCATCAAAGTACCTCCCCCTGTTCTTGATCATGTAATACAACAAAGATAAATCAAGCACACAATAATCATGAGTATAAATACACATATAATCGATCATGAAATAAAACTCATGGAGATGGGTGGGAGGGAGGAAATTCTGCTGGAAAGAGAAACCATCAGCCTGATCATCCTTCATGAAAGTGTAGCCACAAGAATGATCAATATATATATGAGGGCCACCCTATGTAGAGGAAAACTCATCTTCATCCCCATTAGTATGATCACTACTTCCTGAAGACCGAGAATATATGAGATATCCCAAGAAGACCTCATGATTTCCTTGAGAGGAGGAAATGAGGTAAGGGACATGCTCAGTTCTAGGAAGAGAAAAGCGCGCCCTCTTTATCTTCGAATCCCTGTAGAAATATTCAATATGAAATTACTTCCTCTTTGTAGAATGAGCCTCTGATTGCTCTGAGGTAGCCACGTCCTGGTATTCCTCCAAAATTGAAGACAAAAGTGGTCGAGAGTCCTAGAATAAATATGTAATCATGTCATCATCAGGATCCCAAACATATGAATCATATACACATGAAAAATAGTTCTCTGAAGATGACAACTCAAACCTCTTTTCTTGAGGGCCACCTTCAATGTCGTAAATGGGGTCTCTATTGAAAATTAGATAACCAAAGTCCCAGATACATGTGCTTGTATGTATGAAAGTATCTATATGCTCATCAACCATATGTAAAGGTTCTCTCACAAGATCATCAACAAAAGTGACCATCCCTTTGTCTTTTTGTGCAGGAGGAGTAAAGGCATTAACATCTTCATCAAGTGGAAGGGCATACGTGAGTGCTTCGTCTTTGTCAAATGTATCATCCAGATCTTCAACATGAGAAAATTCGTTGAGATTTTCTTGATAACTTTCTTCATATGTTTGTTCTTTGAGCACTTCTTCATCATCAAGGGTAGGAAATAACTCTCTTATGCGATTCATCATTTCCTTAGCAGCTTTATTAACAACCTTTTCCTTTTCCATCTGTAAAATTTTCATCTTTGAGTCATAATAAGTTCTGGATGAGGGTTCATCCCATGGTGCCATAATTCAATTGACTGAAAATACACCTCAATGGAGTTGCCAGGTGAGATCAAGTCTCACCAAAGGAGGGAAAGGGGGAAAAAGGGGAAAGGTGGGTTCGTGGAAAGTGGAGTCGTCAGACAAGATTCAAGGGAAACTTATCAAGGGTGGAAAAGGGAATGTTCTTGAATGGAGTCACCATGAAAGCTAAGGGATAGAGGATTTGGGAGGGAATCTTGCCAAAGTGTTGTTAGGGCATGGAGATGATTCAAAATCCTCCCTGACAACGACACCAAAATGTTATCGCACAAGTTGTAGGTTGGGAAAATCCCGACCCAACCACCAATTGACGACAACTTAGAGAGCACCTACCCACTATCACCTTAGGCAGGTGTTCTCGTCGCTTTAGAGGTGAGGTAGTCACCTCAAGGGGGAATCCTAATGACCCTAGGGGGATTGATATGGATGGAATGGAAGGAAGAAAATTACCCCCCTAAAGTTCAATGACGGAAGATGAAATTGGCTTTGATGACTTGTCTACATGTGTTCTAAGGTTTCCAAGTCTTTGAATGCCCGCAAAGGGTGTTTGTACCTGCCCGAGACATAATAAAATCCACACTTTCATATAGTAATGTTAGGTGGAAAACAAATTTAATCTTGATGTATCTAATTGCAACAACAATCCATGATATATATCAACATATAAAAAATAATAATGGCTGCAAAATAAGTGCTAAAAGTCTAGTTGAATAAGCAAGAGACAAGCTAGTAAAGACTAGTTCAACTCAAGAATGAAAGAGAAATACTTTAGCATAAAAGTAAGGTTGTTACAAAAATTTTACTGCAGTGATATTTATCATCCTTATGGCTGTAAAAAAATTATTACTACAACAAGATATTTAACCACTAAAACTTGCTCAAAACTTGCCAAAATATGTGTTGTACTTAATAGATTATGTTGGCATATTTTACGCAATTTTCAATAGTTAAATTAGGAGTTATTGAAGAGTTTGGTTAGGGTTTTCTGCAACCCTAATGGATGTAGGTTAAATTTGTAACAACAACAAGAAATACTTGGAGAAATGAGACTCCCTAGTGTCTCAAGAAATCATTTATAACATAGATGTGATTCCACTAGGAACAATTTCAAAATCATGAAATTTCACGTTTACCAAGGAAAAACTTTATTTCTCCAATGAAACAAGTGATGAATAGTGACTTTAATGGTTAGTTTAATGGAGTCCAAAAAAGGATAAGTTAGATATACTACCTTCCTTGGGGGTGTAAATCCTCTTACTCTCCAAGGAAAGTATCCTTAGCTAGGGTTTAGACTAAGAGGGTGTATGCACTTATACTTCTCTTAGTAAACCCGTGCTAAATCAACAATAATTAAGAAAGATTATGATGAAGGATAAGGTGGGGGTGTATTCCCTTATAATTCCCACATATATCTAGTAACAATCAACCTTGACTTGAAACACGAATGATAGCACAATGCAATTTTTCTTACCAATTCAAGGAAAATATGCTAAGATATACCACCACAGTAGCAAGAGAAAAGCCTTCCAAGTCTAGCACATACCTCCACCAACCAATAAACGAGAAATATAGCCATGCACAAGAGCACAATATACAAATATCCAAACATAGTGAAAATTGCAGTCCAAGGCCTCTCCAAATGGGAGAGATATGTTTCAAAATGAGATCTCATGATCTCTATTTATACAAAAATTCTATGACATAGTTTGTCCACATTAACAAGGGTAAAACATAAGATAAGGGGTCCACAACCCTTGTAACCCTTGCAACAAAATAATATTAAAAAATTCACTTAAAATTCAATTTTACACAAAAGAAACCCTAGAATAAGGTGACATCACCCTGTTGAGGGGTTTGAAATCTCTTTGACTCAACAACAGGAACCAAACCTGCTTGAGAGGCCCAATTAGACTCTTAAGTGTTCACTGAGTGGTATGGTTCTCAAGATCTATGATCTAGCTAGATTTGTTAATAGGATTTAATCGTGGCTGATAGGTATGTCTTTCTGTGAAAAATTTCCTCAGGCTATGCGGTTCTCTTTTTGTTCTTTTCTTACATTTGTGGGAATAAAAGGTGGGGTTTAAACTAATGACAGAGGGAAGTTACGATATATTGGAGAAAGCTGGGTTTTGGGATAACCTTTATAACTCAGCGTGCAGACGATGATGATCAAACCTACTTCAAGCTATCAATAATACCATTGACTTGTAGACATTCAACATCGTCTGAGATGATGGTTACATAAAGAAAATACGTATGTAATAGAAAATTGTGCAATAAAAGTAATTTTCAATACTCTACTATGAATCACATATCAACACAATCGATTTCTATTCATCAATTAGATTAAAATAACTGTCGCAACATTATATGATAACTTAAACAACAAATACAACAACTCTTACTCAATACAACAACAAGTATTGAATTCGAAGACGAAGATAATCCCCTCGGTCCAGTCACATTCATGTCTCAGATGAAAGAAGTGTCTTTGGTTCTAAACAAAACTTCTAAATCCAAATAAATTGCACATAAATAATTCTCTTACAACATTCAAGAAAAAGTCTTCTGTCCAAAACCATCGACCTTTAACACAAGGTCGAATCTCTTATTTATAAAAATAACTAAACTAAATATATTTACTAATGTTGTGTTAATTGGAGAAAACAACACGTGGTGAACTTTATCTATCTGTTCTCTTTCATCTTCTTTAGATCATTTCGTCATTTTACTGAAGTGGATTTTTCCTCTCATATTCTGATCATTTATAGAAGAGATCTTCACATGTATTTGCATAAGGGAACCTGTGTTGATCCATTGGAGTGGAGAGGACCTCCTCTATCTCAACTGTCTGTTCCTTGTACTTCATTAGTTTGACACTCACATTATGTAATAGTACGAGAGATTTAATCGAAGGCTCCATGAACTTCTTCAATTGACCCAGGATTATACTTGAAACCTACGAAATCTCTATTTCGTATACCCGGTCTTTCTCTACATGTCGCTTGACTATATCATGTACATCGGTGAAATCCTTCAGGGGGCCAAACTATGACAAGTCAATACCTCTCATTTCTTGGTTGATGTTTTCCCAACTTTTCTTACACTCTTCTCATCTCTCCTATATTTTTCGTCGAGGTTCCTAGACCATGTATACCCAGTGTTCAACTGCCTTTCTTATTCGGGTGATGCTACTGTCCATCAACACTCGGATGCCATGTTCTTCTGTATCTCATCCCTTCCACACTTTGTTGATGTAGTCGATCCGTTCCAGGGCTTGATGTGCCTTCTCCTACCAAAAGGTTTCTAGCCCCACAAGGGTATCTTCTTGAAAATCAACTATTCGGGTAATGAAGAGGTCCCTCTCCCTTTTGAATTGTGCATACATCTCTCAGAACTCACTTTTCAAGAGTACCACTGCATGGGTTGAATTTTTGTAATATTCAGCTTGATGTTACAGGTGGTCTAATTCTTTCCTAATGGAAAATACCTACCTTTTATCCCTTTTTTTCGTGTCTAATGTGGCATCAATTATGGACATTCCTGCTTCGATTAGCTCATTCATCTTGGTATTTTCTGAGTCAAATAATGTCTCTTCCGTGGTTATGAACATGGTGCTATCGAGCGTAAGCTTCCTTTTCCTGACTATTTTTTTCATCATGACCGTCCCTTTCCTATCATAAGAAATATCATGTATAACAGTGACTTCGTCTACTAGTTCAAGAATATGTTGATCCCCCCAGGACAAAGTATTTCCTAGGCTTCCTGCCGTATAGAGGTGGTCCATGATAGGTTCTCTATCTCTTCTGAGGGTGGGAATTCGACCTCCTTCTTCCTCAGTCAGTGGTTTCTGTGGTAATATTGGTGCTGATGCTTGTTCTGTTCCATGGCTTGGTCTGCTCAGCTCCCTAGTAGGGGGAGATTATTATGTGTCCTGGTGAATCGACCTTCCGCTGGTCCTCATCGATTGACGAAGTATTTGTATTATATTCTTGGGGATGTCACAACGATAGTATTTTATAGTGGAACTTATTTTGAGACATTCATTTCTAACTCCTGGCCATTTCTATCGACAGGGGTAATTCTCGAGGGTCTTACCAAAGAGTTAAGTGGGGGATATTCCCTCAATATTTGCATAGATCTCTCGACTTCTTCCAGTAACAATGTAACCATTTTCCATGCTTCTTCCACTTCCACTTCTCTGGTTTCTTCTCTTACACTGATGAGCTATTTTCTCTATCGTCTCAACTTTTTCATCCATGGTCATTGCTTTAAACTTGGTCATACTAGGGTTATCCCTTATACATAGCACTTCCTCCCAATCTTGGGTGCCCTCAGTGAATATATGATCTTCGAAATTGTCATGAGCATATGGTCAACATGAGGATACCTGCCCTGTGTGCTGGGGTACCAATACCTTTGGGTCATGCTTGCAACAACGGGGTGTGGGGAACCAATACTCAAGTTGACTCAATCCTTTTTGTTTTGCCTGTGCAATGTCTTTAACCATATAAAACCCAATATGAAAACCATAAAGTATGAAGGCCCTCTTCTTATCCTTCACCAGAGAAGCATTATAACCTTGTAGAATAGTCTGGTAACAAATATATCTAAATATCAGACAACCCGAGACATGAGTGGGGAGTAGGTGTGGTTCACTAGTGACCCTGAACACTCTAATGTAAGTACTTGTTTCTTTGAAATACCAGTGACCAACTTTCGATATCATCTTTTTGGCTGCCACTGAAAGCCTTGGGAATTATTTTCTAAATATAATGAAGTGTATTCTGGCTATAAAATCATCACATATTATGGCGTAAAACATTTTGTACCTATTCTCCCACAAAATGCTGAAATAAATATGCACAAGTAACTTGATAGCATGCCAATTTAAATTCATACATGCAAAAGCATTTCTCGTACATATCACGTCCAACAGGTAAGATGCCATGAAGAAGATTATGTTTCTCCATCTTTTGGTGTGTGGGCCTGTAGTATTTTGATACTCAACTGCTTTGAAATAATGGCTCCCCAATTGAAACTGCTCCCGAAAATCGCCACGGTATATGCTAAGGGCATCCATGCTTCTAAAAACTTCGAGTAGTCCTTTTCTCCATATAAACGACATATCAAATCCATTAAATACATATAGGTATCTCTGAGGTTTACCTTGTTGTACCATCCATTGTTCATGTTTGTGAACTTTTTATCCTCTTTCCACTGTGAGGCTAACGACTGGATGGTGTCATGAAGCTCATAAAACTTGACCACAAAATCTGTATTCAATGTTTCCTCTAGGTCTCTGAGTTTGTAATATTTTTGTACCTCAACTGGAAGAAAAATACCAACACATTCACCCTCTTGATTGTTGACCATGCACTTCACCGTGTCTGCATGGTCAATTGTCCATCCTATGGTTTCTATGCAGGGCATAATTGAGGTTCGGAAAGCCACCCTATGTAGAGATGATCGCCTGATATTCAGGAAAAAATGGTCATCCAATACCCTAACGTCCAGGTTGCTGTGAGGTGTAAAATATAGGTAATCTCCCTAACTAATTTTATTATAAAGGTCACCCAAATGTGGGAGCATTACTTTAGATCCAGTGCCTTCCTCTGTGTCCTCGAATGCTGGAGGCTGGGTAAACTATTTCTTGGTAAAAGTCTGGATAACTGATTTCTTTTTTGAAACAAAATCAATCTCCCTTGTGGTCGCCGGTGTCGACTCTTCATCGATCTCCAGTTCTTTCATTTTGGATGTTCTTGGTGAGCACCTGGTTGTTGGCTTTCACAGAGGTATTTTCCTGCAGAATATGTTATAATGAGCTGCAAGCCAACTTTGACAAGCGTTATTCGACGCAATCGTAAATGCAAAAGACAAAGAAAATGCTTATCTCTTCCTTGAAATAAATAACTTGGGCTTACTAGTAATTGAAGTGATACAGTGTGTTGTATCCTCCTTGATGCTCTCTCTGCTTGGGAGATCAGTGGTTTGTGAACGAAATACCATGCTTGGGAAAAAACCTTATAAATTTAAAACATACCTACCTTGTCGCATCGAGTCTTAAATTTAGTAGTACAAATGTGACATGTACAATCTATAACAGAATCCACACCATGCTTAGGATTAAATGTAACACAATATGGATGCGTAGAAGCATGTTATTTTAGAGTTCATCGGTGAATTTAAATTTTTGAATGTTGGTCGACATGCGGTGCCGTGGCTCGAGGTATTGGTTATGTGAAGTTCTTATTTGAATAACAATCGTAGATACCATCCTTGACTCAGCTAGAGGTGTCCCATCAAGTTACCCATGCATTTCACATTTCAAAGGAAGTAGTATGCTTGACATCGGGGATATGTGTAATCAGAATATCACTCTTTCCTTGGTGGTCTTCAAGTCTCTCTTGGGCGTGAAATCGCACTATGGAAGAGAGAACGACTTGGATTAAGCATGGTCCTTAAAAGGATGACATGGATTAGCCAGGATCACTGACGTCGGTGGAGAAAGGTTCGATCTAAATCCTATCGTTCAATGTCCTAGCATCTATCAATAGTCAATGAGTGCATCGACATCGACAATTTGTATTTGAAGTTTCTTCGTTGGTACTCTTAGGAAAATTTTTTGGTGCCAACCCAAACTCTTGTAAAACACTGACATGGAAGTATAGATATGACATGATGGCATGGACATGTTGATGTAACATGGGGGATATAAAAATATGACATGGGAGATAATCGAGCAATACAGACCATATATGTGGAAAAACATGTGAGGATGGATTTGAACTCTTCGACGTGAGAAGCATTTTTTCGGCATCGATTTCTTTCCTTAGACATATGTTTCTGGCCACCGTGCCCTTTCTCCCTTTTCGTTGATGCCGATGATGTATTGACGATCGATGATTGGCGATTGTTGTTGTTTATGTTGGCACTTTCTCTTTTGGATTTCGTCGATGCCGATGATACATCAACAATTTTTTAAAGAACTGTTTCACAGACCAGAATCACCTATTGGCGCACAACTCCTTTTTTATAAAACAAATTTTAGGTTGTGTGCACTCAGTTTTTATGCCACGTTTACTTAGATAAAAATTTCAATCTATCAACAAACTTCAAACCAAACAAAATGTGATCAATGATAAAACACAACAAAAAAAAATCCATCCATTCCAACAAAACTGACTCTATTCAAAAATGAAAAAGTGGTACCCAAAAGAAAAAAATTCGCAAAGTCTTTTAGGATGTGTTGAGTGCTCATCAAATGGCGATTCTATGGGTGAAAAAAAAATCTCTGCTCCTTTCCTCATGCTTAGCCTGTGCAAATTGGTTGATAAATTGTCTGGCTTGATTATCTTATTTGCAACAGAATCTTTCCATCAATGTGTACACAAGTTCCCAAGTTCGTGAATCCGGATCCGCTTATGGGGTTTAGAGTTTTTCCATCCTCTTTCCTTTTAACTACAATCCATGTCCTTCCTAGACAAGAGCTGGGTAGGGCATCCATTGACGTGAGTTTATTTAGCTATCATTCCTTTCTTACGGTGTTGCTCCGCTGCCAGTGAGCGTCCATATCCCCGATGGAGTCACTCCGACATCACAGACCTTGCTCTACTGCTAGTGAGCATCCATAGACCCGACAGAGTTATCTGCATACCCTCTTGGACTTTTCACTCCCTTTATTTTTTATTTTTATATATGGATCATCTTTTGATCATCCTTTTCTGACATAAATACCAGGAGTAATTCAAAGAAGACAATATCTACTTTTTGAAAAGGTGAAACTGTTAAGATGGATCTCTCCCTGGCTTTTTCTATAGGCGCATGCGATTCTTTCCAGCTAGCCATCCTTCCTTTTATCTTTACCAGGACACTAGGAAGATATTTCATCATTTCCCCAGGTAGTATGCTTGCAAAGATAAAATATAATTTTGAAAATTTTGTGTCTGCTCAACGTATCTTATCTTGCATGTAAGTGTAGGTTAGGAGAAGAGTCTGCTTCACCGTATTCCCTCAATAAGACATTAAAGTCAACCATTCCTTTATGCAACACAACTTAATCAAAAGAAAATAACAAGGAAAAAGAAAGAATGAAAAAAGGGCTCGAAAATGATCTTCCATGACACACACACACACAAACACACACACACACATACACACACACACACTTGTTTTAATCAAAATGTAAGATGAAAAAGAAACAATAATTCAAACAAAGCATCATTTTTTTTTAAGAAAAACATTGTTTTAAGGCATGGCCATTCACTGGGAGGGTGTCTGATTCCCCCCTCAAATTTTGCAACTGGTATGTGCTTGCCCCAATCTTCTTAGTCACCTGGAAAGGTCTGAGCCAAAGATTTTGGAACTTTGAGTGTTTTCCTTTGGGATCGTTTGCTTTATCCCACTTCAAGAATAGGTCCCCTACTTTTAAATTATTTTCTTTGGACTTATGTTTATCGAACCATCTTTTAACTACCTGCTAATGAGCGATGAACTTAACTTTATCCTTTTCCCTTTATTCATCCAACATGAGAAGGGTATCAATCCTTTGTTGTATAATGGATGAGGGCTGACCTCTTGATGCCTGAGCACGTTGTAAAGATGGAAGATACAATATGTTTGGGAGAATGGCTTCTTGTCCATATACTAGAAAATACAGAGAGTTTCCTATGGCTTCTTTAGGCGTTACTCTATCTGCCCATAGGGCATTATGAAGCAAATTATGCCAATTCCTATGATTTTCAACCACTGTTTTTAAAAAATAAATCCTCACCAGGTTTTTATTAGTTGAATCTGCTGCCCCATTCCCTTGTGGATAGTAGTTTGCAGAATATCTTATTATGATCCTCTTTTCAAGGGAAAATTCTATCAATAATGTGGATGAAAAGTAGGCAACATTGTAAAAAATGAGAACATAGGGTATCCCAAACCTTGTTATCAACTGTTGTTCTAGAAATTGGATTACTACCTTTTCATTAACGTGTATGAGAGATATAGCCTCCATCCATATCGTAAAATAGTCTATGGCAGTCAATATGTATTTATGCTGTTTTGAAGAATTGAGAGTAATTTCCCCTATGATGTCTATTCCCCATTGCTCGAATAGTCTAGATATGGTCACTGGATGGAGTGGAACGACTGCTCTCTTTTCTCTACCGGTGCTTACTTGGAAATATTTACATTTCTTGGCATATGCATGAGCGTCCATGAACAAAGTAGGTCAGTAATAACTAACCCTTAATATTTTGTGAGCCGTGGTTTCTCCTACAAAATGTCCACCGGCTGGATCATAATGGAATTCTTAGTACCTTTTCTACATCATCATGTTCAAGACATCTAAGGAGTACTCCATCATAATTCACTCGAAAAATAACAAAATTTACGAGGCAATATTGAGTGGATTTTAACGTGAGGGCTCTCCTTTCTCTAGGGTTTAGGTTTTTCAGACAAGTTCCATGATGTAGGAGATAAGACAAGTTTCCATACTAGGATTATTTCCCGGGAGGTATGTATAAGGATTCGTTGCACCATAATGACAACTCATTTTCCTAACCAGAGTCTTCTACGTTAATTAGGTCGTGGGCCTCAATGATTAGTTCACACAATCCTTGACCCTTGACTATTTTGACAGGTTTTATGTCTAGATCAAATTCTTGGATGACTGCCATCCAATTTCCCCTTCTTTCTCCCATCTCCTCTTGAGTGAACAGATATCGGACCGCGGGGTGAGGTACTATGACTTTAGTGTGATTCTTCAAGATATAGGATCTGAAATGTTTGACCGCTTTATAAACCGCGTAAGCCTGTTTGTCTATAGCAGGGTAGTTTAGTTTGGCTCCTTGGAGGTTAGTTCTCATAAATGATACCAGTGCCTCATTGTTTTCATCATCCTTCTAGGTAAGTACCGCAACCAAGGATTGATTAGAAGCAAAGGTATAAAGAAAAAAATCATTGCTGAAATCAAGGCTTCGTAGCACTGGTGCTTGGGAGATGGAGGTTTTGATATTTTTGAAAGCATATTTCCTTTATTCATCCCATTTAAACTCTGTATCTTTGCGAATCATTTTTTGGAAAGGTTTAACCATTTTGGCGAAGTAAGGATTAAAGTTTCTCACAAAGTTGATTTTCCCAAAGAAAGATTGCATGGCCTTTTTATTGTGAGGCAAGGGGAGTTGAGCTATTGCTTTTATCCGCTCATGGTCGATGCTAATTCATCCTTGAGATATAATATGACCTAATAGTTTCCCTTCCTCTACGCCAAATATGGTTTTCTTAGGGTTCAACGATATTTCATATTTCCTACACATTTCGAAGATCTGAGTCAAAAGATGAATGCGGTCTTCCTTATTTTTTGATTATATCGTTACATCATCTAAATAAACTACCACACATTTGTTAATTAATCCCTGAAAATATACGTTCATGGCCCTCTGGAAGGTTTTCCCTACATTAATCAACCCAAAGGGCATGTGTTTATAAGAAAAGGTTCCCCACTTGGTTTGGAAGGTAGTTTTTAATCGATCTTCTTCTGAAACCAGGACTTGGTTATATCCCAAGAAACCATCTAGGAGGGAAACAATTCCAGAGTTGTATACTGTCTGTAAGAGCTATTCCATGGGTGGGATTGGGTAGTTCTATTTTTCTGATGCTCTTTTAAGGTTTATGAAATCCATACACAGACAGATCTCCCCAGACTTCTTTCTGATAGGCACCAAATTGGCTACCTAGGCAGAGTGTCTGCCTGAAAGATAATTTTGGCATCTAACAATTTCTTCAGCTCTTGATACATCAAAGGTTCCAGATGTGTGTTACTTCCTAAGATTTTGTTTGAAAGGATTCATTCCAGATTTTAACGGGATCGTGTGTTGGATAATGCGAGTATCGTATGTTTTCAATTCTCGGTAAGACCAAGCAAATATATATTGATATTCTTTGAATAATTTAAGATAAGATTTCCTATCTTCTTTGGACACTGTCTTACCCAGATTGACATTCTTGGGATTCTCAGGGGTGCATAGGTTTATATCTTTGTATATAGGACATGAGCTCCCTGTTTTTGCATTATTTTTCCCTCTGAATCTTTCCCTCAGGTCGAAAAGGTTCTCCAGATTGGCCACTCCTTTAGGTATCGTGTGAAACTTGGGTTTGTCATCAGTGTAGTCTTTTCCTTTTTTATGTTCATGGACATTTGATTTTGTGAGAAGTTCTTGGAATACTTCATCATCAATGGACAAATCCTTAAAATTATCCTGATTAGGTAGGAAATATACAATCTGTTCATCCCCTTCAAAACATTTCTTGTTAGAAATATTGTTAGGTATCGACGGTTTGTAGATCAGTTCCACTAGAAACCTTGAGGCTTTATAATCTTCTAAAGGAGATAATCTTGAAGCTGTAGTGGCTAGAGCATCGCCAAGGGTATTTTTTTGTCCTGGGAACAATGGTAATGTTGAAAGACCTAAAATTATCTATTATTTTTTGCACCTCTTGTTGATAATTCCTTAAGTGAGGTGAATTGTAATGGATGGTATTCTTCACTTCGTGATGATAATTTCAGAATCTCCAAAGACTTTCAATTCTTGGATTTTTAATTCAATGGCTTTCTTTAGTCCCTGGACTACAACTTCATATTCAACAGTGTTATTAATGCATTCAAATTCTAATCTACAGGATACAAAACTCTGTTTCCCCTTTGGGTCAATGAGGATGCATTTCTCTCCCGACCCCTCTTGTGATTTAGAGCCATCAAAGTACAACGTGCAAATTTGGGGAGGAAAATTTCTGACTTCTTCATGTCTATCTATTTTTATGATTTCAACCTCCTTGTTTGCTATTCCCGTCGGAGAACATTTATAGAAGATGCTTTCCTCCATGGCCACTAGTAATTCTATTTGAAATATCATTTCAGATTTTTGTGTGGAGGGTATGTCAGAAATGTGAGGGGAAAAATTACCAAAATCATAATCACATGAGTAGTTTCCTAACACATGGAATTCTGTTGATGAGGGTTCATTTTGTGCCTCTAAATCAATGAAAATATGTTTGAGGTGTCTTTCTCTGTCGATCTTGATCATGTTGTATGTCTTTTCAATGGAAACCAGAGGTGAGCTCAGTCGAAACTAAAATATATGTTTAATTTCTCAGACCAATATCGACTAAGCAACATTCCATAAGCCTCCAGTATGTCTACCATGATTATGTCAATTAATTGAACAAATTTGGGGTGTGTAGCAATTCTGATAATGACATCTTTCAGTTCTCCAATGACCTTTACTTGAGTCCTATCTAATTTTATAACATGTTTATCATTTTTGACCGGGGTTGCGTTCAATTTCTTGCAAATTGACAATGGCATGACATTTGAAGATGCCCCTGAATCGAGTAGGCAATTATATAGATTTCTGTTAAATACCTCAAATGTCAAGAGGAAAGGAGGAAAGAAAGGCCTTCCTCTTTTGTCTAAAGAATAAGCATCCACACTAGGATTATTTGTTAAGTCTGTGGGAGATGGGACATCACCTTGATCAATGCTTTTCATAGGGGTATCTCTTAATTTTAAAGCCTATAACAAAAAATCCTTTTGTTGAGGAATCCTACACATGTCCATGACAGACACATTAGATTTCATATTCTTCAAGTCTTCTACTACATTGTAGTCTATCTTAGGCATTTCCCGTGTGTGTATGTTAGTGGGGTTTCTTTGGGAAGAAATTGATGGTTTGGGGTGATTGACCACTTGATTTCCTCGAGATGATTGAGTAGTGGTGGGGTTACTTTGGATTGAATTTTACTTCGCATTTGTACAACCATAATATCAGCGGGGGGTCCCTACACCTCAGAGGCGTCATTGAAAGTTATTGGGTGGTTGGAATCCCATAACAACATGGCCGTCTCTTCAAGTGGTTTGTGACTTTCTTGATTGGTGACACTTATTGCCAGGCTACTGGGTTGTTCGGTTAGAAAACATTTGTCTAGGAATCGATTAGCCATTAGATTCATAGAATGTGCCCATTGGGAGCATTCTCTTTCTGAATGTTTTTCTTGATGATATGTACAGAAGGAGTCATATGCTACATTCCCTAATTCGATGTTTAGGTTGGTTGGGGGAGGTTCTATAGATTTGAAATGTGGGTTCCTTTTGAAAAATGGTTTATAATGTCTTTGATTTTGGTTTCCTTCCCCGACACTCCTTTTCATATCTACGAGCTTGTTGGAAAGTTTTTTTATCATGTAGGTTTTCTATGTCCCCTCCCTCTTTTTTGAGACCTTGTTCTGCTTATTTTCCCGGGGGTCTAGTCAACAAAAATCCCCTCTTAGGTGGAGGTTGGGTTTCCTATTTTATTAGTGGGATATGAACTTCTTTGCATCCTTTTATTTTGAACTCAATTGTTTTATCTTCTTCGGAATTTTTAGCTAGGTTATACTTGGCGGCCCCTTTTATGAACATGGAAATAGAACCTGGGAGAGCATTAGCATATACTTCAATCTGCAGCTCCAGATTAGGTTTAGCTTCATGTTGGAATTTGTTCAAAATGGTGGTGAACCTTTGGTTGGAATATTTGACCTTTTCTTTTGGACTCATAGTGGCGACGGAAAGTTAAGCCATTAAAGATCCTAGAGTAGTTTCTTCAACAAATTTGTCTAAGAAATCCTTTTGAAACTTTGTTCAGCTAGTTATGGAACCAACCCGTAGGTTGAAATACCAAGTTGAAGCTGAATTTTCAAAGGTATAAAGGAAAAATATACAAACCACATATTCGTGTTGCACATTCATCAACCTTATGGCTAATATGAACTTCTTAATATGGTCTTCAAGCAATCCAGAGGTTTCATGGTCAAATTTGGGAAGTAGTTTTTTTGGATGTCTGGGTAGGTTATGCATCCTTCATGGAATCGTTAGAGAATCTCTTGCCAACCATGGTTGGTTATCTTGAGGATGATCTCCCCCTTATTCATTGTTATCATTATTTCCCCCCATATCTTCTAATTCAGAACCTGAGTGATCTGAGTTGGACCCTTCCTCTTCAGATTCAAAATTGTCAGGTTCAGAGTAGTTACTAGCTAGTGGGGTGACGACTGGTGTTTTGGGTATCAAACCAAGGGGTTGTTCGATCTACGTGAGAGAAAAGTATATCAGGTATCCTACTGTATGAACGAATACCTGATCAGGGGTGTCAACAACTAGTCTTATTATTTGTTTTCTTCGAGGAAGTAAATGAGCTAAAGGTAATGCTCTGATCTGTCGAGCATAAGCCCTAGTGATTCTTCTGAACTTGTATAACTCTTCATAAGGAAGAATGTAAGGTATTTCAAGGTACATGTGTTCTTCTTCTTCGTGTTGAGATGAGTTACTCGTAGTGGGAGTATTCTCTGTATGTGGGTTGTCTTGAGAATGACTCACCATGCATGTGGGATGTCTTGAGAATGACTAGCCATATGTGTGCGCTATTTGAATCTATAGGATTTATGGAATATATTATCAGAAATATTGTTAGCCATGCATTCGTTCATGCCCTTCTTCTAGCTCTGATTCTATTGAGGTGTTTGAAATCCCTTCGACTCAACAAAACCTGCTTGAGAGGTCCAATTAGACTCGTAAGCATTTACCGAGTGGTATGGTTCTCCAGATCTGTGATCTGGCTGGATTTATCGATGGGCTTTAATCGTGACCGGTAGGTATGTCTTTATGTGAAAATTTTCCTCAGGCTATGAAATTCTCTTTTTGTTCTTTTCTAACATTTGTGGAAATAAAAGGTGCGGTTTAAACTCATGATAGAGGGAAGTTACAATATATTGGAGAAAGCTAGGTTTTGGGATAACCTTTATACGTCAACATGAAAACGATGAGGATCGAACCTACTTCAAGCTATCAAAAATACCATTGACTTGTAGACATTCAACATCGTCTATGATGATGGTTACAGAAATAAAATGCGTATGTAATAGAAAATGAGTGCAAGAAAAGTAATTTTCAATACTCTACTATCAATCACACATCAACACAATCAATTTATATTCATCAATCAAAATAAAATAATTTTCACAACATTATAAGATAAGTTAAACAACATATACAACAAATATTACTCAATACAACAACAAATATTGAATTCGAAGATGAAGATAATCCCCCTTGGTATAGTCACATTCACAGCTTAAATGAAAGACGTGTCTTTGGTTCTAAACAAAACTTCTAAATTAAAATAACTTGCACATAAATAATTCTCTTACAATATTAAAGAAAATGTCTTCTCTCCAAAACTATTGACCTTTAACATAAGGTTGATTCTCTTATTTATAAAAATAACTAAACTAAAAATAACTACTAAAGTTGTGTTAAATGGAGAAAACGACACATGGTGAACTTTATCTATCTGTTCTCTTTCGTCTTCTTTAGATCATCTCGTCATTTTAATGAAGTGGATTGTTCCTCTTGTATTCCAACCATTTGCAGAAGAGATCTTCGCATTTATTTGCATAAGGGAACTTGTGTTGTTCCATCAGAGCAGATAGGACCTCCTTTATCTCAATTGTCTGTTCCTTGTACTTGATTAGTTTGAAACTCACACACTGTAAGACTGCGAGAGATTTAATCAGAGACTCCATGAACTTATTTAATTGTCCCATGATTATGCTTGAAACCCACAAAATCTCTATTTCACATACCTAGTCTTGCTCTGCATGTCGCTTGATTATATCATATAAATCAGTGAATACTCCAACGGACCAAACTCCGGTAGGTCATTACCTCTCATTTCTTGGTTGATTTTTTCCCAAATTTTCTCACAATCTTCCCATCTCTCCTTCATTTTCCATCGGGGTTATTGGATCATGTATACCTAGTGTTCAACTACCTTTCTTATTTAGGCGATGCTACTATCCATCAACACTCAGATGCCATGTTCTTCTGTATCTCAAACCTTTTGCACCTCGCTGATGTAGTCTATCTATTCCAGGGCTTGATGTACCTTCTTATATCACGGTTGCATGTATTTGTAATTTTCTATCCCCATAAGGGTATATTCTCAAAAATCGTCTATTCGAGAAAGTGAAGAGGTCCCTCTTCCTTTTGAATTGTGCATACATCTCTCAAAACTCACTTTTCAAGAGTACCACCGCTTGGGTTGAATTTTGGTAATATTCATCTTGATGTTGCAGGTGGTCTAACTCTTTCTTCATGACATCTACCTCCCTTTCATCCCTTTTTTCCATGTCTAATGTGGCATCGGTTATGGCCATCCCTGGTCGGATTAAATCAATCATCGAGCGTAAGCTTCCTTTTCCTGAACGTTATTTTCATCACGACCTTCCTTTTCCTATCATAAGCAATAACTTGTATATTGGTGGCTTCGGCTACTGGTTCACGAATATGTGGATCCCCCCAGAACAAAGTATTACTTAAGATTCCCACCATATAGAGGTGTTCCATGGTAGGTTCTCTATCTCTTCCGAGGGTGGGCACTCGACCTCCTTCTTCCTCAGTTAGTTGTTTCTGTGGTAATATTGGTGTCGATGCTTGTTTTGTTCCATGGCTTGGTCCATTGAATTCCCTAGCAGGGGAGCTTCTTGTGTGTCCTGGTGACTTGACCTTCTGCTAGTCCTTGTCGGTTGACAGAGTCTTTGTCTTAGATGGAGAAGTGGGAAGAGGATCGGTATTGGCTAAGAGTTTGTTCGTCGGGATACCGATTTCAATCTACCCCATTTTTTCTTCTTCTCCTCCTACATCCATGTCATTCTTAGAGAGGTCATTATGAGGTTGTGTTCCCCCCGATGACTGTGTTTCTAGTTGCTTGAGAAATACCATGTCAAGAGTGGTCCTAGATTCCAGGTCACCTTCTTGGGGTTTTAGGACCAAATCATCAAAGGCTGTTGCAGATGTGTCCCTTGGTTTTTCCTCCCATTTGATTAACACCGGGGTTATGTGCAAAGATTCTAAGCCTTCCTAGTCATCATATATGGTGATTAAATCTATGAGGACAGTAGGCATACCTGTCCCACTTGATGCCTTCACTGAGTTGTAGTTGTCACAGGTGATCCTTCTTGGGCTCATATGGGGCTAGTGTTTTCTTGGGTGGTTGTAATATCCCAAGGCCGAGCCCCGATTGTAATTATGAATGTAACATGTTTTGTAGGTTGGTGAGACAAGTATTTAGAAGCTGGTAGGCTTAAGTGTTTATTAGGCTGGAGAGCCTAGATATTAAAGGCCAGGAGCCTATTTTGTACATGTAAATATTCATATTATTAATATAAACAACATCGCTGCGTGTATACCTACCATGAAGAAAGAGTATGGGGGACTAAGCTCCACTAGGTTGGGTAAGGGAGGGGGGATGAGAGACTAGGAAAAGGGGCTAAGCTTGAGGGATTAACCCAAGGGAATATTATAATGTATTTCCTTAGATTACTAAAGTTTGGGGAAATAAAACCAGTTATCCTAAGTTCCGTTGGGAGGAGGAATGCATTCCAAGTGGAGAGGAACGTGTTCCTGGAGAGCCAAGTGTCACACGAGATGCATGTATATTTATGTGGGAATTTACACCATTGTTGGGGGTTCACAAACAATTTTGGCCATCTTTCCGAAGGGTTCACTCTCAACATTGGGACCAGGTGAGCCAACCGTTTCCCTGATTCACTCACACACCGAGGAGGCACGCAGTCGGCCAATTCTGCCATTGTTGAACCCTTTACCTTTGTGAACTTGTGTAAATTGATGAGAAGTCCCTTGCCTTACTAGAGTTGCTACTGTGGTTAATTAGTTGAATTAAGAGCTGGTTTGAAGAGGCAGGTTGTCAAGCCTATGGTTAACTCTCCTGGGTGAGAGAGTGTGGATAGAAGAAGTAGGTTGTCAAGCTTGTGAAAAACTCTCTCTAGGTGAGAGAGTGTGCTGAGGAAGTGAGTTCTCCTGGAGGGAGTCCAGTAGCAGCTACATAGCTCTGGGAATTCCGTCCGACCTATTGCTAAAGCCCTAAAAGGGAGATGGAACAACCGATGGAATGTGTGACAGTGAAGGTGTACACTCCTAGGGTGGGACATGCATGTGGGGAATGAGAGTCTGTGAGCGGTGGGTGTAAGTGTCTCGTTGGAGGAAATCCTTCCTGTTGTACTGTGCAAATTTTTGTTGTCCCTGCCTAGCCTAAGAATACCTTGCCTGATGGAGTTTAGTCCCAACTTGAGGGTGAACCACTGCTGAGAGTGATGAGTAGCATGGTCTAAGGATGGGAGGTTTTTAGTAATGTTATTTTATTTATGTTGGCTTTATTCCATTAGTTGTAATTATACCTCCTAGTCTCCTATATATACCAAGGAGACATTTTCATTTTGAATCATCTAGTACTTGAACATTTATGTGGGGTAAAAGGAGGTTGCCCCCTCGAAGAGGATTATTATCTGAAATTATATATATTTTCAAGGCGTTGAGTACTTATTCTGAGGTTTTTCTATGCTATATTGATATTTGGTTCTTAACAATGTCCCTATCATTCTACCATTTTTCGCTCATTATATTCCCCTCATAATCCCAATTTAATTTTGGCAGCCCTGTTCTGTAAAATAAATTAAAAGGTCTATGTAACAACGACAAAAGAGATAACACATAAATGGTTGGCAACTGATATTTTGGTATTTTATTACACAATTAAATTATTTAATTAATTGCTAAGCAGTATTCGTGTATTTATGCCCTCTCATTATACCACCTTTCGCTCATTATACTCCCTCCATAAGTCCCATGAAGCCTATCACCCCCTTCTCACTTGACGATTATTAAATGGTTTGTTGTGGATGGATTTGCATGTATCTCATGTCAATTTTTGAGCCAATTTTTGATTCATACAAGAAGAATGTCATGTATGGTTTATTAAAGGATTAGTTACATGATGAGTTTCATCAGTAGGGGAAGCCATGGAAGAAATAATAGAGGCCGAGGAAATTGGAACAAAGGGCGTAGAAGGCCTTGATTTTCCATTCATTTTGATGCTGATCCACATGAATTCAACCATCTATTCCAAGCTGGGTTCTTTAACTGGATCGGGAAAGGAATATTACAACCTTTACTAGATACACCCCCCTTCTAGTCTCATAACATCCCTGACATTCTTGTTCCACCTCATGTGTCCTTGCAACTAGTAGTCCCTGCAAATGATGGATGGCAAGAGATTGTCAACCCGACTGTCTCTCACCATCGTGGATGGCAAAATTTGTCATTACCTCCTCCACCACTTGTAAATCCTAATGTTGAGATTTCCCCTATTGATTCATTTGTTCAATCCTCACATGATAGTAAAAGTATTAAAATTGATGTCCCCCATGTGCAAGATAAAGGAAAAGCTGTTGCCTCCCCTTCCTATCCCTCAAATTACTCCTCAAAATCCGTGTCCTCCCGCATGCATTTGAAGGATGATTGTTCCCATGTAATCAGTGAAATACAACCTTAAGGTTTAAATCAACCATAAGATAATTCCAGGAAATCAAAGGTAGCCATCAGTGATAAAATACAAATTGCCTCTCAGAGTGGCAAGTATGGTTTTTAGTTTATGTGTTTTTATGATTTGAGTTGATAGAGATAATGTTGATGGTCTTCAGAAAGTTTGGACAACAAGCTCTTTTTTTGGATAATGTGGATTATGTGGATATTTATATATTTTTGGATACGATTTAAATTATTTCTGATATTTAAATATTCAATTTTGAAGGTATTTAAGGGAGTTACAAGGGTAACATGTGTTAAAATGATTATCCATTTGTGTTTTATTTTATAATTTGAAAAGAAGAAAATACGAGAGTCATAAGGTGTTCCACCTACCTAGTTACTATTAATTAAATACCCTTAACTATTATTATTATTATTATTTCTCCTAAACTAAATTAGTTAAGTCAAACTAACTTAACTAAAGAAAGTAGTTTAACTACTTCAACTTATTTGGAAAGAATAAAAGCTAAATGAGAACAAGAAACAAGAGGAGAATAGAAGGAGAAAGAAAGACTAAGGTTTTCTCTTTTGATTTCATGAGATATTTTTGTTTTCATTCATTCTTGAGTTTATTCAAAGCCTAATTCTCTTTTTGATAACAGGGTCCTATTGTAGACAACAAGGTTCAAAACTGAACCAAATCATTTAGATGCTTGTTTTAGAGGTGTTGATCCATCCTTGATAGTCTGTGTATTCTTGTCTATTTGTGAATTAAGTTTCATAGATGATAAATGATATTTTATAGAGTCAAATTGGCTCAGTTTGTGGCAAGCTGATCCAGATTATAAATTTTAGTTTTTTACTTCTTGTCAGATTCCTTTTGTATGGTGTTCATCGGGGATCTTTAAATTATACTTTGGTCCATGCCCTCACAGGGGTTTTGTAAAGAGAGAAACACTTTTGATATCTCGAAATGAAATAAAGCAGATTTCTATTCTGTCTCATTTGTGTGTATTTGTGACTTGGTTGCTTTTTCTTTTTGATCTCCATATTTACTTTCTGTAATCTGTATACATTTCAGAAACTTATATAAAATTTTATTATATTTTGCAATATTCTTTTTATTAATAAATCAACCTAGACCCTTTCAATTAATATTGGCAGATTGGAAAAATATTTTTGAGGCTATAAAACACAAGGTGATATTTCCGACTATCCTGTCCTAGCCAGGAAATATTAAAAAATCATTGATTAAGGCAATTCATACCTTTTCCTCAACACACACCAAGTTTGTCCTTGAAGTATTCAAACTTTACCCTTGATAGAGGCTTGGTCAAGACATATGCTATATTCTCATCTGTGCCAATATACTAGAGCTTCACAACTCCCTTTTGCACTGGATCTATGATATAATGGTACTTGATATCAACGTGCTTGGACTTGTCATGAAACACAGGGTTCTTGAACAACTTTATGAAAATATGGTTGTCACATAAAATACAAGTCACCTCTAACTCGAGATAAAACGACCCCACAAGCAATTTTATAAGCCACACAACTTCACTACTGGATGAACACGATGCTATGTCTTATGCGTCAACCGTACTAAGTGCCACATTCATCTTCTTCCTGTTGAGACACGATATCATAGTTGACCCTAGGATGAAGCAACATCCATGTGTACTTTTTGAATCTATGACACTACCTGTCCAATATGAATCAACATAGCCTTACAGTCTTATCTTATGATACGAAACATATCATATTCCATAATCAACTGTACCTTTCAGGTACCTCAATACATGCTTTTCTGCAACCAAGTGAACATGTGTTGATTCAACCATATACTGACTCAAAGTGTTCACTGGAAAGAATATATCTAGTCTAGTGTTCGTCAAATACATCAACGAACCAATCATATACCTGCACACGATGAAATCCACTATCTCTGAATAAGTATCACTCAATAACTTTAGGTTCGTCACCATCGGAGTGGGCATGGATTTAGAATCCATCATATCAAATATCTTCATGATTTCTATTGCATATTTTCCTTGGCACAAGAAAATATCATCCGGTTTCTTCCACACCTCTAGACCCAAAAAGTAATGCATCAAACCCAAGTCTTTCATCTCAAACTCAGATAAAATCTTTCTCTTGCACTTTGTGATGAGATTCTTGTCCCCTGTTAGAAACAGGTCATCCACATATAACATTAATATCACTGGTCCACTATCCTCAACCTTGTAGTAAATATTAGGATCTTCTTTAGTCTTGGTAAAGTCCAAGCTCATTAGAAAACTGTCAATTCTACCGTACCATGCCCTGGGTGCTTGTTTCAACCAATACAAGGATTTCTTCAATATTCACACATGAGTTTCTCTGTCATGTGTCTCAAATCCTTGTGGCCGCTCCACATACACTTCTTCTTCCACTACACCATTCAGAAAGGATGTCTTCACGTCCATCTAATGTATCTTCCATTTCATTACTGCAACTATCACAACCGTAGTTCTAATCAAAGTGTATCTTGCCACATGAGAAATTGTCTCCTCATAATGTATTCCTTCTTTCTGGGAGAACCCACGAGCCACTAATATTGCCTTGTACTTCTCGATACTGACATCTACTGAATGTTTTTTCTTGTAGATCCATTTGGAACTCACAACTCATTTCTTTTTCGGTCTCAGAACCACATCCCAAATATCATTCTTAATTATGGACTGGTATTCGTTAATCATGTCATCCTTCCATACTTTCTTCTCCGCAACCTCTTCATAACATGTAGGATCAAAATAAATGATATCACATAACAATTCCACATAACTGGAATATTGTCGAGGTTTCTTTCTTTCCCATTTGGAGAACCATACTTCTTGACATCCTAAATAATCTCATGATCCCAAGCTGGTCTTCTTTTATTCGTACCTGTTTTTGTAGGTCTTTGTGGTTATTCCATGTCATGGTCCTCTAGACCATGCTCTTCTGGCACAACATCATTACCTGCATCTGTATATACAACTCTAGGATCTTTAGGATCCTCATCATGGATCTCATCTGTATGATGTTTCCTCGATCTACTAAAGGATGCATCCTCATTGAAGGTAACATATCTGCTAATCTCTATATGTCTGTAAGTAGGGATGTAGACTCTATATGCCTTCAATGTTTCACTATATCCAACAAATACACCCTTATTTCTTGAAGGATCCAACTTTAATCTCTTACCCTTGGGAACATGCACATACATTGGATAACCAAATATCCTCAGGTGGTTGACGTATGAATTTTCTGCTCTAAACATGTCTTCTGGTGTCTTGTTCCCAATTTCACAGTGAGGACTTTTGTTCTGCACATAAACAATAGTCCTGGCCACTTCTTCCTATAGGTGCATAGACAATTCTTGATCATGAATCATGGCCTTTACTACCTCCATTAGCGTATGGTTATTTCTTTATGTTACACCATTCTGCTGAGGATTGTAGGGAGTAATGAGCTCCCTCTTAATCCCAAATTCTCTATATAATGTGTTGAAGTCATTTGAGGTGAACTCTCCTCCATTATCTGACCTCAAAATATTTATCTTCTTTTTAGAAAGATTTTCTACAAGAGATTTGAATTCTTTGAACTTGCTAAATATTTCACCTTTTTATTTTAATAAATAAATCCAAGTCTTCCATGATAAATCATCAATAAATGAAACATAATATACATACCCTCTAAGTGAAGTGGATGACATCGGTCCACACATGTCTGAATGCATGATGTCCAAAACTCCTTTGGCTTTGCTATCACTGCTTGGAAAAAAATTCTTCATGTTCTTTCCTTGTGTGCATCCTCTGCATGTTCCTTCGTGATCCACCTGAATCTATGGAAAACATGTTACCATCTTGCTTACGATTGGTAATGATTTGTAGTGTAAGTGAGAGAACATTCTATGACATAGCTCACTTGGATCTACTTTGTTGTGTACTAATTCTGAATCTAAGTGTCCCTTTAACTTGTATGGACCTCCTTCTTGGATACCAATCACAATAGAATAATAAAGAGTCTTTCCTCTTGGCTACATGAGAACTTCACCATCAATAAAAGTGACTCTGAATCCTTTCTCTTCCAATGCTGATATGGAAAGGATTTTTTTCTTCAAATTGGGTACATACAAGACATCCTTTATCTTCAAGGGTTTTTCAGAATCTAACTTGTAGGAGGCTTCTCCTACTCCTTTGATGGGATAATGATAGTCATCACCGAGCTTCACCTTATGAGGTGAATCTTTCTGAACCATATCTGAGAGAGAATCCTTGTAACCGATCATGTTCTTAGAAGCACCACTATCAACAATCCACATGTCACTTCCATGAGTGACTGTTCCTGTAAGAGTTGATATCAATACATGTTCTTCACTTGAATCATAATCTTTTGTTCTTTTCTGAGAAAGTTCATCATCTTCTATAAAATGAACATGTTGTCTCTTATTTTTTTCTTTTCTAGCCTACTCTTTCTTGAGAGGACAATTTCTTGCAATGTGTACCATATTTTGGAAGCTGTAGCATTTGTAGCTTGAGTAATGCTTTTGAGACTTTTGTGACTTTTGAAACTTCTTGGGGGGATGATCCTATTTCCTTCTCTTTCCTTTTCCTGCATGTACTTCTAGAGCTTGATCATCATTTCCCAACTTCTCTTCTCTTGCTTCCAGTCTAGCTTCTTCCTGAGTGCAATCTTCCCACAACCTGCTGAACTTCGTTACCTTTATTCTAGAACAGATTCCTTGAATAAATGTTTCCCAATATTTTGGGAGACCATTCAATGTAGTCATTACTATCTCCGCTTCTTCAATTGTGTCTCCAATAGCTTCAAGCTGTTCTTTGATTTGAGACACCCTAGTGAAGTAAGATTGAATGGTTTCTGAATTCTGTTAGAAAAATAGGATCGCGGAGCAATAAAATAAAACAAATGAAGAAACAAAAAACACAGAAGACACACAATACAAGAGAGACACAGATTTACGTGGTTCACCCAGTGTGGGCTACGTCCACCAGA
>JZKD02S1390726.1:67433-93050 GCA_000966675.3 Picea glauca
AGGTCCTTCCTTTATTATTATCCAACAAATGAAGGGATACAACCTACAGCAAAAACCCGCTGTAACTTCCTCTTCTTTCTCTCACAGTCTCCTCTCTCAGAATACAATATTCACCTCGTACATAGCTGCAATACATTTCCCTCATAAAAGAGGGTTTCCTTCTAGGGAAAAAACCCTAACATAATCTCTACCGTTAGATTTGCGACCTTATAATGAATGGTCCAGATTTACAATGAAATTACAATATACTTTTATAAGGCAATTTTTGCTTCGGGGGCTTCGCCCCCGAACCCCCATCGGGGGACGCTGCCCTCGAACCCCTGCTGGGGGCCCACTTGCCCCCAAACCCCCCAGTTAGGGGGAAGGACCCCCCGGACTTCGCAGAGGGGGTACCCCCTCTGCACTCCCCTGCGTGGAAGAGTGTACATACTTCTAGGGTGTAAATACTTCATGGGGTATAAAAACGGCTGAAAGCAAGGACCTCTGAATTAGGAAGATAATCAAGCTCCACAACCAACAAATTCTTCATCTTTACATTCTTGAGTTGTGTCCTCAAGGTCATCTTCTAGTTGATATTATTTCCTTCATACAATCGGGATAATGTATCAAACATTTGTTTCAAGGTCTTTAATGATGAGACATGTGGGATCAAGTGATCCTTGACAGAATCTGCAATGATCCTCTTTGCCTTAATCAAATTCTTCTTATGCTTTGCCTTAGCTTCATCTTCCTCTGGCTCTGCAACTTCTTCAATAAAACCTTTTAGATCATTTTCCTCTAGAATGAGAAGCACTCTATACTTCCATGCTTAGAAGTTGTCAACACCCTCAAGCTTTTAATCAATCTTAGTACTGCTAGTCATTTTTCCCCGGGCAATGGAACTTACCAGAGTGTGCGCTATGCCAAGGCGACCTCCTTTCTCCAAGAATCAACTTCAACTCAACGTTTAAATTCCAGATGCCTTGACCTAGGGTTTTATGAGAAAACCTTAATTTTTTATCTTTAGAAATTTGCATATCTGATCCAAGAAAAATATGTGCCCTACTTATGCAACCTTCTTGGTGGGTTCAGTACATGCTCAATGAGCTTGACAATGGGAGAAATTTAGGATCTTCCTTCCAGTGGTTAGACTGTTTATGAAGGAAACCAACTCTAAAACCATGTTAAAATTTTGATATGCTCGTTCAGCCATAGACAATGTCACATTATTTTCACCCAACCATAGGCATTCACATATGCCACTCCCATGCACAATAACCTTTTCTTAGATAGAATGATTCTTTCAAGTCCAAACTAGAACCAACATATAAACCCTAACCAGAAACACCACTACTGCAACAACATCACAATACCAATCAAGTGTACCTTTACCAAGAGAAGCACACAAGAAGGAGACACCAAAAAGACTTGTTCCCTAGTTGTCATTGCTGCTCCTTAGACTCATGCCCTGGTTGTCGCCACAATTTGTCCTTAGATTTGCGCCCTAGCTGTCGCCATAATTTCTCCTTAGACTTGCGCTCTGTTTTTTGAGTGAGTGAGTGTGTCCAAATGATCTAGGAGCCTCCTTATTTATACTATCATGTCCAAGTGACTTTTCCAAGTGGGGTCGAATTCTCTTTCTGGAGCCTTCAAATACTTTATTATTATTCTCCTTGGGATGACTTCTCTTATAGAGTTTTCACACATATTTTTAATGGTTTTCTTACTCCTGAAATATTCTATTCTAAGTACAAAGGTTACACTTGGAGGTTAATACCTCTTGCATCTACCAAAACATCAACAGTTGTAAGCATAAAATATGTTGGCCTATGGTCTGTGGTATCGCACAAGTTGTAGGTTGGGAAATGCCTGACCCAACCACCAATTGGCGATAACTTAGAGAGAACCTACCCACTATCACCTTAGGTAGGTGTTCCCATCACTTTAGAGGTGATGTAGTCACCTCTAGGGGGGAATCCCGGTGACCCTAGGGGGGGATTGATAAGTAAAATAAGGTTTAGGAATGGATTCCCCTAAAGGTCAAGTTTCTAGATGGAATAAGGAACTTGGAAATGAGTCTTGAGGGATTATTAAGGTTTCCAATTCTTTGAGTGACTTGCCAAGAGAGAATACCTGCTCGAGACACAAGGAAAACCAAGTATACGATGCAATATTTTAGGTGGAAAAGCAAGTTAATATTTTTGTCCCTAATTGCAACAAAAATAAATGATATATATCGGCCTGTAAAATATAATAAGAGCTGCAAAGTAAGTGCTAAAATTCTAGTTAAGTAAGCAAGAGACAAGCTAGTAAAAACTAGTTTAACTCAAGAATGAAAGAGAAAGACTTTAGCATAAAAACAAGGTTGTCACAAAAATCTTACTGCAGTGATATTTATCATCCTTATGGATGTAGAAAACCAATCCTTATAACATAAAATTCAGCCAATGAAAATATCCTCAAACTATCCCAAAAGTGTGCTAGGGTTAGTAGTTTGTTAGGGAAAAGTTATAACTAATTTCTAGGTTTAGTTTAGGAGTTATCTAGGTTTAAAGGGCTATATTTCTTCAGCCCTCATGGTTGTAAGTTAGTTTTATTATAACAACAAGTTTTAGTGGGTGAAAGAGGATACCTCAATGAGGCAAGATATCCTAGGGCTCAAGGAACAATATCCAAGTGAGAGAACTTCAAAACATCAACTTTTCACGTTTACCAATGCAACGACTAGTACCTTTGATTAATGGGTTAATGGGGTCAAAGTAAAGATCTAGAGATACTACCTCCTTGAGAGTATAAATCCTATTATTCCCCAAGGAAAGTAACCTAGATAGGGTTTAAAACTAAGGGCTGCATATCCTTATACTTCCTTAGCAAACCCTTGCAAACAATAATTCTATGCTTAAAATTACGGTGGAGCTAAAGTAGGGGTGTATGCACTTATACTCCCTACCTAGCCTTAGCAAAAATCAACCTTGAGCTTGAATTACAAATGATAGCAACAAGTAAAATGCCTTACCAATCCAAATAGAAACAAGATAAACCATAACATGCCAAGATTAACCACCACAATATCTAAAAATACCTCTAAGAGCTAGCACATCATCATCATGTACTCCATAACCAAATAAAGCACCGTACCATATCACAAGAGAACATACATCTCCAAGGTAGCGAAAATTTCAGTCTTGAGCTCTTTACAATGGGAGAGTTATGATTCAAAATGATATTTCATGATCTCTATTCGTACAAAATTTATATCACATAGTTTGTCCACTTAGCAAGGGTAAAACTTAAGATAAGGGGTCAAGAACCCTTAACTTATCCCTTGCATCAAAATAATATTAAACAATTCATCTTAAAATTCACTTTTACACAAAAGAAACCCTAGAAACAAGTGACGTCGCCCCTTTAGGAGACATTTTGGCACTTTGAAGAATTCGTTGGGGTTGTAGATGCATGGCTAGGCCTCCAAAGGCCACTTTTCAGTTATCCAAGTCCTCTCTTGATGGTTTTCAAGCCTCTTTCCTTCAAAACTTGCCACATGTCCTCGAACAACACCTTCACCACCAAACCCTAGCTCTCTAGGTGATGTCAAGCCTCCATAAGTGACGTTTTGCCTCTCCTAGGAAACACGTTTTGTATGAGAGGGCTAGGTCATGTCTTCCACATTTTCTTCTGGGCCTCCAAAGGAAAGTCATCATGATCCATCATGTGGGCCCTTGGCATCCAACCTGTGGGATTGAAGCCCCATTGAAGCCCAAGATAGACTTGTTCTCCTAAAACTAGCCACAAAACAAGGTCATGCAAAACAAAAGGGTATGCCCTCCAAATATCTCGAGTCAAAGATATCATGACAAGTATAAACCACGTCTAATAAGAAAGGCGCCTAAGCATGTGCATCAAAACTACCTAATCAAATTAAACGAAAGCTCAAAACCCTATACAATTGACCAAGTTTAAGTATGTGAGGGGTGTCATAGGAGTCCTATTGGGTAGACCAAAGCCTCAAGTAGGGGATTCTCCCAAGGATGGCCTTTCAAGGTCATGAAATGGATGATGAGGTGGAAGGGGTTTAAACTTCATAGGTCATTGAGTTTCATGACATACAAGGGCTCACATTATCTCATTTATGGGTGCCTTTGTAGAGGGTGTGTGGCACCTTCGTTGTAATGCATTTTTTTCAAGCCCATATTATTTCCATTCTTTGTTTCTTTCATGTTTTAAGGAATGAGTTGAAGGCCATTGTCCTGGCATGGTGTCCAGATAATGACAATGTCACTCACAAATACCTTGCAGAGGTGAGAAGGCTGGCTCGTGATGAGACCCCCTTTCTCTCAGTTGTGTAATTGAGAGCCACTACCCTGGCTTGGTGACCTCATGATGGTAATGGCATACTGATAAATACCTATGATCATGATAGGCCAGCTCGTGATGAGACCTCCTATGCTCCAACTAACCCCTTAAACATTCATTATCATTTATTCTTGTAGGTCCCCCTTTTCTTACAGAGAAGCATTTCATTGCTTTCTCGGGGATCCCTGGGCAAACCATATGGAAGGTCAATATCTAGGATTTTATATTTTTATCCAACAACAATCCCTCTGGGCCTTCAGCCCCTTCTTCCCATGAAATGAGGTACATACCTTTCTTGGGCCACTAAAGTCAAACGACCTAAAAGAGGGAAATATGATGGGAATGTAATGAGAGGAAAGTGGTATGTATGGTTGGGAATGGTACAATGAGCCCTCAAGGGACCCCTAGTTGAAAGCCTTCCCAAAGGTTGGCCACTTACTAGGAAATCTATGACACCCACCAAGGTGAAAAATGGTCAAAGGCATAATGTCCAAGCATGCGTTCTATAATCAAAAGTAGCTTAAATACAACATGTTCAAATGCCTTAAATATTAGGGTGATTAACTACCACAATACTTGAATTGTACAACATGGAGAAAGACCCTTCTGCCTTCCAGAAGCTAGCTGGTGTGGTGGATGCGCTGGCAATAGATCAAATGTGGTAACAAAGCGGGCTTCTAAATGTGCAAGTGGACACTGCTCGTCATGTAGTCTCTCGACACTCCATATCTGCAACTTGAGGGCCTAGAGACATGATCTCCTTAGTTATCCCACAAAATGGGGATAATAGTCTGCATTTCCTCCTGCAGGGTACCATGGGGAGTATGTGTTTGTCTCATGTTGTGAAGAATTGGTCTCCTCCAGCTAGACCTTCAATAAGATATCTCCTTCTGGAAGCTGAAAAAGGTGGCTATGTTGTGGGAGAATTCAATGTGTACAATCTTGAGGAAGTCTCAACTGTTGTAGTAGTTGCCGATGTAGAGAAAGCAAAACCATTTTGCAGGTCCATCCAAGTGCACTAAAGCATAGAGGATTACCTTTGGTTGCATGTTGTGTCTCTGTTGTAGAGCATGATGTTGTTGCAATCACAATGCACATTGATCATGCAAATGACAAGTAGGAATTGATTGAAAATATGGAAATCGGTGTTGACTCATTAATGGTTGATGGTTCACATCTTCCTTTTAGTGATAATGTTTCATACACAAAATATATAACAACCATGGCCAAAGTAAAGGGTATGATCGTGGAATCTGGACTAGGGCGATTATCAGGTGCAAAATATAATATAACAATTGAAGAGCATGAGGCAAATCTTACAGATTTGAATAAGGTTGAGGAGTTCTCAAGTCAAATAGGAGTTGATTCTCTTGCAATATGCATTGGGAATGTCCATGGAAAGTATCCACCAAACGGACCAAATATTACGCTGGATCTTCTTAAGGAATTACATTTTTTGGTATAAAAAAAGGGGTCATGCTCGTCTTGCATGGAGCTTCCAGATTTCCTGAAGAGCATGTCATGGCCTACATAGAATTCAAAGTATTCTCTTTGAAAACAATTTATGAAACCCGTGCCAAAACAGAGAGTCATTTTTGTGGGGGAAATTTTGAGCAAATGAAGAAGAATATTGAAAATCTACCATATGGGATTTATGCAGGACGAGTCCATTTGGGTTCTACGCGAACGGTTTCTTAAAGTCGTGAAGGATATGAGAGATATGATATATTCTTTAGACTGATATTTCCCAAAAATATATTTGCGGACGAGTTTTGAAATCCGTGATCTATTTTGTTTGTTATAGAGATCCGTGAGACTTGGATCTAAAGGATCTACAAGGGTTTTGGATTGCATATAGAAAACATTTGAATAATGGGGGTTATGTATACTACTGCTATATGCATTTTTCTGCTGTGAGTATCACCTCTTGCAGTTTCTGTTATATCATTTGGCTCATGCATATTGATGCGGATAGAGCTTAGGCCAGGCCAAGTTTTTTTTTTCTTTTTCTTTTGCAATTTCAACTTTTCGCTTTCTCCAAGAGCCTTTGAGATCCTTTTCTGTATTACTCACTAAAGTAGCAGAAGGTTTTCTTTCTCTCCATCGAGTTGAAAAATATATCCACAGTGATGAGATGAATGCAGAGGCTGTTGAGAAGATTTATAAGGGAGTTGAATATTCTTTGTTAATCATAGATGGGTCATTCAAGTGGCCTCCTGAATATGAAGGACTGCTTCTTAATAATATAAGTTTATATGTGAAACCGTCATCCTTCACAACAAAATTGTAGGGATGGTTGGCTTAGCCAAATCTGCACTTCTATCATGTTTACTCGGAGGGATGGAAAAAGTCACAAGAACTGTTAAACATAACATATGTGGCACAGTATACTTGGATACATCATGGTACCATTCGAGATAACATCTTATTTGGAAAATAAATTGACCATGTTATATTTAAGAATACGCTCATGGTATGTTCACTTGAAAATGATCTATCTCAGATGAGATATGGTGATAAAACTAAAATTGGAGACAGCGGTATCAATTTGAGTGGTGGACAAAAACATCACATCCAGTTCGTGAGAGCTTATTATCAGAGTTCAAATATATACCTTCTTGATGATATTTTCAGTGCTTTATATTCCCGCACAGGAAGTTATCTATTAAAAGAGTGCATTAGAGGTGTTGAATAAAATTGTTGTTCTAGTGACATATCAAATGGAGTTCGTGTAACAAAACAATTAGAATAAAGTATTTCTCAATTTTGGAGTGATAGTATTTTGGTGAAAAGCTTTCATCCAAGTTTAGGTGCCATTCTGACCATCTTGTCACGATTCAAGCCTTCCACTATCAACAATGGAAGTGAAGATTGGTTGAATCCTTCTACACTCATTCCTTATGTTAGAAGGTGTGCAACACAATACAATTTTAAAAGTTTGAATACTTGCATCGAAAGCTTTAGCACCTTTAGTATCTAGTGAAAATTTATGAATATATTTCTCGACATTGCCAAGGGATTTCCAGAGCAAGTAGTCAAACAAATTACAATGGGGATGGTTTAAATGCTACAAGACTGCCCCCAAATTAAAATTTGTTGCTAATATCAGTCTTGATTCCTTTCAACATATACAACATTAGTTTCTTTTGATATGGTTCCAAATACACATCATTCTTGGGTCCTAAATTCTCTCTTGTACCAATCCAAGTCTTCATGAACGATACTTAGTTCCCTACTTCATGTGCATGAGGACATGTAATATCTCGAGTGTGGGGGAGATAGATATGTCAAGCCTCCATCCAATATTTATAGAAACACTACTCAGATCGACACTCTCCTGGACAAGCAAAAATTCAAAGTTTGATGACTAGGATATGTCTCTCATAATTATTCATCATGCAACATTCTCAGAGCTCAGGAGTTAGTATCATCACATCAAGCATTACAACATAGAGGAACAACTTCATTATTCTCCCTAGCAACAGAACAAAAACATATTCTTTGATTCACCATATTCTTTTATTTGTAAATAATTTTTTTCAAAAATTACAACAATTTTGCAGCTACTGAAGTATTGTTACAACCATATTTTCTGTAGTAGACTATTCTCAGGGATGATCTTTGCACGACAATTGCAAGCAAATGAGGTTGAATTAAAAAATTCTAAGACATGGGGTTTTTACAGAAGTTGGCAAATTGAATAACACATGGATGAAATTTCCAAAAAGTTCATAATGAGGGATCTATGAGTATCTTTTTAAAGCATATTTTTATATAATTTCCAGATTTCCTCTAGTTTACTAAAATTCTTGTAGCAACTAGCTTCAAGGGCACTTTTAACACATAATTTGTAAATAGCTGAAGCTGACCCGAGAAATTACGAGACATGGGTTTTGTACCCCATGGAACAAATTAAGTTTAATGTCGATGAAATTTGCAGAAAATGCATGACAAAGGATGCACGAGCATGTTTTAAAACTGATTTTATAAAAAATACCAGAATTTTTGTAAACAATTACATCTATTTTTCTGTAGCCGTTTTGTAGAATTGAATGGTTGCACACATTCCAATACTAGATCACAACTTGGAGATGATTTCAAATCAACACAATATGCTCATCCACCTATCAGCCACGATTTCCAACATTTTTCAAATTTTCAAGTTTTCAAGCATGATAAAGATAATTTTTTTAGCATTTWTGTAGTAGCAGTTCAATAATAGTCAACATATTCAAATTCACYTGCAACATCAACATCAATTTATATTCTTCAAMAATAGTACTCTTCAAACCTTCAAGTTTATATCAACATCATCAACAAAACTTCTCCAACAACATATCATCATGGTAGAAAGMAAAACCTATRAGAAGTCCAAAATAACCATCATCTTACTTTCCACATCATGCACTCAGGTTACAACCAAAGTATTTTCCTCTCATRTCASCAYACATAGTCATATCAACACACATCAAACAAGCCAAAGTTCAACATTTGTATCTCAGACCACCATCCRTGAGGAGAAGGTAAAGTTGGGTAAGCAATTTCTATTTCTAGGTWGTCATCTAACTTGGGAATTCATGCACATGAAATTATTGAGTATTTTCATATTTACCATTCCTTCATTTCCTTATAATTCATCTTCATATCCTTTTACATTTGGTATTTCATTTTCTACCTGTTATCCCCTATCCTAGGGATAACTAAGGAGATCACGTCTCGAGGCCTAGAGATCCTAGACATGGAGTACTGAGAGCCAGATGACTTGAGCATGGCCCTAGATGACGCCTCTTTTCTTCAGTAAAGAAGACATATCACCAACAACAATATCCATCACACGAGCCTGGTTCTGAAGTAGCGGTGAGTCTTGCTCCATGAGGTAATGAGTCTGGGTATCATGGTATGCATCACTCTAATTTTTGAAGCACTTGAACATGTTTTATTGAATCCTTCTTCATTTCATGATGTTTGCTTGGAAATTATGCTCTTTACCTAGTTCATACCTGGAAGGGTGACATGGTTCCCTAGTAAGTTGATTTCTCTTTAAGATGGGTTTCTACTAAGTGGATATATGAAAATTCATCGTCCATTCCCTCCATACTTACCACTTTCCATCTTTACTCCTTTCATCTCCCCTATCCTTGTTCGGGAATTGGGATTGGCTACACTAGGAATGGTTGTACCTTACCTTGTGGGAAGAAGGGGCTAAAGGCCCAGAGGGTAAAAGTAGTTGGAAAGAGTTAAAAGCCATTTTAAAAACCTTTGACATGCTTCACCCAGGGATCCCCGAGAAAGCACTGAAAAGATTCTCAGTGAGAAAAGGGGACCCACAAGATTAACATAAAGATTCAAGGTACTAGTTGATTAATAAGATGTCTCATCATGAGCTAGATTATTATTACAATGGGCATGTAGCGGTATGACACTACCACCTATCTGGTCACCAAAATATGGTAGTGGCTCTTGGTGGAATAACCAAGATAAAGGGTGTCTCATCACGATCCAACCTTCTCATTTCCATGAAATGTTTTTGGATAACGCTGTAACCTCTGGTCATCAAGCCAGGATAGTGGCCCTCAACTATTTCCTTGAAGCACAAGAGTAAATGATGAAAATAAATAAAGCTAAGAGTAAAAGGCAATGAATGGGCTAGGAAACAATTGAATTCATGACAAGGTGCAACTCTCCCTCCACAAAGGCACCCATAGTTAAGACTTTAAATTTCCCCGTTATCACATGCACCCCATGCCCAAATATTTACCCCATGCCACCTCATACACTTACATGACTTGGAATAGAATCCACCTGGGAAATACCCCAAAATTAAGAGAGGTTATCCCAATAGGATGCCCTGAGATCCTCTCCAAACCTAACTTGTCAAATTGCATAATGTCTTTGAGAATTTGTTTGGGGTTAAGGGGAGTTTGATGCACATGTTTGGGTAATTTAATTATTGGATGTGATTTATATGCTATGATCCCTATGACTTATGAATCCCTAAATGGCGTACTTTTTGTTGCTACAGGACCTTCTCGGTGGACAGGGGAACATGAGGGAATGATTAGATCAGACCTTCATAGGGCTTAAATCCCACCAATGAATGCTGAGACCCCAACCAAGGGGCATGTCAGGGATTGAAAACTTGCACCGGGAGAAAAAAGGACGTTGCCTTTGGAGGCACCTTGGCAGACCTAGACCTAGGGGATATTTCTCTTCCCACATGGAAGTTATCCCTTGAGATCCCTGGATGTCATCGTGGATACCCTATACATCATCCAAAACTGGTCTTGTCATCATGGATGGCATTTATGAGGCATTGGCACATGTGGGTAGGGTTCCAGGCCTTTGGAGGCCCAACGTTTCACCTTCCCTGCCTAGTGTTCCATACTTGGGGCTCAACGTCACCCTAGAGGGGCATGACATCATCCCTGGAGTGTTTCTTAGATGTAAATTTTTTTTTTTTTGTCCAGATTTAATTTGTATAAAAAATTGGCCATGTTGGCCCAATAATTATGAACTAAAATTAATTTTAGGTTAAATTTTGTATAAATAAGAAGAAAGTGACATTCATTTTCATCAAAACTTGTCCTTAGAGACAAGAGGTCTGAAATTTGTGCCTTATTAGGGTTATTGGCTGAAATAGTGAGGTGCCACTATTGTTTAAGGCTTGTATTTGCAACTTGGATCAATTTTTGGAGTTTTATGGTGATCTTGCATGGTATACTCATGATTATTCTTGGTGCAAGTAAGTATAATCTGCATTTTTTAATCTATTGAATGGTTTAAGGTATGGTTTTATTTGCTCATACAAGATTATGAAATTGCATGGTGTATTTAATGCTTGAAGTAAGAAACTTAAGTTTCTACTTTCTTACTTTTTATTTGCCAAGCTTTCACTAAATTATTTTAGTAACTAGTGAAACCCTAGAGCCCTAAATTTCTAGCACTCTAGAGGTTTGCATTTGGTTATTGTTGCATAATTTCTACTCCATAGAAAGGATAAGGAGAGCAAGGCGATAGGGCATAGAAGTTCCTACACCCTAGCACTTTGTCTCTTAAGTTCAAAATATAGGAGTACTTAAGTTGCTACTCCTCCTAGACTTTTTCCCTCTTAGATGTTTTTGTATCTTCATTAATTTTCTGCCTTATAAGGAGCCGTCCACATTGACTCCATTTACCCCTAAAAGGCTTTAGTATTCAACCCTTGTTTCTTGACAATAATCATCAAAATTCAAACTCAATCTCTCTACCTAATACCCTACTAACCTAAACTAACTTGCTAACCTCGTATAGGAAAACTAACCACTAAGTTGCTGATGTTATAATCACTGCTAGAGCCATCATTTTGCAGCCTATTTAGACTTGTTTGACCACTTAAATCAATTCATAAATTGTATAAGGAAAGGTACAATCAACCAAGACTAAAGCGTGCATCAAATTTCCTTTCTAAATACTTTTATGAAGATTTTACTACTGTTTTCATTACTTTATTTTAATGTTTCTACCATTATCATTGGAAACATGTTAGAGTTTATTTTATGATTGCCATATATCTAGAAATTGTATGAGAAAAGTGTTATCTTTTCAGGACTTCACAATATCTTTTTATATTGTCTATTCAAGTGCATTTTCTAGATGTTATTATAGCTATCATTAATTAACTACTACTGCTATATATTTATCACTTGCTTCATACATTGATTGGTAGTGGTCATCTCTATAAACTTGAAGTCTTGTTTAAGAATTCATCATCACTTATAGCTTCCATAACGTTAGTTGTTGTATTGGTAAGGGGAAGGTACACTTTATTCTCCTTTGCTTCATCCAACAAGACTTAAGTTTGTTTTGAGTGACCTAGAGAGAGGGGTGGTTAGCCTTACCTTTTCCCTTTCCTCAAACCCCCTAGGTCTTGGGACGTCTCCCTTGGAGTGGATTTATCCTTCTCCTAAAGAGAAAGAGGTACCCTATTGGGGTGACAGTGATAATGTAACGACCCTTTCGTTACGACTGCAAGCGAAGCGAAAAGTGAATTTTTTCTTTTCTTTTTAGGCAGGAAGGTAACAATGACAACAATAAAACCACACAGCCTGACGATGAACACCATGCATGTAGATCAAGAAACAATCAACAATGACTCAATCGACTTAGCACATCGTGCAACTGGTCAAAACATGCGGAAATCAAAGACATAGAGAAACGACTACCCGCCCGACACGAATACGACTTTGCCTACAAGCTAAAGGACTACATCCACCATCCCAACACAACAACCTCGATGACCAGAAACTAGAACCTTTATGGCACACAACCCAACGCATGAAGGCGTTACAATCCCCAACACCAACAACAATCTACAACGAAAAACACCCACAATAGGAGGCATAGACTCCGACCAATTTTCACTAGCCTCTGTCTGTTAGGGCACACATTGATCCCCTCCTCAGAATTCACGCGATTACCCTATGATAGGCGCGACAACAACTGAGGCACAACAACAAAATTGGACCCTCAACACAAACTAAAAATCAACGCGCTAGGATATCAAGGACTATTTGAACACCTGATGACTAACCCTAGCACTCAACGACGAGTTAGCAAGACGACTAGGACAATCAGGCAACACAAAAAATTCCTTGCACAACAAAATCAATCTTCACACCTTGAATAAAATTGTTAAGGTACGTATCCTTTAAAACAAAAAGGGAAATAAAGGATAGTGGCAATATCGTTGATAAGGTTGGCACAAGATAATGGTTAATACAACTATTTTACAATAAAAAGAAATACAGATAAAGGTTAACATATGACCAATAAAGTTAGTAATAAAAGATAGTGGCACATTAACCATATTAATATATATAACCCCTAAAAACCAGCAAGGGATAAGGGTTAATATATATCGGATATCATTATTAAAGGTTAACAAAAGATGGCGGTTTTATAAACCAATACACTATCCTTAAAGGATTAGCGATAAAAGAGTTTAGCAAAGGATTGCAATAAGCATAGCTGTCAACCAATCAAGATTATTGTCAGACGCTGCCCATAAACATTAAAATCGTGGTGTAAATGTGCATCACTGTGCAATGCATACATTCGTTGTGTAATACAAGGAGATGTAAATGCTGTAAGCTATAAGATTCATGATGTATTATTTAGATAAAGGTTGCTATGGTTCAAGTAATAAGGCTGTCTATTAATTAAAAATCTATTGTCGATTACAAATAAAATTTGTTGTCTATTATACATAAAGTCACTGTTGAGTAATTGCTGTCCATTAAAAGGATTTAACCGTTTTAAATTATGTATACATGTCTTATCATCAAGGAATTCATCAGCTTGCTGCCTAGATATATAGCTTGTCTGGGAATCAAGGAATGAACCAGAATGCTATCTAGAAATTTCTATCCACCATACTGTGAAATAAATAAATGCTATCCAATCAAATGAAAATGCAGTCGATAAGTATTAACACTGTCGAGTAAATTTTCCATAAAAAGGGGCAATAAATCGTGAAGGTATATTCACCCTCAAAATGTATTGCAAATGCAGGTTAGTTTCACCAGGAAAAGTAGATGCAAAATCCATGCAAGTATCACAAATGCGTAGGGGAAGTTCTGTGGAGTTTACCATGAAAAAGGTGGTGGGTAAGCTGGGTAAAACTCCCAACACAAAGGAAAACGCTCAGGCACAAAGGAAAATGCCCATACACAAAGGAATACACTCAGACACAAAGGAAAACGTCCAGGCACAAAGGAAAACGCCCAAACATAAAGGAATACGCCCAAGCACAAAGAAAAATGCCCGAACACAAAAGGAATATGCCCATGCACAAAGGAAAATGCCTAGACACAAAGGAATATGCCCAAGCACAAAGGAAAATTCCTAGACACAAAGGAATACACCCAGGCACAAAAATGAAAACACCTAGGCATGATATTGTTGTGGTTTATCATGGAGAACGCTAGACACAAGAAAACACTGAGTAATTTAAAGTTGCTATAAAGCTATTAACAATGTAGACTTTAATTTTACTGCTATCTTTTAACCTCTCAAATAATTACAATCCCTTTAAAAAGTGAAAAAGGGACCGTTGTCTCAATTAATGTGTTCGCTACCAGGCACAACCATATGCTATATTTGTACTCCACAATAATTATTATTCAACAGTATTGAAACTAAATAAATATTGAATGATTAATGTTATGGTAACAATTCATAATCATAAAAATAAAAAACGTATCATATCTACATCTAAATATTAACGAAGACATACCATTATCTACTGAAATATTAGCGCAGGCAGGCAATATATCTACATCGAAATATGAACGCAGTCAGACAATATACATCTGTAAATTATATGCAACAATGTATTATAATTACGCTGTTCAATTCAATTTTCCGAGTTCTATTGCAGTCAACATGGTAATAAAAATTGCGGTTCTAAAGATGAGTTGTTAATAAAAATCGCAGTCCCAACAGTGAAAACAAAACGGCTCGAAATTGCACTCAACCGGGTAATGTTTGCAGTCAAAAAACAAGATTGTAGAGTATCCCAAGCAATATCTCCAACTAATACACCCCAAAACAAATGCAATCCAGAATAATTTATAGACTGCCATTCGAGTGGGTAATTACACAAGCTAAATTCATCAAAATATTAATGTGCAGAGGTAAAGTCACAGAGAAAAGGCATACCAAATGTATAAAAACCACACAGTAAATTCGTTGGGAAAGGCATTAAAAACGCAGATGACATTTCATTAAAAACGCACGGATCATTTCATCAAACGCAGAGGGTAATAAGCAGATCACAGAAGGAAAGGATAAACAATCGCAGAAGTACTCATTCACAAAAGACGCAAGGCAATCCATCAACCAAGAACAATCAACAGGGGTAGATAGCTGGGAAAACAACCTTCGCTCATCATCCACGCACAAAAAAGCAGGGCATTAGAATCTATAGGTCACTATGCACTGAAGTGACGATCGTCGATTCGGCTCCTGGCCGACTGCTCAGGCAAGCACTGACGAACTAAGGATGAGGACAAAGTAAAAAACACAACTCATCACAACAAATCAATAAAACCAGTAGGACAGTCGTAACATTCAGGGATCGAATGCCAAGGGAATCAAGTCAAGCAGTGATCTTAAGGCTATGGGGAAATTAAGTTCTCAATCAAAATGATAATTCCAACACCTTCTTTACACAGTTAAAAGTACACAAATGAAAGCGTAAGGTCAATAATAATCTACCACGCTGAATAAAAGTAAGCGTATCATAGCCCAAGTCCTTTTATCTGAGTCATTGTCTCGCGCGCTTTGTGCAGCTCCCGCTTGCCGACTGATGAGACTTCACCGGTACCTTCTAGCCAACGCTAGGGGTAATTTTCTTCCCACTTATCCCCTCAAGCTGCAAAGGGGCCACACACACTGAACTAGAGAACAACTAGCTCCCAGCTCACCTCGCAAGGCTGAGCTACCACTCCTCACCGAGCTAGGTATCCCAACTCCCACAAGCTAAGTCAGTCAAGTCTAAAATTCTATAGTGTAACGTTACGCATAACCCTCGAGATCCATCATTATCCTCCTCCCTCCTTTACATAGAATTTATAAGTCACTTCTTTCCCAAATTCCCATTTAATTTATTGTTCAATAATTTAATTCAGAAAAATCCTCCCCATACATGTGTCACCCATCCCCTTCGTTGCACCAGAAATTAATTTCATCAATTATTTAATTACTCCTATTTCTGTCACCCACCTAAAAACATTCCTTGAATTTCTCCTAGGTGTCTCCATATTCCCTTCACAATTTAAAAACTTTCCCCCTTGCTAATTTACTAGTTGAGTTCAATTTAGAAAGTTCCTAAAGGCAAGATTCCTTGCTAAGTTGGTCATTTTGATTTTTCCTTATGTTTCCCTCTTTTTCACTTATTTTCCTTATTCTTTTAAATTTCCCTCTTTCCCTTTTTATCTAAACTCAAATTAGTAAGTGTAGAAAATTATCTTTTTCCCCTTTCTCTTTTTTTATTAATTAATTTTAATTAGTATGTGTAACAAAACAATCATTTCCCTTTTAAAATTTTAAATCCCTCATATAATTTGATTTTAATAATTTAATCAAGTTTCTTACCCCCTTTTCATCAAATGTTTAATGATTATTATTATTATTATCATTATTTTTTTTTACCACAAGTATTACTTTAGACCTAGATTTTAATTTTCGAGGCTGGGCGACATTTTATTAGGGAATTTTTTTATTAAAACTTTCTTATCATGTTATTCATTCTAAGGCCATCTAGGTTTATTCTCTTATTAGTTAACAACATGACATGCCCTTCAAGATGCACTAGGTTCTCCAAGGGTGCCACTCGCCTCATTCTATTTCCCTTGCCCGATGTGCTCTTCAGGATGCACTACGTGCTCCAAGGGTGCCACTCGCCTCTTTTTGTTTTTCTTTCGTGACGTGCCCTTCAGGACGCACTATGTGATCCAAGGGTTCCACTCGCCTCTTGACTGACTTGGTAGACATAAAAAACCCTTGGAGTCAATACTACACCAGATGATTTTGTGGGAGACTAAGGGCCTCTAAGGAATAAGGCCCCTGCCTTATTGCATGCCCCTTAGAATCATCGTGAACGACTGTCGCAGTCTTCCCTCATAACATCGTGGGTATTCTCGAACTAGGTAATCGTTAACCTACAGTTTGAGCCACGATGAGAGTGCTAGTAGGTTGTGGCATGGATGTTGTCCACACCTCTCCCTCAACGTATCTGGTAGTCGTGCGTGACCCCTCTACTCCACATGTGAGTTTGGTCGACAAGCTATCGTCAACCTGCATCATCAACAAATCATGTCAGAAATAAAATCCATAATCATAACATCTAATCAGATGCACATAAGTCATATATATACAATAGTCAAACCCCAATAGTCCACTCCCTGACTCGATCTAGAGTCCAAGGGTTTCATCGAAGCCTCTGCATCCTTGAGGTCCAAAATCCTGCACACTCAGGGGAACTAAGTCAATAACACCTGTCTATATCAATACAACAAAATAACATGTCATCTTATCCATAATGTCTCATAATCATAATCAAATTCCCAATAGTATAAAAAGTCAGATCACTTTCAAGCAAGTGTCCTCAAAGAATAAGTTCGCTCAGTGTGGGAAAGAGCGGGATGTTACAGATAAGAATACCTTTGTGTTACGTCAATCTAAGACTATTTTCCTTCATGCTTTGGGAAAGTATAGATTGTGCGATAACATTTTTGGCGCCACTTTCGGGGAAAATTGAGTCAATATTCCTCAACGACACTTTTTCGGTAAGCCTTTCCCTCAAAGCCTTCATCTTATGAAGCTTACCTGGTGACTAGTCCACTGAGGGTGATTCTATCACTCCCTTTGATAATCCTTAAGATGATATCTGGTGACTCACTCACCTTTTCCAATGTGCCACATTACTCTCAACTTTGTGATATTTCCAAGATCTGGGATCATGGCGCCCTGGGAACAAGTGTATCTGACTATTGATTTTTAAAGTTTTCAAGGATACTCATGTTTGATGCACATGTTTGGGTAATTTAATTATTGGATGTGATTTACATGCTATGATCCCTATGACTTATGAAACCCTGGAGGGCGTACTTATTTTTTTTGTAGGACCTTTCCTGGTGGATAGGTGCACATGAGGGAATGATTAGATTGGACCTTCATAGGGCTCAAATCCCACCGATGAATGCTGAGACCCCAGCCAAGGGGCATGATAGGAATTGAAAACTACACCGGGAGAAAGGACATTACCTTTGGAGGCACATTAGCAGATCTATACCTAGGGGATCTTGCTCCTCCCACATGGATGTTAGCCCTTGAGATCCTTGGACGTCATTGTGGATACCCTAGACGTCATCCAAAACTGCTCTTTTCATCGTGGACGATATTTATGAGGCATTGACACATGTGGGCATGGTTTTAGGAATTTGGAGGCCCAACGTTTCACCTTCCTTGCCTAGTGTTCCATACTTGGGTCTCAATGTCACCCTAGAGGGGCATGACGTCACCCCTGGAGTGATTCTTAGATGCAAATTAATTTTATTTTTTCCATATTTAATTTCTATAAAAAACTGGCCAGGTTGGACCAATAATTATGAACTGAAATTAATTTTAGGTTAAATTTTGTATAAATAAGAAGAAAGTGAAATTCATTTTCATCAAAACTTGTCCTTAGAGACAAGAGGTCTAAAATTTGCGCCCTATTAGGGTTATTGGCTGAAATAGTGAGATGACACTCTTGTTTAAGTCTTGTATTTGCAACTTTGATCAATTTTTGGAGTTTTATGGTGATCTTGCATGGTATACTCATGATTATTCTTGGTGCAAGTAAGTAGAATATGCATTTTTTCATCTATTGAATGGTTTAAGGTATGGTTTTATTTGCTCATACAAGATTATGAAATTGCATGGTGTATTTAATGCTTGAAGTAAGAAACTTAAGTTGCTACTTTCTTACTTTTTATTTTCCAATCTTTCACTAAATTGATCTAGTAACTAGTGAAACCCTAGAGCCCTAAATTGCTATCACTCTAGAGGTTTGCATTTGGTTATTGTTGCATAATTTCTACTCCATAGAAAGGCTAAGTTGAGCAAGGTTCTAGGGCCTAGAAGTGCCTACACCCTAGCACTTTGTCTCTTAAGGTCAAAATCTAGGAGGACATAAGTTGCTACTCCTCCTAGAATTTTTCCTTCTTATACTTTTGTGTATCATCATTAATTTGCGGCCTTAGAAGGAGCCGCCCACTTTGAATCCATTTACCCCTAAAAGGCACTAGTCTTAAACCCTTGTTTCTTGACAAGAATCATCAAACTTCAAACTCAATCTCTCTACCTAATACATTACTAACCTAAACTAAATTGCTAACCTACTCTAGGAATACTAACCACTAAGCTTCTATTGTTATAATCATTGCTACAACCATCATTTTGTAGCATATCCAAGCTTGTTTGACCACTTAAATCAATCCATAAATTGTATAAGGCAAGGTACAATCAACCAAGACTAAAGTGTGCATCGAATTGCCTTTCTAAATACTTTTCTGAAGATTTTAATACTGTTGTCATTACTTTATTTTGTTATTGCTACAATTATCATTGAGAACTTGTTAGAGTTTATTTTCTGATTGACATATGTCTAAAAATTGTATGAGACACGTGTTATCATTTCAGGACTTTACAATATCTTGTTATATTGTCTATTCAAGTGTATTTTTTTTACGTTATTACAACTATGATTATTTAACTACTTCTGCTATATATTTATCACTTGCTTCATACATTGATTGGTAGCAGTCATCTCTATAAACTTGAAGTCTTGTTGAAGAATTCATCATCACTTGTTGCTTCCATAACTTTTGTTGTTGTATTGGTAAGGGGAAGGTACACTTTATTCTCCTTTGATTCATCCAACAAGACTTAAGTATGTTTTTAGTGACCTAGAGAGGGGGGTGGTTAGCCTTACCTTTTCCCTTTCCTCAAACCCCCCTAGGTCTTGGGACATGTCCCTTGGAGTGGATTTATCCTTCTCCTAAAGAGAAAGAGGTACCCTATTGTGGTGACAGTGATAGGACTACCTCTGTGTTATGTCAATCTAAGCCTACTTGCCTTCAATATTTGGGCAAGAATAGATTGCGTGATAACACTACCCCTCATCCTCCATCTCCCCGTGGCATTGATGACTTTGAAAATCCAAGTGTAAAACAAATTAGTTTCACCTAGGTCTTGTATCATATATGCCATATTCTATAGTAAAACATCTCTCCAATCTCCTGGTCTCATATCTGAAATATATCACTAAGAACAAGAAAATATCATTACTGCAATCTGATTTAATTAGAATGCAGGTTCTTATAACTTGTTCATCCTTGCCTTGCCAGAGAAAAAAAAAATATCATGCAGATATATTGAAGACCATATATTATACTCAGACACTACCTCCTATGTATCTTTGTTGCATGAGGACATGCAATTATTTGAGTGTGGTGGAGATGTCGAACTTCATAAATAACACATCTTACGATGCCATTTAGTCATTTTTAATTTACGTTTCCCTTTCATCCTCATTCTGTTCATCACTCATATTTCCAAATTTGTCCATTTCTACCCTATATGAGCTTCACGTGACACACTGACACTAAAATAGTTAATTTCCCATGCTTTGATGATTACTTAGGGTAGATATTGTGGTTTCCTAACTTATGAAATTTTGCAGTTGTTGACAAATTTGGTAGTAAAACATTCCACATCATTTCTAAATATATGAAGAGGAATATAGAAAATATAAAATATGGGTTTTGTGGATAATAGGGTCTTTTAGGTGAATCGCTAGGAAAATATGCAAAAAGTGAAAAACAAGGGGTGTATGGTTGAAATTTCCAAAACATATCATTTTGGTAACTAGCTTGCAATTTCGATAGCTAAAAGGGTTTGATCAAGTTGTGCCCGTATCCACGAAATTCAACACATGGATATCATTGAGCATGATGTTATTATACTCTTCAAACTATCTTAGATCAAATCCAAGACTTGGTGGTGGATAGATTCACATGTTTAGGATCTAGGATTGGTTGGATATGAGAGCCACCTGTTTAGGATTTGATATCATCTTGTTGTAACTCATTTTCCTTTTGTGAAGGAGAATATATATATATATATATATATGAGAGGTTATAATTTGGTTGGATAGTTAGATAGTTAGAGAGTTGAAGGAGAGGTTAGAGAATAGTGTTACATATTGAAGAGAAAAATCATTCTAATCATTTTGATGCTAGAATAAAGAGATGCTTGTTGCAAATCAAGAGTTCTTTGTTGTAGTTTTTCTTGGAAGCATATGCCAAGAGATTCATGCCCCCCTCTCTGGTATACACTTCCCAAATAACTTCCTTTCTTTTGTATGATGTTATTTCGGTAGTTTTTCATTTCATTTATGCAATTTCAATTCTTGCAAATGTGGTTTCCTTACATAGTTAGGCATTGAAGGCTGAGTTTCTTTAGGGATCACAAAAATAGTCGATGCTCTTGCTTTTCAATAAAAGGAATGTGGTTAATACTTGAAATATAAGTCCATTGACCACAATTTAATTATGTAGCTTTTTATTTCTGCTATTTCAATTTTGCAATTTCATTTTTGCAAGTGTGATCAACCAAGTGTGGTGTGCGTCAGAGATATGAATGTTTGTTAACACTAAGAATACAAGAGATATATGAGAATCCATATCACTCAACCTATAACATAATATAATCTTATTTTGATTCCCATTCTTGATATTTTTTATTCAACTTGCTTAGCTTAGAGTTGGTTGCCTACTCTTGCATATATTTTTACAGCACCTCACAAGCTTATGAGCTCCCTGGTTGATAATTTAATATAAAGCAATTTAAGAAATTGAATTACTCAACAATGATGTGGGTAGATAGCTTGGCAATGCACACAAGGAACAATGACAATCATAACATATCATCTTCATTCTTTGTCATTTTTTCTAATTTTGTTTTGTTAATTATGCAATATAAAGAAAATGAACAAATATTAAACGAAGTGTTTTATACTCGCTTAGCTAAACAACAAATATTCCATTGTATTTAAGGGTGTAATATTCACTTTTGACCACGGTCAATATTATTTGTACTTTTAAATTATATTTCTAGGTTTGGTTAAGGTAGACCTAGTCAACTTAATGTAGGGCCATAAATCCTCCTTGGGGGAAGTGCCACACCTTTTTAGTGGTGTATAAAAACACAATGTTTATCTATATTTTTACACATTGTGATCATTTAATTCACTCTTATACAAGTGATTTAGCCTAAGAGCACCATAAAACTTTGTGCTCTTTTATTCTTTGTTTGTTATCTTATGGTTGGAGTATTTTCTCTCTAGTGCACTTATACTAGGGTTTATTTTTGTCTCTAGGGATGCATGTCTCTTGGTTTCCCTAGTGATGTTTATCTCTTTACCCATTCTATAATTTGGTTTGGTTTTTGTGCTATTCAATTTTTTTCGAACACTTGTGAATCTCAACATGGTATTAGAGTGGGTGTGATCCGCCCCCACTCACTTCAACATTTGATCCAATGATACACTTTTGGCTAGTGGCATCGCTCAACGTTAGTTGTGGTTGTGGAACTAGGGTTTCTTGGATCATTATTGTTTAGTGTTTCAAGGCCAACTCCTCATTTTTTGGGATTTACTAGGATTTTTACTTGGATTTGGACCCTCTTTCAAGGATGGCACCTTTTTTTTAAGGGTTTTAACCTCCTTCAAGGATTAATTCTCTCTTCTTACTTTAACTCTTTCGTAGTGGGACATTGTAGTTTTTTTGGAAAACACTAGTACCTTTATTTTTCTAGGTTTATAAAGGTGAAATAAACTTAATGGACTCATATTACAATGCACATTTGGCCACACACTTTGCATTTTGATCTTACTCCACTTCATAATAATGGATTGTTGACTCCAGAGCCAATAGAGATATGACTGAACATTGACACTTTTTCTCCATTTATTGACAATGGTACAATGGAGAGAAAGTGATTATTGGTGTTAAATCAACCCTACTAGTATCAAGATGTGGGTATTTTGACACCACTAAGTTTGAATAAGAAATTCATATTCTAGGAGTTGGACCCAATCTTCGTTTTATTTACCCCATCGCTAATACCAACAAAAAGGTGGAATTTTGGTTATAAAATGACATAGATGATTGTTTCTTTTAATTGGGTTTAGCTTTGGTGGTTAAGAGGAGAATGAATATTCCCCTACCATGTTCAAATACCATTTGTGACATTTTTACCCCTTGTGAGTCAATTGGGTTTGGCAAGGTATCAATAGTATCACTCTTGTTTAAGTTCTTGAATGTGGGTCAAGATGTTTCAAAACATTGGAGCCCAAGGGGTTAGCTCAATTGGTTGTCACTAGTGTTGTTTGGCATTTATCCAGTGCCAATGAATCCCTAGTTCAAATCCTCCTAGGTGAGGTGCACTAGAGTATGCTAACGAGTTTAGTAGATTCCATCCACAAATGTGGGAAGCATCCCTTGGGTTTCCTCACAAGGTTTTCCTTAGAAAAAATATTGATGATGGTTTTAAAGTTTGTCTCAAATTATTGTAATGAATATGATCATTTGTTGTTATGGTGGCCAATGCCATAGAGACCAAAATGTTATGGAATCACCATTTGGGACATACAAAATTTGGGTCATTGTAACATGAGTCATTGTAGATGGTTGATGATATTCCATAAATTGAACCACCTAATGGTGTTTGTGAAGGAAATATATTGGAGGAACACCATCAAGAGTCCTTTCCTAAGGATTTAGTGAGATGAGGCTCTTGATCTTGAGTTGGTTCAGATTAACATTTGTGCGCCGATGAACACCCCTTATTTTAGAGGATCCAAGAATTTTGTTACCTTCAATGATGATTTCTCTTGTTTCCTTTGGATATACTCTCAATCCAAGTATGAAGTTTTTGGGAAATTTAAAGAATAAAATCATTATGGAAAATCAAGTGAGAAAATTTTTAAGTGTATTAGTGCAAATGATGAAGGAGAATTGGTCAAACATGATTTCCAAACATTTCTCAAATTTCATGGTATTTCTTGCAAATAACTATTCCACAACAAAATAAAGTAGAAAATCAAAAGAATAGAGCTATCATGAAAATAGTTCATTGAATGCTTCATTCTAAATGTATGGAGCTTAGTTATTGGGGGAAAGCATTGGTTTGCACAACCCACATTATCAATTACATTCCTACTCGTGTTGTTCAAGGCTTGACTCCAAAAAATAAATGGTATGGAAACAAACCTCTATTTTCACATTTTAGAATTTTTGGATGAAGTGCATAGGCCTATGTTTCTAGAGAATAGTGAAACAAATTGGAGAATGAATCACTATTGCATTCTGGGGTGTTGTCTATGATAAAATTCTCATGATCCACAAGGTTATTTCTCACTACATATTATAGATGATTGTCAACATGTTTTAGTGGATCTCTCTTCTTCTCAACCTAATGTTAATCCTCATCTTATGAGTGTTTCCTCCAACACTCCTATAGATTATAGGAAGACATACAATGATGATGGAGACCTTATTGATGGCTAATCAAGATCTCATGCAAATGCATATTCTTCAATACAATATGCTCCATTTCACACACCTAACCCCTAAGTACCTTTTTGAAGGATGGGGTATAAATTTTCCTCTTTTCTTAATCACCTCAAATCCCTGTAACTAGGATTTCATTGTCTCCGGTTTGGCGAGGGTTTTCCAACGACTATAATTTTTTCCAGATTTGAGTTATGGATCACAAGTTATGGTACTTTAAAGTTCTTTGGGCCTTCATTGACTAGAGTCTCTCACCTCCATGTGGCATCCACACAGCTCCTTGTCACTCGACACACCACATCATCATCATGGAATACAAAGACTCCCTCAACTAGAGGTTGATGATTGTCTAGCTCTTATAGACCTATTAATTTAATTAATCATTATCATGATAAAATCACGCTCTTTACTAATCGCTTAATCATTTATTTAATCCCTATTAGAGATAATTAATCTTCATTAAAATTAATTAACCCCGTAAATTCCATTTTTACTTCACCTGGATTAGCAGTCTAGTAAAACCAAGGATTACTTCCCTTTAACTTTGGGAATCCCATGATTCCAGGTGGATTATTATTAATTATTATATTAAAGTCCTGTCCCATTAACTCATAGTCAAATCATATTATTAATTTGTTATTTTATTAATTATATTATAATATAATCATAATAAATTATATTATATAATTAAATATATCAAAGAGGCACTTAGGGTTGTTAATATCAATTTAACACCTAAGTCTTCGGACTTCAACGTAATTCATCTCCATGATTTTATGAACATACCCAAAACTCTCGAATGCTAAAGCTCCAGAGAGGGTCCCACTTATATTATACCTTTATGCACATATAATTAATTATATTACCATATAATATAATTAATTACATTTAATGTTTATTATAACATTGGGGTATATGGGAAGTAGTTTTAGGCATTCAACCATTTTTTCTCATATACTCTATCACCCCAGACATTCCAGAATCCTGAAGCCCCAAACACCTAATGCCCAAAGTCCCAATAATTACAAAATTATTAAGAGGTTGATCGTGGTGGATTAATCCAGTTTAGCATGTAATTCCTCCGGCCTTCGAGTTATTCTCCAGTTCACTCTCCACTTCAAACCTC
>JZKD02S1390726.1:106925-117693 GCA_000966675.3 Picea glauca
CCTCTAGGATCTCTATTTCTCATGAAGTCATGCTAAATGAAAGAAAAGAAACTAAGATCGAGTTTCAGAGTACCTGTGATAACTGATATGTCGGTCTTCACCCATTTTGTTTCCACAGCTCCTCTTACTATCAACCTGCTAAATGTCAAACCAAACTTAAGTGCATTCTAAAACTAATCAAGACAATTATCTTCTTACCTTTTAAACAACTCCCCGACAACGGCGCCAAAAATGTCAGGCTGCTAAATTGAAGATTTGAATGACCCGAAACACTAAATTGTCAAACCAGGGTTGGTAAACTTTGAGCTGCTACACTGTATGTGCGGGTAAGGCTCTAATCGCTATCTGAATGCTATCCTTAGCAGAACACACAAACTTATTCTGAGAACTTGAATCCTAATGATTATCCTGAAACTTAGCATTTCCTATTTGAGTCATTAACATAAAACAACCCTATGTTCAAATGCTGGTACTTCTATTTCCATGCAGAAGTATGATTTCACAAGATTATTCCACCATTACTTTTAATCATCTACCATCACCATTTCGATTCAAACCATGTCAAAAAGAGTATTTTTGGAAATGCATTTAATCTGGTCATCAAAATCAATCTAAATCTGTCTACAGGAAAACAGAGTACTACCCTACCTACTGGTACCGAAAGCTTCCTTTGATTTAGCTGTAATATTACTATTCTAATTAAGAAGGGTAGCTAACTATCTAACAGAGCAACGTTCATTCAATCTCTAAGTGATGTGCGAATTGAAAACTAGAAGCCAAACACACCACGTTCATACTCGAAACCCTACAGGAATCAAACGTGCATTCAATACTCATCAACGCAAGAGATATTAGTAGGCTGGAACGATTCTGTTGAAGAATAAATAAACACAATTTTGAACGAGTTACTTCTGAAACTTGAAACTATCATGTAAGCAAACACTAACAAACTGAAATGACTAAATCTATGACAAGGTAAAGCAACGCCTTGCACCTGTTTGGCGGGCCCAACCAAACGACACAAACGCTGTAAGTAATAACCAGAACTAACTACAAAATTCTATGCAATCACTGTGTAAACTTCACGCTTCATTACTCGAGAAAGAAATACTCAAATCGTATATCAGTCGAATAGCATAACGCAACAACAGTTTTTTGTATTTAGAAACATAGGTTCACGACATAACATAATCCAACCGTCTTTAGGAGTGACCTCCTAGTTATATATATCCTGTTTTCATAACAGTCTTAAAGCAACAATACATAAACAAATGGATCCCCGATCCGAAAATAGTCTTGGAGTCAAGTTAAAAACGGCTTTAACATCTTCGTGACACGTAGTGTCACGAAGTGTGATCGATGAAGAATTAACGACCCAGTTTCATCATTATGCCTTCAAGTATCCTGCGAGCGATGACTCTAGCTACCATGTGAATCTCTCTGTCTCCCATTCTGACCATAACGCACAAATCTTGAGCGCCTCCATTGGTATCTCCACGGGTACGAGCTGGTACCTGGTACCGACAATCCTGTTCCAAAAATAGAAGTGGTACCTAACCCAAGCAACATTAGTTTTAATATCAATTTAAAGCATCAAAATGCATAAGAATAGATTGAAACATAAAGATACCTTAAGTAGCCCGATGGAATGGTAGGGAGATGTCAATTATGTCAAAACAAGGCCAAAAGGGGTGGTACTGGGTGTAGAAATAGGGGTCTTTGGAATATAATGTAGGCAAAAACATGATCAAAACCGGAGACCAACAATCACATGCATCCTTAAAATGTCCTCTAACACTCGGATTACCCTCTCTATCTTCCCATCAGTTTGAGGGTTATAGGCTGTACTAAATAACAATTTAGTTTCAAAACCAAAAAACAAATATTTCCAAAACATTGAAGTAAATTTTGTATCTCTGTTTGATATGATTTCCTTAGGCATGCTATGTATTCTAAATATTTATTTCATGAAAATATTGGCAATATATATTTCCTTTCAAGTTGACTTTACAGGGATAAAGTGAGAAACCTTTCTCATTTTGTCCACAACTACCATAATGCGTCATTATTCTTGGTGGATTTGGGTAATCTTGTGATGAAATCCATGGATATGGTTTCCCATTTCCATTATGGAATTGGTACGCTGTAACAACCCTGATGGATGCCGATGCTCTCCCTTAACATGCTAGCATTCTAGACAATTAGATAAATAATCAACTGTGACCTTTTTCAGTCCGGGCCAATAAAACAGTTTCTTGGTGGTTGTGATCATTTTTTGATAACCAAGATGACCAATATATGGTATTTTGTGTAGTTCATCCCTTATGAACCTCTTCAAGTCATCACAAATTGGAATATACAACCTACCTTTGTAAGTTAGTAGGTCATCATTCAACAATTGATATCCCTCATAGTTCAACCCCGTGGGATCTTGCTCTTGGTATGATTTCACAGTCTTGAAAAAAAAATATGTTTCTTGTGCACTTTTAACTCTCTCTTTGATGTGTGATTCACAGGTCCTTACAAATTCCAAGTGAATCACTTTCATACTTCTACTAAGGACATCAACCACCCTATTTTATTTTCCTTTAATATGTTTGATTTCTAAATCAAAATCACTAAGGAGAGCCACCCACCTAGCTTGTATAGCATTGAGTTTGGGTTGGTCGAAAAAATATATCATCCCACTATGGTCTGTCATAAGTACAAATCTTCTTCCTAGGAGGTAATGCCTCCACATTTTAAAGCATGTACTATGACAACCAATTCCAAATTGTGTGTAACATAATTGATTTCATGTTCATTCAATTTTCTATATTCGTAGAAAATCACATGCCCTTATTACATTAGGATTCCTCTGAGTCCTTCCTTGTAGGAATATGTATGTTGGTGCAGAATTGATCAGACCAGGGTCCTTCTCAGGTTACCAACAAAAGGTACTGTTTAGTCTAGAGTGCTAACATTTTCATCTCCTTTGAAGAGAAGAAGTCTCACCTGAAGTGCAACAAAGACAAAAGGATAGGGAAGGGTAAAGAGAATACTTGGGTGGGTTCCTAGAACCTTCAAGACTTGCCATGATATTGCACAAGATAAACCACTTACATACCAAATCTGAACTCATGCATACAAGAACTGAAGATACTTAAGTTGCGAAAATAATTTATACACAGAGACATCATATTGAGCTTATCTAGCATAAAGAAGTACTGTAAAGATACAATGCATAAGCATAAACACAATATGACACATTATATTTTAAAATTTTGGGTCCTTCTTCATCTATTATCTTTAGAACTTATCGAATACAATCTCAGAGATACAGCTTGGTACTCAGTTACAAAATTTTGACTCCGGACTCATATCGCAGAGCTCTATCTAACCAAAACTGTATACAGATTACATGTACAACACTGGATTAACAACAACAAAACTCAACCTATCAACACTAACCAACCCAAAACAACAAGAACAAAAACCGAGAACCCTTTTACAATCGTACACATCTCATATATATAAGTTGATTGGGATATTCTGGCTTTGGGCTCGCATGCTTTCTTGTTCTATTGTAATTGCTTTTGCCTTGCTGGCATTGTGCTATCCCTTTCCGAAACCGATTTCTGTTACTTTTCCTTGCTCCATTGTCCAACTTCTTTTGTAGCTTGCACAACTCGTGCTAAGCCAAAAATGGGACTATAGTCCTTCTTGTGTAACTTCAAATCCAAAAATTAAGGGCCAAACAGGCTCCAACCACAAGCCTTGACTCACCCTCGATTCAAGTAATTGTCTCTTTCACAACTTCTAGGAGTAATTGTTGCTTTCCCTTATCCTCCTTCTCCGCTTTACCTTTTTCTTATGCTTTCGATTTCTCTTTCTCTGTCTCTTCAAATGAAGGGCCCAACTCTGGGACCAAATATCTAAGGCCCACTTTCTGACTTCCTGGAAACTCCCAATTTTATCCTGCTACTTCCAGGCAAGGAGTGAGGCCTCGACTACGAACTTTTGGGTTGCATCTGTGATACATCCCTTGGGCTTGGATGTGACCAAAGAGTTCCATTCAGAGTCTGATGTAGCATCCACCTGATGCATTTTCATGTAAACTGTCTTAATGATAGGTCAAAAGTCACACAACTCTTTCTTGGCTACGGATTGCGCCTCGAACAAAGTGTTCATTTCATTATCCGCTTGCTAGATTTGGTCGAATTTCTCTTTTTTCTCGAGTAGATCCATAGTGATGACAAATTCCTCATTCAACAACTGTATTATCGCATGCATGTCCTCTAGATTCTGGTTGCACCTAGTGATGATGCCCATCTAGTTGCTGATTTCTCGAAATATCCTTGTGCACTCAGCTGTGCGCTTGTGTAGTGATTCTCGAGCATTGTTTCCTTCCAGTATTACCTTCTCCATCTGTTCTTGCAACTTCCGAGGCTGCTACTCTGCTTCTTGATGACTTTGCGGAAACTACACTTCTAGATGCTCTACGCAAATAACCAACCATGACCATGCTCCTTGGAGTAATTCGATATGGTGCTCAGGCTCTCCTGCATCATTGGATTCTGGTAGTTGGGGTGCGACCTTCCTTATTTCTGGCCAGGCTTCGACAAGCCTCTCCTAGACTCTTTCCAGTTTCTGTTCTTCCTGAATCTTGGTGAACTCTTCCTATGTATTGTGTGCTTTAGCAAGGAGTGTTTCCTCTCTTGTGAAATCTACAGTCCTTTCGGCCTGCTCGAGCCTCTGATATAGTTGATCAGTTGAGGCCTTGATCACTCCCACTAGCTATGTTGCTGGCCACTGTGCAAGTTCAACTGGAGAAGGGATGGCGTCCCTGGGTGCTCAGACCTGCAGTGGGAGTCCACTAGCATTTCAGTGCTTTGATGGATTCTCTACCTCCTCCTCTCCTGTAGATGGTCCTTTCATAATCCTCAAACTCAACGTCGATAACATGAACGTTAAAAAATCTGTTATGTCCAGGCAGAGTTGCAAAAACTTTGCGCATTGCTGAGGGTTTTGGAGGACTAGCTCCATCTGTTCCTGCATTGACGTTGCGCTTTGCCCTAAAGTTTTCTGAGGTTGCTTCTGGACCTCTGGTATCTCCACTTCTTTGTGGACCTCTACTTCCTGGGTTGTTCTTCCCATAGCACCCTCAACCTTAGTCATTGAGGCAGTGTGATGGGGACTTCAGACTCGAGGCTTCTCTATTGTTTGTATATTCATCGAAGACAAAGTGTCCTTAATCGGTACAAAGGGTATGATATGCTAGTTCTGGGCTTCAAGGTTTGGGCCAATCAGTTGTAGCCTCTGCGAAGGTATTTATAGGTTTGGACCAGAGAGTTCTGGCCTCTACTCGGGGATCGAGCTGCATGGGTTCTGGATCACTGGTTTGGGGTGGAATGTTGGTTTCTGGAGGTGGTGACTGAGGTTTTGGTGGTGATGGAGGTTTCTAGTGATGATGGTGTATGGAGTGGTGTCAGGCTCATGGTCATCCTGGATATGCATAATATGGGTTTCTCGAGCCATTCAACGAGTGTGAGGGACGGTGGATGAAATTGGTTGGGGATTCAGAACCGTACTTGGGGAAATCCTTGTTCTGAGTTTCTTAGCCACTGGCTTTGTGATGAACACAATTCTAAGGATTTTGTTGACATCCTTACCTGTCAACATATCTTGCTATGGAAGTTGCGAGAACACTGAAAATGTTCTCTTCTTACGCTCCGATGGCTATGTCTCCTCCTCTTCTTCGGAGTCCATCTGTGCCAGATCTTATTTCTTCTATACCTCCAAGAATGAGCTTGACACTACCTCTACTTCCTGACCTTTCTTCTTCAACTACTCATCCGACAAAACATAATGCATCCTCGACTCGCACGGGTTGTGTTTGACTCCAGGCCATGACATAACCTCCTTGTCAAAGGCCTCTTCATACAAATAGAATGAAATCATACACGAATGGAATTCCTCCCTATTGAAATACCTCGACCACACAAATGTATGGTGTCAGTTCACGATGAATGCTATGTTCCGCGTATTGCAGTTAAGTAGCTCTTGTGGAATGGACAACCTCTGTGTTGCATCGACCAGTCTATTGTACCACTTGGAGAACACCATGTTGTTGAAGGCGATGTTATAGGATTCCGCCCTGGAATGCCATGGCTCAAACATTTTCTCCAAGTGCCCCTTATCTGCTAGAATCAACAGTATTCCAGTGGGTGGCATCCATTTGAGCATTGCGAATGCAAGAAAAAGGTATCCATAGGTGAAAGTACCACCTTTCTCCTTTGTTTCCTTGCAGGCCATGAGGAGTTCCTCCAATAGGTATCTGAACTAGTTGAAGACAACACCATTGGCACAAAAATCTACCACTGATAAAACATCCAATGTGCATTCTCCCTTGTAGTAGAACCTCAGAACTTTTCTAGCAATGATGTAGCAACCGATCCTGACCGTCTCGAGTAGTATAGGGTCGATCTTGGTTGTGCACCCTCTCCTTGTGTGTGTGAAACCTATCATATAGGCTATGCTCCCTCTTCTTCTTACCGTTCTTTTTGGGACCCTGGAAACCTTTGGACATGTCCTCACCCTCGAGGGACAATCCAGGAAGCTAGTGGATGTCATCTGCATGGATTGGATATCTCCTATCCAACCACATAATTCTGTCTTGCACCCTACTGATTCGAAACTTAGTACACCTCGCAACTTCCCCAGTGGTGCGAAAACTGGTAAGTCTTTGAGGTTCATGATGGTCCAATTGAACAAATTGATAAATTTGGGCTTTGGCACAAACTGCATGCCCCCCAAATTGTCTAGAGTGATACTCCAGAAGATTTCAATGTTCATTTGAAGGAACAAGACCCATTATTTCAAGTCGAGGTCGAGGAGCTTGACTTGCTCAACCTTCCCCTTGAGATCACCCACGACCTCGACCCAGGGGTCACAGGGCTCATATAGTACTGCATCCTTGGAAATGACAGTTTGGCTCCCTGTAGATCTCAACATGGTTAGTCTGAACTATCAACAATTTGGATAGGAAAAAAAATATTGGGGACTGCGACTAATGGTCGAGGGATTACACAAGCTTGCTCTTTCTTCATGATTCATAAATATCTAAGTTAGTTCTGAGAAACAATGCGTGCTACACCGATTTCTTAGACCAGTATACCCGGGATGAGCTGGAAATTTATGTAATAACTGCTATTCATCATTACCCTATAGATGCAACTTGGGTCTAAGTTGTCCAATGGGACTGGTTAACAGGGTAAATATCTCGGGTGATATCGACATTTACTAGGCAAGTGGTTCAGGGACATGACCGATTTTAGACCTTACCGTTTGACAAATGGGAATCCTGGTGCGAATACTGATGGCATCTTCGCGTATCATGGCTTTATGGCTTAACCAAATTCAGACAGGGTACCATAGTAGTAATAAAGGTTGTGACTGGACTGGGTTCGTGTGGCACATGGACTTATATTGCATCTGGATTTTCTCTCCCTTCGACCAAAAAGGGTTCCCTATCATATTAATGACTGTCATTAATAGGTTCTTGATGCTTATGATCCTACGATGTTGATTAAGAAGTTATGCAGCAAAACAACACTTAAACAAAAAAATGAACATGTCGTAGTGCAACAATGCACTCTTCGACTTTATTAACTGAATTCACAACAATTTTGCAAGAAATTTCAAATCTAACTACTATACATGCTCCTTTGGACTAGAGAAACAATCCTTTAGTTCAATTCTGAGATAGATAGGATTTCAGGCGAGCACCATTCACCCATCCTGGTCGTAGCATACCATCTAGTTGCGCAAGTCTGCTGCTCTAGATGGTTGGATATTCACAACTATAAATGGTCCCAACCAATGCATGCACAACTTTCTTGGATGTTTCTGGTAGTGAATGTCATAAAGTAAGACCTTATCTCTTTCTACAAATACTTTGGTCTTAATGTGTCTGGCATGCCAAGATTTATGTCTTGCTTTATCAACTGACTGATGGAAGTCTGCTAAAAAACTAGTCTCTTCAAGTTCTTGTAAGTCCATGAGCCTCTGTGCAACTGATTCATCCTCTGACATGTGTGTAATCTATGCAATATAAAAACATGGAGTAATGAATTATGCAGGTACCATAGCCTCTCTCCCATAAAATAATTGAAATGGAGTGTACTTGTGGAGTTTCTTTGTGGTTGTCCTGTAAGCCCATAATATTGTTAGAACTCTGTCATCCCACTCTTCCTTGTTTTTGCAACAGACCTTCGTTAATCCTCTCTCCAGAACCTTGTTAAATGATTCCATTGTTCCATTGTCTTGCATATGGTAGGGACTACTTTTATGATGTTGGATCAAGAACTCTACTGTGAGATTTTCTATTGTACTACTGATAAAATGAGCTCCCTGATCACTTGTCAGACTCCTAGGACATCCAAACCGAGTGAAAATATTTTCAAAAAAAAACCTAGCAGCAATATCGGTCGAACAATCATGAACAAATGTTGCCTAAGCCCAACGTGTAAGGTAGTCAATTACAATAATAATATATCTAGATTTTGAATGCTTAGCTGTGGGGTTGATCGACCCAATAAAGTCAACCACCCAATTCTCAAATGATTGTAAATCTTGAATTGGTTGAAGTGGAAATTCACCTCGTCGTGATGCCTTACCCACTCTTTTAAAAACATCGCATGATCTACCATATGCCTTTGCATCCTTCAAGAGCGTGATCCACCATAGTCCATCTTGGAGAAATTTCTGTGCAGTGGCCTTTCCTCCAACATGACCTCCCACAACTCCATTGTTGCACTCCCACAATATATCTTGTCTTTCATGATCTAAGACACATCTCTTGAGGATACTATCTAGTCCCAATTTATACAATTTCCCTGCAATCAATTGATAGTTCGCTGCTCTACCCACCATATGGATTTTTTGGGTTACAGAGTATGTTTCTGGGCATGCCCCTGTACTTAAGAAGACTGCTATGTCTTCCAGGTATTCTTGTATGGCCTCAACTTGAAATAGGTATTCATCTGGGAGATGATCATCTATTTCTCCGACACTTTCCCTTGACTCTAATCTAGACAGTTGACCAGGCTCTACGTTACATATTACAGGCTTAATGATCACTTCAAAAGAAAATTCCTAAAACAATAACAACCATCGACAAGTTCTCCCTTCCAACACAGGTTTGTTAACTAGATATTTTAATGTAGAATGACCAGTAAAGAACTTAAAATGAGAACCTAACAAATAATGTCTTAACTTCTGCAAAGCATAAATCATAGCTAAACCCTCCCTTTCTATCGTGGTATAGTTGTGCTCATCTTGCAACAACTTCCTGCAAGCAAAATAGATATGATGATCCATGGATCCATCTCTTGGTTGTGCCAAGATGTCTCCTAAGGAAATACCTGATGCACCTACGTGCATGTGAAGTTTGTTTTCCCAGTTTGGAAATATCAGAATAGGTGCTGTGCTAAGCTTCTCCTTTAGGAACACTTTGACCTTCTTTAGTAGATTTTCTAGAGGTGAAGTGATATTTTCACATCTTCTGATAAACTTGCGATAGTACCCTATGTTCCCCAGCGTGGAGTGAAACTACTTAGAACTCGTAGGTGGCAACATGTTCACAATAGCTGTAAATTTGGCAGGGTCTATTAGTACTCCCTCTCGGAATACTATATTGCCTAACAAATTTCCATGTGGCACAAAGAAGATACACTTTTTGAGGTTCAACGATATCTGCAATTCTCTACATCTATCAAACATCATACGTAGTAGCACTACATGTTCCTTGAGCAGACTGTATACCATCCAATCATCCATATAAACTTCTATAAAATTGTGAATAAATTCTCGGAAATCTGCTATTACAATCCTGGAGAAAACTGCAGGGGCGTTCTTTAGGCCGAATGGAATCACAGTGTATGCAAATGACCCTCATTATTTTATGAATATGGTCTTCTTTTTGTACTCTTCAACAATTCTTACTTGGTGATACCCCGAAAATCCATCTGTAAATGAGTAAGATTCTTTCCCCGCAACCTGTTCTAGTACCTCATCAGTAAAAGGTGTTGGGAAAGGGTCAAGCACATAGACAGAGTTAAGGCTTCTGTAGTCTACACATACCCTAATGTCCTTTGTGCCTTTCTTTCTCTAGATGACTATTGGGCTGACCCATTCTACTTCTTCCACTGCAAAAATAAGTCCATCTTCCAACATCTTGTCTATTTCCCTCTTAACCTTCTCTTTCACTCTGGGGTTAAGGCGATATGGTTTATGCCTCACATGATTCAATCATGGTTTTAATTCAATTTTCATCTCTCCCATAGCTCCTTTAATCCCTTTTAACTCTGAAAATGTCTTTGGGAACAAATCCTCATACTCTTGCAACAAGCTATATATTTCTTGGCTAGTTTTCTCATCCTAGTAATCTCCTACCATAGCTATCTTAGGTTGCTCTGTGGTCCCTATGTTGACTTTGTGCAACTTCAATGGGTGATTATAAGAACCACCAGTATGGCTGGGTATGATGTTATGTATTTCTCTATTCCCTTCTGTCTCCTTAATGGCTAAGTTTCTCAGTCCTACTAAATCATATGGGCTTTCCAAATCCTTCTCAATCTTATAGCATTCTATAGGTCTATTGTCCAAGTTTAGGTGAATATTAGTCTGAAGGTCTCAGCTATGCTTTGCACATACCACTAGGTCTGATTTCAGTTTACTAGTGTCTGTAAAAAGAATTTATTTAATTCTTTGTAGGACTACTTTAAGG
>JZKD02S1390727.1:1798-27615 GCA_000966675.3 Picea glauca
CATATTAAGCTCATAGCCTATAAAAACCATCAATAGACGAAGGTGAAACAAGAAAACGAACCCATACCTGCCCTCGCAAGTAATGAATTGCTTGGTTATCATTAGCAGGTCATGCTAGCGTTGCTTTAGCATATTTGCGAGCAATCCTTTGTCACAAGAGTTCACCATCCGAGATAGGAAGAACAATGTCCACGGGACATCTTTCACTTTGCAATTTTTCGACCACTTCTATCCAGTAGCAGGCAGACTGGTAGCCAAACTAAGAAATTGCTCATCAATTTCTAGTTGCACATCCCCAACCTTGGCTCGGCAGCCATCGAAGGTTAATGCAAATTGTCGAGCCACGCTAGGGTTATAACCATCGAATCTTCGTATGAACGGGAACCATCCGAATTCCTCCAGGTCACTATAAGCGCCATCGAACATCATCAATGCTTGGCAACCGTTGGGCTTGGCCCTTACGACTAGAGCCATGGCTTGTGTGCATAGTAGGGTTTGAATTGAAAAATACAATACACAGGGGCAGAAATCATTATGGCTAACAGCTGCAAGCGCGCAAAGGGGAAAGAATCAATGTATGTGTGCGAAGGTGGTGGGATTATCACCGCCATGCAAAACATTAATGGTTGAGTACAGCGTTGTTCCATCAATAATCATAATGTTTAAAACACATTAATCGGCCAACACAAAGATTTAAACGGTGGATAGTGATACCAAGGCAGCATTGTATCGTTTGAAATCAAACTCAATCAATATAGAATCAAATCCAAAGTTAATACGTGCCTTTGTAATAATTCAAAACATTAAATCAAAACCAAAAGTTCAACCAATGCGCGATTTCATAAATTCAAACCATTGTCATTCAACATGAAATCGAAACTCATATAGTGACCATGCGTTTGTCACATAATATATAATCAAAGTTTATAAAACATTGTGTCAAGAGATTTCATAAAATCGATAAGCCAAGAGCTTATAATAKTCAGGATCATATCATATAGAAWCRAGATTAACCAWGACCCCTATATAATCAAGTAYGATTCATRKATTATMATGCTCAATGCCTCATCAATTAAATAAATAAAACCAAGTTGTGHAATCARAGCGAAAGTAGGTAAATGGACATAGTTTGAAAATTATTCCAGCCACTTAATAGAAAACCAAAGGTAAGTGCCTTTGAGAAAATCATGACAGTCCAAAAAGATGGAGGAGTTTTCACGCTTTCAGTCGTGAAAAATGAATCGAAACCAAATTGCAATTGTCGCATGAAATAAAAAGAATGTATGCTTGCAAAATGCGACGATGACTTGACGTTCAGGAGACAAAAGGTGTAGGCAGCTTATATGGCAATTGAAAAAATTGAATTGGCTGCCAACACTTCCCTAATGAAATGTTGTATTTTCCTAAGATTTTGAGTATGTTCTAGAAGCTAATATTGTTAGAAGAGATGAGATTGTTTCCCTAACTGATGTAATTAGTTAAGTGAGGATTGAATTGGAATCATTCTCGAATATGAGGAAGATCTTAGGAATGGGCTTGTTTCTCTGTTCTTAGATAAATTGTAACCAAGTCTGCTCAATAAAGACATATCTCAAGAGGGGTTGGAGTGATTATAGGGTCTTAAGATTAAATTGTGGATTTGAAGTCTGTATTAGGGAATTATTTAGTAGTTTGTGGATCTAAACTATGTTTGTCTTTAGACCAGGACTAATTATTTAATTGTAAGCCCATAAGGCATGAAGAGGTGGCCAAATGAATGTAGAACATGCCAGTAAAGTGTGTGGCCAAATAATTGTGAATTAGGCTAGAACGAGAGTGAATAGAGCATGTCAAGTGAGATCAGGCTAGAGAAGGCATTATAAGCCTTATGTATTCCATGTACAGTGTATATAGTTGAATGAAGGAAAACGAACACTTTGTTTCGAGTGTCATGATGGAAAACTTTTGTTTACTATTGTATGGGCTGAATCTTTGTTTAAATCATGTGTATGAGTAAATCTCTGTCAGAGATATATTGTAGTCTTTAACCTCAGATTTACAAAGAAATTGTAATTTCAGGTCTTTGGGATATTAGAGAAATTGTGATCCTGAAGGAGATTGTGTGCATATGAAAAATCAAGCTTCATATTCCTTTATTAGCAGCGAAAAGCACAGTAAATTTCAAGCTCGAATAGAAGAAAATTATGGGTCGTCGAGTTAAATAGTTGAATGCATAGTTACCGTAGGATCAAAGGCTATCGTGAAAATAAAAGGAATCAAAGAATAATATTGATCATTGATCATGGCAAGATCAACGATCCATATCAATTCACAACGTGGATACACAGAACCCATCAATTTATGTAAGCTTAGTTCCCGACCGTAGATTCGAAGAAGGGATGAGATCCAAATCATTTGTATGGAGGGTTTGCTATAGGTCGTTAGATGTGAATTCAACAAACAAGAATCGTTGGATCAAGATAGTTCAAATATGAAGCATTAATTAAATGGGATCCATTAGATGGTGATCCAGGAAATAGATGGAAGTCGCCCATCTCAACGATGGATGAAATTGGAGCCGTTGGTCATCGAGGAGTTGAAATTGGTCAATGTTTTCCAGAGTTGTGGGAATTGTAGATCTAACCGTTCCTCAAGGAGATGGATCAACAAAGGAGATTACAAGCACAAATTGGAGTTGCAAGAAAGTTAAATTTCAGGAGGCAGTGCGCGTTAATATGAACCGTTGGGAGATTTTCCTATGTGTCTCCACATGTTTTAAGTGCGCGATGGGAAAAAGGTTAATAAACCATCAATTTGAAATGCACAGACCGTAGATCTCAAGATTAGATTAAATTGTGACCATTGATCCAGACCAGTGTTAAAAACATATGATAATATCCCATTTGATTAGCGCTTAGGATCCAATGTTGGTTGTATCAAGGAGTGCCAAGGGAGCTAGGGCTAAGGCCATAAACCAAAGATCATAATGGATGATCACATGAGGGAAAAGGTAAGTGCCAGGGGGTTGAATTATTGTTATATTTAAGCACCATTGGAAAGAACTTTGATTTATAGGTTTAGGACCTAGTGGGGCTATCAAGTGGTATCAGAGTGAGAACGCTCTTTAGAATGGGAATACCCTTGTGAATGATAAATCACAGAGGCTTAATTGTGGAAGAAGAACATTGATGTTCTTTGCAGAGATTAGAGATTGTTATAACTAGTAGATGCATGAGGAATTGTAGAGTTGCAAAGGCAACAAAGGTGAAATTTAGTTCAAATTTAGAATCTGATTGGAAATTCCAACCAGAAGGATAAATGAGATCATGGAGAAGATCTCTCAGGTAGAATTTATAAAATGTTTCGGTCTAAAATGTATTGTGGATGCAGGTAATAGCAACATGGTACAATAAGGAAGCTGTAGAGTGAAATTTATTGTAGAGAAATTTGTGTGGTAGAGTCATCAAGTAAGTTGTTGAGAGATGAGAACAACATAGGTTCTCAAGTGAAATTGAGCAATTTATTGTACAATCCTAACAACTTGGAAAGTTGAGGAGCATACGTTCTCTAGAGAGGCTATGTTGCAAAGAACCAAGAGGATACCAAGAAGATGTCTTGGTATGGGTAACAAGTAGGAGAATTGTTATAGAGAGATGAAGGAGGCTTGTTGCAGCTCACGGGTGGGCAAGGAGAGTCCACAAAAGAAAATGAAGATGACTACTAATGGTCATGAAGGAATCCACATCAAGAGAAAGAGGAAGGATGCCAAGGAAAATTGCATAAAAGGGATGATTCAAGAATATCTTGACATAGAAATGGTTGAGTTGAAAGAAGGACTCGGTGTAGTGATGATGTTTCTAGATGTGAGAAGGACCAATGTTATGGCTGGACAATGAAGAAAAAGAAGTTTAGATGGAAATTGTTGCAGACAAGGTTGACGTAGAGTATGTATACTAAGTTGGAAAAGGAACTCATAGAAGCTGAGTATGAGATGCAGATTACCTATTGTGAACTAGAGAAAGGAGATATCCTTGGAGAAGGATATGAAGAGAATGAGAGACTTGTAGGAAGTATCGGGGACTTTTTGGAAAGTTCATATCAACAAGATGATGTGCTGATAGAAGGATTGAATGAGGTTAGAAAGCCTCATGGGTTTTATTCTGACACATTGTGTGTGATTGTGGGTTTCACAAAGAAATAAATTAGACAGTTGGTTGAGACTGCCATGCATGTTGGATAAGGCAGAGATATTATTTCTAAAATCATAACAACAACATAGAATCTGAATTTGTTGGATGATAAAGGAAATATGAAGAAATGCCCAGACCAATACAAAGAAACAATTCTAAGAGAAGCATGTTGGGGACTTGATAAGTGTCTCACATAACACTTGAAGGATGTATTGGAGCAGAGAAAATTGACGATAAAAAAGACTTCAAAGTCTAGTAATTTTGAAACTAATGTTTTGTGCATGATTGTAGGGCCAAGGGATGATAAAGATCAAAAATTATTTGGAGTTGTTTTGAAGGTGAAGATGGATGAATAAGTTCATTGGTGTGAACTAGAGCAATATTTGATGCTCGAGGATGATGTTGAAAACCTCATTGATTGGTTGGAGGCATGTAAGGAATATTAGGAAAGTGTGTTTGCAGATAGCCAAGCACTAAAGGATGATGTGATGGTAGAATTGTCTCAAGCAAAGGGAGACAAGAAAAATTCAGCAAATAGGCCAATGGGAGATTGGACTATTTGTGAGAAAAATAGAGATAATTTATCTTTGTCAGGAACTCAAGAAGAAGGCATGAAGGGATAATAACAACACATGGTGGAAACAACAAAATTTTGTGGTTTTAAATCTGACAATTGGTGTATGTATGTAGGTTATGGAGATTGGGAATCCATAGAAAGCAAGCATATCCAAAATTCTCCTGTGTTTTATATTGAGATAACATTTCTTCATAAAGGAAATGAGAAGGAAGGTTGTGAAAATATGAGGAATAGAGATGTTGAGGATGTTGATGGTGTTGAATACGCAAATGAGCCAGTAGATTGGCTTGAAGATATTTCTGCAAAGGAAATGCTATATTGGGCTATAAAGGAGTACAGAGAAGCAATGATGAAATTGGATAAGAGAAAAGTTCTTGACTGGATAATGATAAGTGAAGGTATGAAGAATTTGGATTTGATTTGTTATTTTAATCAAATGCAAGACCAATGTTTGCAGGAAATATTCCATAACTTAAGTATGGAATTGAAGAGTGTGAGTTGTTTGGTACATGAATGTACTCAAAATCTTGAGAATGGCCAAAGATATGGAGATGTGGTTAAGATGCAGCTAATGGACAATGACAACATCAAGCTAAAGCAAGGATATGCATCCCAAGGAGATACTTTTGAAGGTAATCAACGATTGCAATGGGTAGCATAAATTGATTCTATAATTGAAGAATTGTGGGAGTTGTTGTAGAAAGTTTTTCTTCACCCCATGAAACTTGCTCAGAAGGCCTTTCCATTTCCCCATGGAGAATTGAAGTCCCCTTTTGCACTTCCTAGAGCCAAAAAATCATATTTTTCCACATATACGTGCCCTACTAGTTAGAAAACATGTGTATACGCAGGTTGCACCACTACAGCCCGCGTACATCGAGTTTGGTGCTCAAAATTAAAAATTGTGTCGGGTTTCCATGTCACGTCATGAGATCCATGATCCTTGACCTTCCATATTCTGGAAACGTTCTGACTCGGACCTTCAGTTCCATTTGAAGGCTATAAATTTTTCCATATCCAAACTATGGAAGAGGAGAGAATTCAACTTTTGAGAGAAAAGATACTCTGGATAAATTTTCACTTCACATTGAGTCTGCATCCCTTTGTCTTATAAAGTTTGAACACATTGTTCAGCCCCCAAGCTCTTCCCTCTTTGATGGAGAACCTCATTGTCTCTCTTATATGAGCTTGCCTTTGGTGGAGGATTGAATTGGTGGAGGCCCAGTTGGAAGGGACTTAGTTTCTCAGTTCCTAGACGTGTAGACACAAAAGTTTGTCACTTATACACTTCTATTGATCAGTTTTTAATAGAAATACTATTTTCTCGTCCAATTGATATCTTGCAAATATTTGAATTATTATTCCATGGGCATATTTGTTATGAATGTTAATGGATCATGCTATTGTATGTGCTAACATTATATATTATCACCATATGATTACATATCTTGGTTGTTGAGGACAAGTTGCAGGTATAAATCTTTGAGTTGCGTGCTCAATGGTGGTCTTCATCGAATGTCCAGATGAGGTAGGCTCTTTATCTTGTCTTGTTAGCATTTTAATTTATATAGCATACTTGGGATTAGAGTTGATTTATGTAGTCATTCTGTCTATTGTAGTTACCCCATGCCATAGAGTGATTTTCCTCGTAACATAATTAGCGACCATACTGGGGATGGGATCTTCTATTTTGGGGTTTGGAGTGTTTTTCTCCTTTGATTTCTCTCTGTTAGCCTAAGTTTCCTTGTCGCTTGACTGCTTGACAACCTATTTTTACTTTGTATATGAGTTTTTTGGCTTAACCCTTGCCCAAGCAGTGTTTTAATACATATACGCAGGTTTTCCCTTGACAAACGCATACATACGTGAGTTATTATTCTATAGGGCACGTACATACGTGGTTTTTTCTTAAACAGTCATGTACATCAACTTTTTAATCTTACTTACTGAGTTTGGTGTTTGTTGGGTGAGTTTTGATGCTTGTTGAGTCTTCTTGGGTCTCTGTCCTAACTATTGAGTGCTTGCAGAGTAATAGGAAACCTTTTTATGGTTGAATTTTCGGGCGGATTTTTCTTTCTCATCATATTTTTCATTGGTTGTCCTTGCATTTTGGTCTGATTGTTTGCTTCTTGGTATCCTACTTGGCTTGTCTCTTTTTGCTTGCAGTGGGGTCTATATATCAAGCTATTATTCAGTCATTGCATTTTCATTCTTTATATTGAAAATACAAAAATATACATTTTTCATTTTGGCATTTACTCATTTGGTTGTTTAGTATTGATCTTGATACATATATGGAGAGAGTGCATCTTATTGAAATTGCAAAGTTGAATTGAAAGTTGCATTTTAAAAATCTTGACATCTTTTGAGAATTGAAGATTAGGACTTAGCTTTATGTTTATATTCATTTCTTTAATATGTTGAGTCATAACATCATCAGTTTCACGACCACATATTTTGAGTAAACAAAGCCATTAAAAGTAATGTTGATTAATTAAAATTGATCAGAAACGATTTTATTTTTCAGAGTACACAAACAAGCATCGGGCATAGGGCCTTGGAATAGGATTTTGTGAGTAAACTTCTCCAAGTCTATTAAATTCAACATATGTGTCTGACCAGGGAGTGGTGAAATCCATTGTGTAATTAGTGACGTCAAGACACTCCGCTCACACTAGAGTTAAGCACAAGGTTACATGAATTTGGTTCCAGAGATAGCACTCTAATACCTTCTTAGCATCAAAGATATTTCTAGGGATCTATTNAGATTTACAAAGAAATTGTAATTTCAGGTCTTTGGGATATTAGAGAAATTGTGATCCTGAAGGAGATTGTGTGCATATGAAAAATCAAGCTTCATATTCCTTTATTAGCAGCGAAAAGCACAGTAAATTTCAAGCTCGAATAGAAGAAAATTATGGGTCGTCGAGTTAAATAGTTGAATGCATAGTTACCGTAGGATCAAAGGCTATCGTGAAAATAAAAGGAATCAAAGAATAATATTGATCATTGATCATGGCAAGATCAACGATCCATATCAATTCACAACGTGGATACACAGAACCCATCAATTTATGTAAGCTTAGTTCCCGACCGTAGATTCGAAGAAGGGATGAGATCCAAATCATTTGTATGGAGGGTTTGCTATAGGTCGTTAGATGTGAATTCAACAAACAAGAATCGTTGGATCAAGATAGTTCAAATATGAAGCATTAATTAAATGGGATCCATTAGATGGTGATCCAGGAAATAGATGGAAGTCGCCCATCTCAACGATGGATGAAATTGGAGCCGTTGGTCATCGAGGAGTTGAAATTGGTCAATGTTTTCCAGAGTTGTGGGAATTGTAGATCTAACCGTTCCTCAAGGAGATGGATCAACAAAGGAGATTACAAGCACAAATTGGAGTTGCAAGAAAGTTAAATTTCAGGAGGCAGTGCGCGTTAATATGAACCGTTGGGAGATTTTCCTATGTGTCTCCACATGTTTTAAGTGCGCGATGGGAAAAAGGTTAATAAACCATCAATTTGAAATGCACAGACCGTAGATCTCAAGATTAGATTAAATTGTGACCATTGATCCAGACCAGTGTTAAAAACATATGATAATATCCCATTTGATTAGCGCTTAGGATCCAATGTTGGTTGTATCAAGGAGTGCCAAGGGAGCTAGGGCTAAGGCCATAAACCAAAGATCATAATGGATGATCACATGAGGGAAAAGGTAAGTGCCAGGGGGTTGAATTATTGTTATATTTAAGCACCATTGGAAAGAACTTTGATTTATAGGTTTAGGACCTAGTGGGGCTATCAAGTGGTATCAGAGTGAGAACGCTCTTTAGAATGGGAATACCCTTGTGAATGATAAATCACAGAGGCTTAATTGTGGAAGAAGAACATTGATGTTCTTTGCAGAGATTAGAGATTGTTATAACTAGTAGATGCATGAGGAATTGTAGAGTTGCAAAGGCAACAAAGGTGAAATTTAGTTCAAATTTAGAATCTGATTGGAAATTCCAACCAGAAGGATAAATGAGATCATGGAGAAGATCTCTCAGGTAGAATTTATAAAATGTTTCGGTCTAAAATGTATTGTGGATGCAGGTAATAGCAACATGGTACAATAAGGAAGCTGTAGAGTGAAATTTATTGTAGAGAAATTTGTGTGGTAGAGTCATCAAGTAAGTTGTTGAGAGATGAGAACAACATAGGTTCTCAAGTGAAATTGAGCAATTTATTGTACAATCCTAACAACTTGGAAAGTTGAGGAGCATACGTTCTCTAGAGAGGCTATGTTGCAAAGAACCAAGAGGATACCAAGAAGATGTCTTGGTATGGGTAACAAGTAGGAGAATTGTTATAGAGAGATGAAGGAGGCTTGTTGCAGCTCACGGGTGGGCAAGGAGAGTCCACAAAAGAAAATGAAGATGACTACTAATGGTCATGAAGGAATCCACATCAAGAGAAAGAGGAAGGATGCCAAGGAAAATTGCATAAAAGGGATGATTCAAGAATATCTTGACATAGAAATGGTTGAGTTGAAAGAAGGACTCGGTGTAGTGATGATGTTTCTAGATGTGAGAAGGACCAATGTTATGGCTGGACAATGAAGAAAAAGAAGTTTAGATGGAAATTGTTGCAGACAAGGTTGACGTAGAGTATGTATACTAAGTTGGAAAAGGAACTCATAGAAGCTGAGTATGAGATGCAGATTACCTATTGTGAACTAGAGAAAGGAGATATCCTTGGAGAAGGATATGAAGAGAATGAGAGACTTGTAGGAAGTATCGGGGACTTTTTGGAAAGTTCATATCAACAAGATGATGTGCTGATAGAAGGATTGAATGAGGTTAGAAAGCCTCATGGGTTTTATTCTGACACATTGTGTGTGATTGTGGGTTTCACAAAGAAATAAATTAGACAGTTGGTTGAGACTGCCATGCATGTTGGATAAGGCAGAGATATTATTTCTAAAATCATAACAACAACATAGAATCTGAATTTGTTGGATGATAAAGGAAATATGAAGAAATGCCCAGACCAATACAAAGAAACAATTCTAAGAGAAGCATGTTGGGGACTTGATAAGTGTCTCACATAACACTTGAAGGATGTATTGGAGCAGAGAAAATTGACGATAAAAAAGACTTCAAAGTCTAGTAATTTTGAAACTAATGTTTTGTGCATGATTGTAGGGCCAAGGGATGATAAAGATCAAAAATTATTTGGAGTTGTTTTGAAGGTGAAGATGGATGAATAAGTTCATTGGTGTGAACTAGAGCAATATTTGATGCTCGAGGATGATGTTGAAAACCTCATTGATTGGTTGGAGGCATGTAAGGAATATTAGGAAAGTGTGTTTGCAGATAGCCAAGCACTAAAGGATGATGTGATGGTAGAATTGTCTCAAGCAAAGGGAGACAAGAAAAATTCAGCAAATAGGCCAATGGGAGATTGGACTATTTGTGAGAAAAATAGAGATAATTTATCTTTGTCAGGAACTCAAGAAGAAGGCATGAAGGGATAATAACAACACATGGTGGAAACAACAAAATTTTGTGGTTTTAAATCTGACAATTGGTGTATGTATGTAGGTTATGGAGATTGGGAATCCATAGAAAGCAAGCATATCCAAAATTCTCCTGTGTTTTATATTGAGATAACATTTCTTCATAAAGGAAATGAGAAGGAAGGTTGTGAAAATATGAGGAATAGAGATGTTGAGGATGTTGATGGTGTTGAATACGCAAATGAGCCAGTAGATTGGCTTGAAGATATTTCTGCAAAGGAAATGCTATATTGGGCTATAAAGGAGTACAGAGAAGCAATGATGAAATTGGATAAGAGAAAAGTTCTTGACTGGATAATGATAAGTGAAGGTATGAAGAATTTGGATTTGATTTGTTATTTTAATCAAATGCAAGACCAATGTTTGCAGGAAATATTCCATAACTTAAGTATGGAATTGAAGAGTGTGAGTTGTTTGGTACATGAATGTACTCAAAATCTTGAGAATGGCCAAAGATATGGAGATGTGGTTAAGATGCAGCTAATGGACAACGACAACGTCAAGCTAAAGCAAGGATATGCATCCCAAGGAGATACTTTTGAAGGTAATCAACGATTGCAATGGGTAGCATAAATTGATTCTATAATTGAAGAATTGTGGGAGTTGTTGTAGCAAGATTTTCTTCACCCCATGAAACTTGCTCAGAAGGCCTTTCCATTTCCCCATGGAGAATTGAATTCCCCTTTTGCACTTCCTAGAGCCAAAAAATCATATTTTTCCACATATATGTGCCCTACCAATTAGACAACATGTGTATACGCAGGTTGCACCACTACAGCCCGCATACATCGAGTTTGGTGCTCAAAATTAAAAATTGTGTCAGCTTTCCATGTCACGTCATGAGATCCATGATCCTTGACCTTCCATATTCTGGAAACGTTCTGACTCGGCCCTTCAGTTCCATTTGAAGGCTATAAATTTTTCCATATCCAAACTATGGAAGAGGAGAGAATTCAAATTTTTAGAGAAAAGATACTCTGGATAAATTTTCACTTCACATTGAGTCTGCATCCCTTTGTCCTATAAAGTTTGAACACATTGTTCAGCCCCCAAGCTCTTCCCTCTTTGATGGAGAACCTCATTGTCTCTCTTATATGAGCTTGCCTTTGGTGGAGGATTGAAGTGGTGGAGGCCCAGTTGGAAGGGACTTAGTTTCTCAGTTCCTAGACGTGTAGACACAAAAGTTTGTCACTTATACACTTCTATTGATCATTTTTTAATAGAAATACTATTTTCTCGTCCAATTGATATATTGCAAATATTTGAATTATTATTCCATGGGCATATTTGTTATGAATGTTAATGGATCATGCTATTGTATGTGCTAACATTATATATTATCACCATATGATTACATATCTTGGTTGTTGAGGACAAGTTGCAGGTATAAATCTTTGAGTTGCGTGCTCAATGGTGGTCTTCATCGAATGTCCAGATGAGGTAGGCTCTTTATCTTGTCTTGTTAGCATTTTAATTTATATAGCATACTTGGGATTAGAGTTGATTTATGTAGTCATTCTGTCTATTGTAGTTACCCCATGCCATAGAGTGATTTTCCTCGTAACATAATTAGCGACCATACTGGGGATGGGATCTTCTATTTTGGGGTTTGGAGTGTTTTTCTCCTTTGATTTCTCTCTGTTAGCCTAAGTTTCCTTGTCGCTTGACTGCTTGACAACCTATTTTTACTTTGTATATGAGTTTTTTGGCTTAACCCTTGCCCAAGCAGTGTTTTAATACATATACGCAGGTTTTCCCTTGACAAACGCATACATACGTGAGTTATTATTCTATAGGGCACGTACATACGTGGTTTTTTCTTAAACAGTCATGTACATCAACTTTTTAATCTTACTTACTGAGTTTGGTGTTTGTTGGGTGAGTTTTGATGCTTGTTGAGTCTTCTTGGGTCTCTGTCCTAACTATTGAGTGCTTGCAGAGTAATAGGAAACCTTTTTATGGTTGAATTTTCGGGCGGATTTTTCTTTCTCATCATATTTTTCATTGGTTGTCCTTGCATTTTGGTCTGATTGTTTGCTTCTTGGTATCCTACTTGGCTTGTCTCTTTTTGCTTGCAGTGGGGTCTATATATCAAGCTATTATTCAGTCATTGCATTTTCATTCTTTATATTGAAAATACAAAAATATACATTTTTCATTTTGGCATTTACTCATTTGGTTGTTTAGTATTGATCTTGATACATATATGGAGAGAGTGCATCTTATTGAAATTGCAAAGTTGAATTGAAAGTTGCATTTTAAAAATCTTGACATCTTTTGAGAATTGAAGATTAGGACTTAGCTTTATGTTTATATTCATTTCTTTAATATGTTGAGTCATAACATCATCAGTTTCACGACCACATATTTTGAGTAAACAAAGCCATTAAAAGTAATGTTGATTAATTAAAATTGATCAGAAACGATTTTATTTTTCAGAGTACACAAACAAGCATCGGGCATAGGGCCTTGGAATAGGATTTTGTGAGTAAACTTCTCCAAGTCTATTAAATTCAACATATGTGTCTGACCAGGGAGTGGTGAAATCCATTGTGTAATTAGTGACGTCAAGACACTCCGCTCACACTAGAGTTAAGCACAAGGTTACATGAATTTGGTTCCAGAGATAGCACTCTAATACCTTCTTAGCATCAAAGATATTTCTAGGGATCTATTAGTATTTGGGGGTCTTGCTAGTACCTTTACCTCCCTTAGAGGTGATGCTTTCAAAATTTTGGGCTTTGTTACCCTGCCCATATGGTGGACCTGAATTACAACAGTTCACATGTGCATTGGTTATATCGTGGTGGCTTTAGTTGCTTGACATAGGTAACCACATAGGTTACTTGCAGGGGTTATTCTGTAGGTACCATGAGTTAGATAAGGGTCAGAAAACACACAACCTTTATGGAGGATTACCTCTCTAAAGGGATCTAGTCGATTGTGTTGTTAATCCCATGAGGGCCCTTATAACTAATTCTAATACCTCTGATCTCTTGAAGGGAGTCTCAAGCCCCTCTTGGGCGAGGCATACCTACTCTAGTGAGGGAGGCCCCTTTTCAACCACTATATCCTATTTGTGTACATTGGCCTTTTTTCTTTACTTTGGTGTGCTCTCTAATTATTAGTTGGCCTTAGGATTTTGTATTGCGTTGTGAGTTTTCATGGCTATGGTTAGTGGATCCCCCGTGACTCCCTCAGTTAGCACTACCCAACCCATGGTCTTTTCTCATTCCATGGGAATGAATACTTTTGTATTTCCAAGTGGTATGCCAAATCATGATACTCAACCAATACCTTGGGCCTCTAATCATTTTTATCTTGGTATGCCAGACATGTCTTCGCACTTTCCATCCTCTATCTGGTTGCCTTATGTGAATCCTAGTTTTTGGTCTGGAGGCATGATGCCTCCTTATTCTTCCTTTTCGTTTGGTGGGAGTCATAGCCCTCAACCAACTCTTATGGTAGGAGGTTGGAATATTCCTTCCTATAGATCTAATCCTAGCTTCACTTTTCCAGGAGAAAGTGCTCAAATGGTCGATCATTCTACTTATTACATCTCGTCCATCTATCCTTCTTCCACTATGACGGTTCCTACGAATGATTTTCCCATGGTGGACCTTCATCTGTCCTCTGGTGTTTCATTCAGGGGGAGTCAGTTTTGTAGTATGGGCAACCCCCTTCACAAAGTTACTTCATCTGAGGGAAACATATATCCTCACCTAAGTAACCGTTGTCATGTCACTTTCTATTCACAAGCGGCTTCCTCGGTGAAAATTCCCTTACAACCCTTTATGAATAAGTTTGGAGTAGGATACAATCTTGTCGAACATGGCCATGGTGTATACCAAAACCCTTCCTGGCCTGCAATCTCTCAAAATCAGTCTTTCCCGAAACCTTGGTCTCAATTGTCACAACCAGTCGCTGCAAGTCATGCTGGAATCACAAGTCCAGTCACTGCAAGTCATACTGGAATTATATCGCCAACCTCTGTTAGTCATGTTGGAGATAGGTTAACAACCTATACAAGTCATGTTGAATACCAACAACCAACCACTACATGTCATGTTGGGGGCACAATTATAGTCATTGTGAGTCATACTGGCATTATTTCACCAAGCTCTGCTAGTTATGTTAGAGTTAGGTCAACAACCTCTATAATTCATGTTGAAGACATGCAACCAGCCATTGTAAGTCATGCTGGGGGCACAACTCTAGTCACTGCTAGTCACACTACACATACATCACCAACCTATGTTAGTCATGTTAGGGGTTCATCAGCAACCTCTGTTAGTCATGTTGGGGATTCATCAACAACCTCTGCAAGTCATGTTGAAGATATGCTACTAGCCTCTGTAATTCATGCTGGAGCATGTCACCAACCACTGCAAGTCATGATGGGGGAATTAATATGATTGAGAAGCTTATATGTATAGGATGTAAGCTCAAGTTCCTTTGTAGACTTTTCAAATGAGATCATCTAACTCATCTATGCCCTGCTACTTCTGTGGTACAAGAAGCACAGTCCTTATTTGATATCCCTTCGAGTTATGAGTTGTTTTTGGTTTCCCAATATTCTAATCCTTCTTTGGTTGATACAATGGTCATGTTGATGCAATATCTAACTAATACCACTCATCTTTTGGGGGGTGATGCATCTTTTGACCATGGTGTCTCGCATTCTATTCAACCAACGGTCATGTCGATGCAATCTTCACCCGACACCACTTCTATTTTTGGGGGTGATGCATCTCTATACCATGTTGTCTCGCATCCTATTCAACCAACGTTTGAATAAATGGCCATGCCGATGAAATATTCATTCGATCCCACTCTTCTTTTGGGGAGTGAAAAGTCTAAGGAAGTAACATTGTCAATGTAATCTTCGATCGATCCCACTCTTCTTTTGGGGGTGATGCATCTTTCGACCATGTCCTTAGCATGTCGAGTCTTGTACCTTCTGAACAAGGAAACCTTCCACTCTCTCTAAGTACACTCCCTCCAAGTCCTAGGATGGTTTCCTTTTATTGGAATGATCTTGTAGAGCCTCAACGTCCTTCTTATATACCCTTCCAGATAAGGGGCATTCTTTGATATATTGTAGATAAGGTAACCTTTGCAAGTATTTTATCCTCCTAAACTTGGAAATATTTGGGTTTTCCCAAGCTTTTGTCAGTTATTTGTGAGTTGTTGACTTTCGACAGAAGTCCTGCATGAGATCCCTGGCCTCCCCCATGATATTCTCCTTAGAACGACATTCTTGAGTCTGAGTTAAGCTCTTTTTTTACTCTCTAAAAAAGTGAAAATATTATAGAGTGAACTTGTCTCTTTCACACTTGTTAAATGGTTTTGAAAGGACGTCTATTTGGTGTAAGTTTAACCCTTTTTCAGACCAAGTAGACTAATTTCAAAAAATGAATACTCTAGTCATCATTGGCTAGAAGAGTTCTCCCAAGTATTGTTTTATACTTTTTTGGGCCTAGGGGACTAAATTTACGAAAAAGGACATTATTTGGAGTTAAGTTGTAATTGTATTTCATCCTCCTTCTTGCATTATTAAGCCTATTATAGGTTCCCTCTTTCCCGTTATAAGCCTATTACCTCAACAATTTGCATCACCAGCCAAGCAGAGCCTTGTTTATATCCTTTGCAGCTTGACACCCTGTACTCTAAGAGGAAATATTTCCCCGAGTGTCCACATCATGCATGCACCTCCTTACATTGAGCATAGGTATGTTCCACTGGTTGAACTATTTGCTTACTCGCGACACTCATTTCCTCCATTGTATCATAATATTCATTTGCCTATGAAAAAACAAAAAAAAGACTGGTGAGAAAAGAATATTATCTCATATTGGCATCAATCGTGTCGCCTTTGAATAGAGCACAAACTTTTGAGTCCAATTATTATCCAAAGTTTGGGTTTAGCATGACCTTAGGAAGCCGAGATCGTTACTTAGATTTTACTCCTCTAACTAGTTACTCTTCCAATCCCTATGAAGAGTGTGATTGATGCCTCCTGCATCACGAAGGTTCATTATCAATTCTATGTTGCCAGAGTCCCCCATATGTCTCATGCTCTTGTTCAAAGGATTTCTATAAGCCCGTGTCGACCATTTCTCATAACTCTTGACTTTGCATGTCATCCATACCCTCAGTGTGTCTTAGAGTTACATGAAGTTTTATTCCTACCATGCACATTAGTCCTGCTTTCATTAAGGGCAGGTAACCTTGAACCCAACAGTTGACATCTCCTCATTGGTCTCTAACTGGGGGGTTTCCCTTGTGCTCAATTACAATAAATCTATTCACACATTGGAATTCATGCAATGTCTTAGATGACATTAGCGTTATTGGTGGTTTCCTCGCCTTTATCAGCAATTTTCCTTATTGGCTTCTATTCAGAGGGTCTTTTTCGTGCACTACCTACATCCGGTGCATGCGAAAGATGCACATGGTCATTGCTTTGTTAACATCCTCTTCGTCCGATTTCCTCCAAATCATCAAGGTATTGATTTATACCTTGTGTTGACTGATGAGAGATGCCTTAATGCTCTCCTTTCAGCGGGTCTCCTTCCATCGAATTCAAATCATCTATTCTGGAAACGAGGCCTAGAGTCCTATGAGTACCTAGAGGCTTGCAGTCATCAGTGGAAGGTTATCTCACCATTGACAGTTGGGAATACATCAATGTCTCCTGATCGATGGATTCTTCAACTATTTGACCTCAACACCTTTATTCACATTTGTAAGAATATACTCGGTGCCTTGATACCTACTTTCATTATCGGTAGGATATCTCGGGTTTGTTAATGGTATACCTTAATGACCAGTAATCAAACAAAGTCTCATTGTGTTCGACCTCAACTCCTTTATTCATATGATGTAGAATTACACCTTTGGCGAATCATGTAGAAGACTTGAAGACATCAGTTTATAGTGGCAACTTTCCTGATCTATTGCTATCATTCATTGGACTAGTACCTATATGATTTCAATGATCATGGGATATCAAATTGTACTCCATTGTATATAGATATCTTCAGATTGATTTTGAGATTGGTTTTCACTGGGCCTTGTTCATGACTATGACAACCTATGGAATGCATCTACTTTGTATTGCCTATTCATGGCCATGAACAACTGTTTGGTATATTTCCACATGGACCTACAGTGTAATTAAAATTGGCAGCCATGTGTGCAAAGTCATTATGGATTGTAATATTCTCATGAGCAACTAGTTATTCTAGCTGAATCTCCATTACTCCACTTCTGGGAATTATAATGTATTTCAGCCATCGCAGATACTCCTCTAACCTCACACATTAGGGGGCATCCGTTATAGCAAGTTTTTCCTAACCCCATGTAACTTGCTCAGAAGGCATTTCCATTTCCCTATATAGACTTGAAGTCCCCTTTTGCACTTCCTAGAGCCAAAAAATCATATTTTTCCACATCTACGCGCCCTACCAGTTAGAAAAACACATATATGTAGGTTTCACCACTACAACCCGCGTACATCGAGTTTGGTGCTCAAAATTAAAAATTGTGTCAGGTTTCCATGTTACATCATGAGATCTGTGATCCTTGACCTTCCATATACTAGAAATGTTCCAACTCAGCCCTTCAGTGCCATTTGAAGGCTATAAATTGGGCCATATCCAAACCATGGAAGAGGAGAGAATTCAACTTTTGAGAGCAAAGACACTCTGGAGAAATTTTCACTTTACATTGAGTCTGCATCCCTTTGTCCTTTAAATTCTAAACGCATTGTTCATCCCCCAAACTCTTCCCTCTTTGATGGAGAACCTCATTGTATCTCTTATATGAGCTTGCCTTTGGTGGAGGATTGAAGTGGTGGAGGCCCAACTAGAAGGGACTTAGTTTCTTAGTTCTGAAACGTGCCGAAATGGAAGTTTGTCACTTATACACTTATGTTGATCATTTTTTAAAAGAAATACTCTTTTCTCATCCAATTGATATCTTGCAAATATTTGAATTATTATTCCATGGGCATATTTGTTATGAATATTAATGGATTATGCTATTGTATGTCCTAACATTATATATTATCACCATATGCTTGTGTATCTTGGTTGTTGAGGACACTTGGCATGTATAAAGATTTCAGTTGCGTGCTCCACAGTGGTCTTCATCGAACGTCCAGACGCGATAGGATCTTTATCTTGTCTTGTTAGCATTTTCATTTATATAACATACTTGGGATTATAGTTGATTTATGTGGTCATTCTATCTGTTGTGGTTTACCCCATGCCATAGAGTGATCTTCCTGGTAACAGGAGTTGATGAGGAAGTATTCCAGGTGGAGAAGCTTTGAGGTAAAGAAGATGATAAGTCAAAACTCATAGTTGACTAAAGAGAGGAGGATGAAATAACATATATTAACAATTGAGCAACAACATGAATGGAAAGCATGTAGAGAGTTACAAACTAGACTTTGGGATCCAGGAGGACTTCATCAGCTTATGGAAACACATGATCAGGAGACCATGGATGTTTTTAACCTTAGGATTCTGATGCAGGAGCATCTACACTTCCAAATATAAGACCTAAGGAGTAGACCTAGGAGGTCTCTCAAAGTTTACTAAGGGAGTTGGTTCCCTAATGAAATGTTGAATTTTCCTAAGATTTTGAGTATGTTCTAGAAGATGATATTGTTAGAAGAGATGAGAATGTTTCCCTAACTGATGTAATTAGTTAAGTGAGGATTGAATTGGAATTTTTCTCGAATATGAGGAAGATCTTAGGAATGGGTTTGTTTCTCCATTCTTGGATAAGTTGTAACCAATTGTGCTCAATAAAGACAGCTCTTGAGAGGGGGTTGGAGTGATTATAGGGTCTTAGGAGTAAATTGTGGATCTGAAGTATGTATTAGGGAATTTTTGATTAGTTTGTGGATCCAAACTATGTTTAGCTTCAAACCATGACTAATTATTTAATTATAATCATGTAAGGCATGCAGAGGTGTCCAAATGAATGTAGAATATGCCAAGAAATGGTGTGGCCAAATAATTATGAATTAGACCAGAAGGAGACTGAATAGAGCCTACCAAGTGAGATCATCCTAGAGAAGGCATTATAAGCCTTATGTATTCCATGTACAATGTATGTAGTTGAATGAAGGAAAATGAACACTTTCTTTCAAGTGTCATGGTGGAAAACTTTTGTTTACTATTATATGGGTTGAATCTCTGTTTAAATCATGTGTATGTGTAAATATCTGTCAAAGATATATTACAGGCTTTAACCCCGAATTTACGAAGAATTTGTAATTGCAGGTCTTTGGGATATCAAAGAAATTGTGATCCTGAAGGAGATCGTGTGCATAGGTGAAATCGAACTTCTTATTCCCTTATTAATAGCAAACAACACAATAAATTTCAATCTCGGATCAAAGAAAATTATGGTCCGTCGAGTTAAATAGTCCAACGCATAGTTACCATAGGATCAAAGGTTATCGTGCAAATAGAAGGAATCAGAGAATAATCTCAATCATTGATGACGACAGGATCAACAATCCATATCAATTCACAACGTGGATACACATAAGCCATCAGTTTATGGAAGCTTAGTTCCCAACCATTGGATTGAAGGAGGGATGAGATCATAGTCATTTGTATGGAGGATTTGTTATAGGCCGTTAGATGTGAATCCAACAAACAAGAATCGTTGGATTGAGATAGTACAAATATGAAGCATTAATTAAATGGGAGCGGTTGGATGGTGACCTAGGAAATAGATGGAAACCTCCCATCTCAACGACGGATTAAATTGGATGTTAGGGACCTAACCCCTTACATCGGTAGAACAATGTATTCTGATGTAATAAAGGTCAATATTAATAAGGCCTTTCAATAAGGTAGAATAAATCGAATGTAAAAAGACCTAATAGAAGATTTTGCTTCTAGACATATTTAGTATAAATAGGAGTCGAGGGTATGTGAACCCTAGCTTGGATATTATTGTAATAGAGCTCTGCTCGATTGGAGGTTGCCCCCTCGAAGAGGCCCGTGAACATTGCTCTCAGTAATCAAAGTTCTCTTTCTGGTGTTATTATGTTATCATTTTAGTATTATTATGGTGTTATTCTAGTTATATTGTTGTTCATCTGCCATTTCTTTCATTTTATTTCTGTTCTGCATACTTTTTATATCTGGAATATTACAAGTGGTATTAGAGCACTTTTCTTGGCAGAAAATTGTGGGTTAATTTTTTTTCAGGGTAGAGACGTATTCCGACATATTTAAGCCACAAAGATTTGTCGTTACACGCATAAACCCATAATTGATGGATTCATACACGTAGGAAATACAAGTGGTTCTTAAGCACACATCTGTTGGCCACCCTTGTAACACATGTTGGTACCCCTTCGAGTGGTAGCGCATCAGACAACACCTGTGTACGGATCGGACTAGATTTCCTGAAGCCCTCTGTAGATAAATTGATCGGTTTCCTGACTATTATAGTGCCAGCAAGAACAACACTCGGGAAGATACTCTCTAGTACCTGGGTAGTCGGGTAGTACGACTAAGGGCACGGTCTAGCCTCCTTAGTTAGTGCCCTGAGATATTGGGTCGATTACTATTGTTGGACCCCGCACGTATATCAAAGAGCTATAGCACGGGGCAAACCCTTGTCTATAGAACCCTTGAGTACCTAAACCTTGGGGACGGAAACAAAAAAAAATTAAAAAGGTAAGATCTATATCCACGCAACTGTGTTCGAGTTGCCAAATCACTACACATTTCTTCTTGGTTAAGCATTTTGGAATTTCATCACTGCATTATTCTTCAGACTGGAGTATAACTCATGGATTTATATCTTTTCCCTTATCACATTCATACATATCATTTTTCAGCAAATTTTTTGACCCCACCTGCCTCGTTTCGGTTCCCTCGTCATCATGGCCCATACTTGTAGCAAAGACTTGGAAGCTCGCTTCAATACCTTGCAATCTAATTTTACAGAGACCCAACAAGAAGTGAAACAGCTCAGTGCTAATGTTACCTCCATCAATACAACCATGCAGTCCTCCATCGCCGCCTCAATCGAGGAAATCAAACAAGACATGACTACCCAACTTGAATCTATCTTTTTGATGATCTGCACCAAGCTACATATCCTTGTAGATAACCCTTTATCTGACCCACCCCCACATACCAAAGCTGAAACTTCCTCTCATTCCCATAATTTTCAGCACCATCACTTTCAGTGTGACATGTGCCTTCCGTAGGTGGATGTGACTAAATTTGATGGCTCGGATCCCACTAGTTGGGTAACCCAAATGGAACATTATTTCTCTTTATACGACATTACAGATGACTTAGCCAAACTCTAGTATGGTGTTCTCAATCTAGATCAAGAACGTTGGCAATGATGGCAATGGAGAAAAAATTCTCGTCAAGGGTATATTGCTTGGACACACTTTATGGTAGAGATTTATGAATGCTTTGACACTAACACCAACCATTTAGGACATTTGACAAAGTTGAAACAATCAGGAACAATGGAATACTTTATAGCTTCTTTTCATTGCCTAGCTTTTCAAACAGAGGGCATGTCTGATGCCTTTTTCTGAGAATGTTTTATCAGTGGCCTCAAGGATGATATTCGTGCCCATGTCCTGATGGATTGGCCTCAAAGTTGGGTGGAGGCTACTAAAAGAGATAAAGAAGCACAACAGGCTGTATCTTCTCAAAACCAAAAACCCCCCTTGATTCCTTGCACTAAACTAGTAAATCCCACTACTCCCTTTACTCCACTAAAGATCCAAAAATTGACCAGAGCTGAAATGGTTGAACGCCAACTCAAAGGCCTTTGTTATAATTGTGATGAAAAATATTGTCCGGGCCACAAGTGTAAGGAACAAAATGTTTTTATGGCCATCTCGGAGGATGTTTCAGAAGAGGATGTTGAAACTCCCCTTGTGTCGAAGTCACCTGAAACCATGAACGTAACCCCTCCCTCGGACCCTCCCGAAGTAGAATCGATCATTTCCCTAAATGCTCTCACCGGTTTCTCTTCTCCCCAAACCCTCAATCTAATTAGTTACATCAAGCATAGGAAGGTCATCATTCTAGTTGATGGTGGCAGTAGCCATAATTTTATTCATCGCGGCATTGCCTAAGAAACTCATTGTTATATCCATGTCGTCAATAATTTCCAAATCATGATTGCTAGTGGCGACTCCATGTAATGTGGAGGGCGTTGTGAAAATGTGTGTCTCCAAATTGGTGACTACCACCTGAAATCTCATATGTTTGCTATCGACATGGGTGGTTGTGACATTTTTTTGGATGCAGACTGGCTAAGAACTTTGTGTCCCATTCTCATGGATTTCAAGGAATTAACCATGCAATTCGACCAGGAGGGACAAAAATATAAGTTCCAAGGCATCACCATCAGTTCACCAGAGATCATTAGTTCCCATCGCATGGAAAAGCTGCTAAAAAAAGGTCATTTTGGCGTTATTGCCCAACTCCATGCCATACAGGCAATTGAGACACCCTCTATGCCACAATACCTCTAATCCATCCTCTCTAAACATCAAGTGGTATTTTCCACTCCCCAAGGACTCCCACCTTCCCGTGGTGTTCATGATCATTCCATTGCCCTTATACCAGGAATCCTCCCTCCCAATATTCATCCCTATCGTCATCCCTTTTCCCAAAAAAATGAAATTGAGAAAATGGTTCAAGAACCGCTCAACGCAAACGTTATCCTCCCTAGTATGAGCCCCTAGTCTTCTTCCATGGTCATGGTTATGAAGAAAGAAGGTTCTTGGCGCATGTGTCCTGACTTTCATGCCCTCAACAAACTCACCATTAAAGACAAATTTCCCATTCCTGTCATTGATGACCTCTTGGATGAATTGAGTGGCGCCCAGTTCTTTACTAAACTTGATCTTCATTTTGGCTACCACCAGATCTGTATGAAAGAGGCATACATTCCTAAGACTGCCTTTAGAACTCATGAGGGCCACTATGAGTTTTTGTTCATGCCCTTTGGCTTGTGTAATTCCCCCTCCACCTTCCAAAGCCTCATGAATCATGTCTTTCTCCGTCATTTTGTCTTAGTTTTCTTTAATGATATCCTCATCTATAGAAAAACCTGGATAGACCGCCTTTCTCATGTGGACCGAGTTCTCTATCTACTCTCTCAGCACCAACTTTTTCTGAAACAATCTAAATGTGCTTTTGGTGCCTCATAAGTCTAGTACTTGGGCCATATTGTTGGCAAGAACGGCGTCAGGGTGGATCCTAAAAATATTGAAGCTATGCAAGATTGGCCTCACCCAAAGACTCTGAAAATATTGCGAGGATTTATGGGCCTAATAGGTTATTATCGCAAGTTTGTTAAGAATTATGGAAATATTGCGGCACCTCTCATGACACTCCTTAAAAATAATTCTTTCACTTGGACCCCAGCAGCTGCTCAGGCTTTTCAAACCTTGAATATGGCCATGTGCACCACTCCAGTCCTGGCCCTTCCTGATTTGACAAAGACCTTTGTCCTGGAATGTGATGCTTCAGGGAAAGGTATTGGCATTGTCCTTATGCAAGAGGGTAGACCTTTGGCCTTTACTAGCAAACAACTATCTAAACGAAATTTGGGCAAATCAATATATGAAAAGGAAATGCTAGCTATTCTCCATGCTGTTGATTTATGGGGCCCTTATCTATTGGGGCAACGCTTCCAAATTAAGATAGACAATCAAAGCCTCAAGTATTTTCTAGAACAACACATTTCCTCCCCAGAGAAACAGAAATGGGTGACTAAGCTATTTGGATATGATTATGAGATCATTTACAAGAAAGGCAAAGATTGGCTCCGAAAATATGAAGATGAAGGCTCCCTTTTGTCTCTCTCCTTCATTGTACCGGATTGGCTCCAAGCCGTTCGCCAGGAATGGCTACATGATCCCAAAAGTTCGCATGTGATACAATAATTGCAGTCCAATTCTCCAGTTTCCCTAGGGTACTCATGGCTCCATGATGAGCTTCGATACAAAGGTCGTTTGTATTTAAGTAAACAATCAAAACTTAAATCCACGGTGCTTTCTGAGCTTCATGCTACACCCATAGTTGGGCACTCCGGGTTTACCAAAACCTATGACAAGGTCAAATGTTCTTTTTTCTGGGATGGTCTGAAACAAGATGTTTGTAATTTTGTGGTTGAATGTGATGTGTGTCAACGTAACAAGGGAGAAACAGTCAAATCTCTAGGCACACTACAACCGCTTCTGATTCCACCTGCTATTTGGAGGGATATATCTATGGATTTTATTATAGGCTTACCTAAATCAGGTAATAAATTAGTCATCATTGTGGTAGTTGATCACCTTTCCAAGTATGCTCATTTTTGTGCTCTTCAACACCCATTTACAACATCCATAGTGGCTCAAATTTTCATGGATCAAATCTTCAAGCTTCATGGCATGCCACATTCTATTGTTTTTTATCGCGACCCAACTTTCACCAGCAATTTTTGGCAAGAACTATTCAAGCTACAAGGCACCCAATTGCATCTCAGCATAGCTTATCATCCCTAGAAGGATGGTCAAGATGAAGTTGTCAACAAGTGTTTAGAAACATATATGAGGTGTTTTGCATCAGAAAAGAAAAATCAGTGGGCTCAATGGTTACCCCTAGCTGAATGGTGGTACAACACTTCATACCATACAGCTACACGCATCACTCCTTTTGAAGCGGTCTATGGAAAAAATAAACCTTCAATCCTCTCATATTTACTAGGTGTCTCGAAGGTCCAGGTGGTTGACCAAACGCTTACAGTTCGAGAGGCTATTCTCTGTACCCTCAAAGAGAATTTGGTCATGGCTCAGAATCACATGAAGCAACAAGTTGATCAAGGTCGCTCTGAACGTCAAATTGCAAAAGGGGATCAGGTGTTTCTTCAACTGCAACCTTACAAGCAAAATTCCCTCAAGGAGGACCATTGTCAGAAGTTGTCGCCCAAATTTTATGGTCCTTATACAGTTCTCAAGTGTTTGGGACATGTGGCCTATCAGTTAGATTTTCCTAGTCACTCTAAGCTACATCCCATTTTTCATGTTTCAGGCTTGAAGAAGGTGATTGGAACTAAGTGCCAATCTCAAACCAACCTTCTCGAATTGGACGAAGAAGACTCCATTTGGCTACAACCACAAGCAGTTTTGGACCAGCATGAGCGTCGCGTGCATCAGTGAACCATCAAGGAAGTGTTAGTCTAGTGGAAAGATACAACTCCAACAGATGCCACTTGGGAACCAGCTACCATTCTGCAGCAATTTCCATATCTCAAGCCTTGAGGACAAGGCTTCTTTTAAGGGGGAAGACATGTTAGGGACCTAACCCCTTACATCAATAGAACAATGTATTCTGATGTAATAAAGGTCAATATTAATAAGGCCTTGTAATAAGGTAGAATAAATCGAATGTAAGAAGACCTAATAGAAGCTTTCGCTTCTAGAAGGATCTTCCTCT
>JZKD02S1390727.1:55425-80962 GCA_000966675.3 Picea glauca
TGTTATGAAGAAGTTATGATGTTTTTACCCGAAACACCTGTTTTTGACTAGTTTCAGGACTAGCCACAAACCCTATTTTCCACGGAGTGTAAATCCAAAAATACAATGAACCACAAGCTGAATTTTTTACCATAGATACTTGGATATGTTTTCTTAATGATAGATAAAATTCAAGGTCTGAATCATTACATAAAAAGAGTTATAGCAAAAATGGTGAGATGACCTGTAAATAACATACCTTAGAAAACACCATCAAAAGAATTTATCCTTCCTTTCATTTCAACCTTATTTTCTTCACCTTCCCTCATAATTCCGGCTTAGATATCCTTGGTTACCTAAGACACCTATAGATATTTAATATGCTCAAGTGTGATTAAAATGAGAGAGCCTTTCCTCTTATTTATACTCTCCAAGTAGCTTCCTTAAAAACATCTTCTAGGTCACTTGGCCCCACTTTCCTTATTTCAGGGTTAACCCACTTCTAATTTCTCCATTAAATTTATTATTGAAATAATTTATTTTGTATTCACTTTGAATTATAATACACTCATTACTTCAATTTATTATTTACCTTTTAGAAACTCTTAAACCACTTTGACTTCTTTGACCTTTTGGGGCTTCTAGATGACATATGAGGGTCCTCCAACTTCGTAAGGACATAACTCTCAAACCGTGAGGAGTTATGTGACATTCCACATAACACCATAAATGGAATGACATGTACTATGCATATAGAATAGTATTATCTGAAAATATATCATAACTCATACCATTATCCATCAAACAAACTTGGGTCCATTACCCAAAGCCGGGGTCTCCAACTTCTCATGGCCATAACTCTCTAACCGTGAAGAGTTATGTGACGTTCCACACACCACCGGAAATGGGATGAAAATAACTATCCATATAGGATAGTTTACCTAAAAAAATCATTGTCATTGATTTCCAGGAGATTTGTGTCGACAGATCTGAGACTTCGGGGAAATTTACTTCGGAGGATTTCGAGTGTGGAGTGTGGCAAACTCCCGAAGTCCTGAATGTCGAAGTAGATCACAATCATCTTTTGCGGAGAGAATGTGGCAAGAGATCCAGAAGTATAGGGGGGGGGGTATTAATGCTCTGAAATGAAGCTGACATGGCGGAGAAGATCTGGACCGCCAGATCCAGAAGGATATGTGGCATGAATCTGTCATCTTCAGATGAAATCACTTCGAGAGGAACGAGTGCATAGGTTTTGAAACTCCCAAAGCCCGAAGAGACAAACTGGTTTGTGGCCGTCGATATGTGGGAGGTACGTGTCAACAGATTGTGAACTTTGGGTGAAATCATTCCGAGAGAAAGTGGGTGTGGAAAATTCGAAGACATATGAAGGCCGAAAACCCAAAGTGGACTAGATTCGTTGATTCGAGGTGGATGTGTGGCGCCTGATCTAGAACTTTGGGTACATAATACTCTGGGGGAAAACGAAGGTCGAAAGTGATGAACTCCTGAAGCATGGATTTCTGAATTGGATCTTGATCGTTGATTGTGAAGGAGGCCGATGACCGTTGATCTGATCTTGGTTGAAGGTTCCGAAGTCGTGAAGTGACAGGAGGTTAAGCCTTGGGTCATAGCCCAAGGTCACGTGAAACGAAGGAGATAGTGCCCATTAGTGTGAGATTTAGAAAAGGGTGCTAAGAGAGTAGGACCTGCGGATAACCGTTGATCCGAGAAAGGAAAAATCGACAGTGAGGAATCATTGTGGGGAGCGGGGAAAAAAATAGCGAACGTGCTAGTTCACATCCTGCTATTTACCAACGTCATTGATGTCATTAGGATGGGGGATCAACGACCACGATTTAAAGGAGATTTGGGTGAGTACTTATCTGATTGTGAGGATAGAACTCTTCGATAAAGAGAGATCACGTTGCCAGTCCACAATTACTGTGAACCATTGATTGATGGGAAAGTCGGTAACAATCAGATCTAGACCATGAAAACACTAAGGGTGATAACAGGGCTTGTATTTTGAGTTTGAGACCAGCAAGGTCCCGAGGAGTTGATCCAACTCAAGAATAATTAGCAATCCTTGATCGAGAGGTCGAGCATCCCCAAGGAGAGAAGGGGGGTCTGCATCAAGTGCTATCAGAGTCGAAATTTTCTTGCAGACAATAGGCATTGGAGATAAAAGGTAGTCTGATAACATCAAATGGTATCAGAAGCATAAGTTTTCCTGTAGACAACAGGTGAAGGGGCAGACAGAGTGTGATGCTCTGTGAATGATGTTTGCACATATGTAGCAACAAATGGATAGTGAGGTAGGTTGGAGGGAAAAGTTGGAGATGCTCCGGGTGACAGAATAATGCACAAACTTTTCAAGAGGGAAAGAAGGGGGTGAAAATGGATATTGAAGGCCATTGGTGTGGTTAAGACAAGGACCACCAGTAGAAAACCAAAGATGAGATAGAATAATAGCTCAGGGAGGTCAGAGAAGGGATGGAGAGGCTAACATGGAGGATGCAGTAGGAAACAAAGGTACACTAGACATATGAATGTCCTTTGAATAGGAAAGCAAAGTGGCTCATCCAGAAGTTGTTAGCCAGAAGACAACAACAAGTAGTGAGGAAGTGGTTGAGGCATGATGAAAACCTCAGTGCCATAGAGGAGAAAGTGACTCGCATCTGTGAACCAGATATTGGGAGGAACCTCAGTGATGAGGAGGAGATGAGATCAGATAGAGATCTCATGAACTGCCAGAAGGCGAGAGATAAATTCTTATATTTCCGGATGGGCGATAAGATGGGATCAAGCAGAGATCTCATGGACTGCCAGGAGGGCAGGACTAGAATCCCAATTTTCCAGGTGGGCAGGAGAAAGGTTAGACTATATGAAGGTATCAGGAGCTCTAAAGAGAGTTCAGATCAACAAGGGGTGCTGGCAGATGAAATGGAGGAAAAGGAGAGGCCTCATCTGTATGAAGATTCATGTGCAGTTGCAGGCTAGGTGAATGAAGATGATGAGAAGTTAAATACTTCCATCACAGAGTAGGAGGATCAGAGGAGTGTTCTGATCATTGGGGGAATTCGAAAAATCCTTCCTAACAGTCCAACAGAGGCTAGTACAAGTGTTGCATATGAGGATACGATGCAACATGAATCCAAGAGAGAGGCCATGGGGCCTAATGATTTTAAAACTAACTGTCTCTGTGATGCAAGTGCAGGAGAGGAAACACAACCAACAAGGACTGTCAAAGAGGAGGAGAAGGAGAAGAAAATGATGCCTGCCCCAACACAAAAAGAGGAGCATTCATATGAATTTCTCACTCAATGGAAGCAAGAGCTAAATATGTTGGAGGATTGGTTGAATAATCCAGAATAAGAAAAGGACTGCCATGATGCAGTCATGCAAAGGGAACCAGGATGCCGACATGAGGAGAAACTGGAGGAAGCTGAAGATATGTCAACAAGGGAGATGAAAAAAGTCAATCTGTCAGAGGAGGAATCTAAGAAACAACTCAGAGGTGAGACTGCAGAACTGGATTTTGCAACAGAGTGGTCAACTAGTGCCACTGGAAATGAAGATGAAGTAGGGGATCAAATTGATCTATCCATTAGTAAGGATGAAACACAACAGAGTTGCATCCATGAGAGGAGAAATCAACTAGCAGAGACTGCCATGGAGGAGGAAGAACACACATTACAATGTGCCCAAGAGATGGAGAAAGAAGAATGTTGGGTGGAATTACTCGGAAATTTCAGCCAAAAAGATGAACATGAAGAATTGGAACCTACAATAGTAGCAGGAGGAGAAAAACATTCATAGGAATGGCTCAATTTTTTCATCCAAGAAGATGAAAAAGAGATAATTGTAGAATGTGAACCTACAACAGAGGAGAGAGGAAAATATAGCATGGATTTTGCTGATCTGTGTGAAGAATTGGAGGCCCTAGAGAGAAGGGTAAAGATGAAAAGTCAGCTAGTCCAACAAGTCAAGTTGGAAATTGATGGAAAGGAGATGCAACAGAATGAGATGAAGGAGAAGAGCCAACCACTTGACTAGTTGGACAAAGAAATAGAGGATATTAATAGATTTATGTTGGAAGCAGCACAAGAATCAATCAATAGAGAAGGATGGAACAGAAGAGGACCTGCAGGAGTAGCAGAGGCAACAAGGAAGAGGAGCAAGTGGACAACTCCAATTTTAGGTTTGGGACCCTCAAGGATCTCCACATCATATTAGAGGGAGCCATGAGATGGATCTCATGATTTTCCCAACAATGGAGTATGATGCAGGAACATTCTCAACAAGAACATGTGGACATACAACTCTGCGCCTTAGTGCGTCATTGAATCATTTTAGAAACTTAAACACTGGTGTTTCCTGCAAATCTTTCTTGAACTGATTGAAAACTGAAGAAGATCAAAATTCTTGGGATTGAATGATCACGAGTGATTTGGGAGTTTTACTCCTAGACTTTAATGTAACGGAACTTAAGTAGTTGTAAGTTTTTTCTTCGAGAATATAGATTGTCAGGGGGAACCCTAAGAACCCTCTTATATAAGTAGAGGTATTGTATGCCCAAATGAGGCTGCTAGAGGAGTATTGTTACTGAATAGGAGGTAGCTGCAAATTAGTAGGAGATTTATGTGATTTAGTTGTTAATGAATTTTAGTTATTGTTTTATCATGGCTGTTGCTATTGTTTACAGTTCCCCATTATTTTATGTTTCCATGAATGAATGAGTTATGATATTGAGCATATGATATTGTGAAGCATTTGAATAAGCTTCAATTGTTTCTCTTCGTTGAGTTCATGAAAGGTGTGCATATAATGTGCAAGGAGTGCGTTTATGGAGTCTGTTTCGACTTAGAAGCTTAGAAGAGATAGCGCAGAACTTTCATTTGCAAGGAGTGGAAAGGGACTGCTGTAAGGCATGCACAGTCGCCCGCAAGAAGTTAAGTCTTGTGTAGGAATCTGTTGCAAGGAGTGCATAGATCGGAGGTTCAACTAAGTGTCAGAGTAAGCCCTCTAAGGAGTTAAAGGGTTTGAGAGATAAATCTCAAGAGAGATAGCGGAAAAAAATATTCAAAGGGAGTGAAGCTCTGAAGGCTTCATGAGCCATCGACAAAGATCCGTCCAGGAGGGAGCAGGATTGTTCCAGATTGTTGGATCTGGGCAAATCGCATGAGTTTTAAGTCTTTGCGTGCACAAAAGAGTGAGGATTTTCCGATGTCCCAAAGGGGTCATGGACTGTCCATCATCCAGAGGGACAGGTGGCATAAGATCCACGGCTCTGGAGCGAAAGCACTTTAGAAGTTTTGGGTTTGAGGAGAAAGAGAAATCGTCGAATAGCCAAAGAGTTGAAGTAGATCCAAGTCGTCGGTTTCTAGGAGACTCATGTCGACAGATCTGAGACTTCGGAGAAATTCACTTCGGAGGATTTCGAGTGTGGAGTGTGACAAACTCTCGAAGTCCCGAAGGCTGAAGTAGAATGCAATTGTTCGTTGCGGAGAGCACATGGCAAGAGATCCGGAGGTATGGGGGGGATTAATGCTCTGAAAGGAAGTTGACGTGGACGATAAGATCTGGACCATCAAATCCAGAAGGATACATGGCATGAATCTATCATCTTCAGGTGAAATCACTCTGCGAGGAATGAGTGCATAGGAGTTGAAACTCCCGAAGCCCGAAGATCCGAAGTGGCTTGTGGCCATTGATCTGTGGGAGGTACGTGTCAACAGATCGTGAACTTTGGGTGAAAGAGTTTCGAGAGAAAGTGGGCTTGGAAAAGTCGAAGACATTTGAAGGTCGAAGTATCAAAGTGGACTAGAGCCATTGATTCGAGGTGGACACGTCGCGCTTGATCTATAACTTTAGGTACAGAATAATCCAAGTGAAAGCAGAGGTCGAAAGTGCCAAACTCCCGAAGCGTGGAGTCCCAAAGTGGATCTTGATCATTGATTGCGAAGGAGGTCGAGGACCATTAATCTAACCTTGGTTGAAGGTTCCGGAGTCGTGAAGCTCTAGGATGTTAGGCCTTGGGTCATGGCCCAAGGTCACATGCAATGAAGGAGCTAGCACCCGTTAGTGTGAGATTTGGAAAAGGGTGCTAGGAGAGCAGGACCTGTGCATAACCGTCGATCTGAGAATGGGAAAATCGATGATGAGGAATCATTGCGGGGATTGAAGAAAAAATTAGCTAACGTGCTAGTTCGTAGCCCGCTATTTACCAGTGTTGTTGATATCGTCGGGACAGGGGATCAACGACCATGATTTAAAGGAGATTTGAGTGAGTACTTCTCTAATTGTGGGGACACAACTCTCCTATAAAGAGTGATCATGTTGGCAGCCCACAATTACTGTGAACCATCGATCGACGAGAAAGTCGGTAACGGTCATATCGTGACCGTGAAAACACTAAGGGAGATAACATGGCCTGTGTTAAGAGTTTGAGACCATCAAGGTAGTGAGGAGCTGATCCATCTCGAGAATAATTAACAATCCTTGACCGGAAGGTCGAGCAACCCTAAGGAGAGAAAGGGGGTCTGCATCAAATATTCAAGTTTCTTTCTAAAACCTAAAGGATACAAGGTGGGAGATTGGCATTGGTTATATGATAAAGTATAAGCTCGAGTTTCTTTCTGGGGGAATGATCCTCTTTCTCGTGAAGGAAGAATAACATTAATCAAATATGTGTTAGAGAGCATCCTAGTTTATTGGACTGCCATTTTTGGGGTTCCCAAAGGCATTCTTTCAAAAATTAAGAATCTTAGCTTTTGTTTTATTTGGTCTAGATCTAAGATTTCATGTGGCACTGTTGTATTCAAGTGGAGTTGTGTGGCATCATCGTGGTGTTCCCTAAGAAAGTGGGGGTCTAGGCTATAAATAACATTTCCTTGTTCTCTTTATGCCTAGTAGCTAGAACTATTTGGAGACTCACCCATAATGAGTCCCTTTGGGGAAGAGTATTAAAGTCAAAATACTCTAAGGGATGTCGATTAAATACTGGTACAAGAAACCTGTCAAACCATTGGCCAGGTCTATTGTATGGAAATCCCTTACATCCACTTTTCCCTTAGTAGGGATTTGGACAATATAGAAGATCAGAAATGGGAAAAAAATCTGAATTGGTTCAAAATCATGGATGGGTGCTAGGGATGATTATGCTCTCTCTAATTCTCTCATTAAATCTCTTCATGAAGTTGGTATTCACTATCTGACAGATGCCCAAGATCAAATCCATCAAATTAGAGGAAGATTAGGCTGGAAAGATAGCAATGATATTGCATTGTCTGGCTCGTTGGCAGATGAATAGTCCTGTTTCATCGGTTGTCTCACTTCCAATTTTGTCCATTTTAATGAAGAAGTTAACTCCCTTTGTTGGTCAAAAAATGCAGGAACGGGTGAGTTCACAACCAAATTGGGATACAATGAGATCGTAGAGATGGGTTTCTCAAGGAACTTTTGTTGGTGGTGGGGAACTCTATGGAAACTTCATGCATCATTAAAGATAAAATTTACCTTATGGTTAGCCATCATCAACAAATTTCTCAGTAGAAAAATGGCTTAACATGAGGGTGGTTTGGCCTAATTTTTTGTACACTTATTAAATCAGACGAGGAGTCATGTACTCATCTTTTTACTTATTGCTTCTATATCGATCAAGTTGTATCATTCGTGGCGAAAGAATTCAATTCAAATATCGATTGGATGCATAAGGGGCTTGAAGATAACTTACGTGAAAGGTTGGAAGATAAAAAAAGGTTAACCAATTTGAATCCTTACCCAGTATTCTGGTAAAAAAAGTTTGGTGGGCACATAACAGTTGTATTTTCAAAGGTAGTTTCATCCCCCCTGTGATATTTGCTTTGTAGATCATTAATTTATCAAAGGAATTTCAGGTGAAAAAAAGGGTGAAGAAACCTCATGTTCCTATCATGCCATACTATGACCAGGGCATCTCATGGGGATTTTTCAACGACGCCAGTCAAGGGCACCCCCATCATTGCAGAGTCAGGGTTGTTTTACACCTGAGTCAGAATCATTTATATTCATGTGTGTTACACTCCAGGAAGAGGCTTAAACAACATAACAGAGTTCATCGCGCTTAGAACCATGTTGACCATTACTCAAGAAAAAGGGGTTAAAAATTTACATATCTTTGGCGACACTAAGTTGGTAATTGATTGGGCATGCGGCAAAGAGATAATGTTGCATGTAGGATTGGGGCCTTTTCTCTGAGATCTAAAATTCCAAATAAGTCAATTTGATTGGCTCTCCTTTCAACATATTTACAGGGAACTAAACACCAAGGTCAATATTCTTTCCAAGAAAGCATTATTGTTCTCGAAAGGAGCCTTAGGCTTCTACGAATTTGTTGGTGGAGATGACGTAAAGGCCATGAAGCATTGGTTGTAATGGAGCAGTACATCCTTCTTTGTATTGATGTGTATTGATGTCTTTCAGTTAAATTTGTTCCACTATAAATTTTGAATAGTCTATTATATATAGATTAAGGGTCGTCTCGACAAGTTTTGAATTTTGGTAAATAAAAATATAGTCAACAATTAAGAAAGGAATGTAAGATGTTTGGACCCCTCTTTGAAGGGTTGTAACATGTATGTATATTCATCCATGAATATATATTTTTTTCCAAGAAAAAAAAATATTTATTTAATTTCAATTGCATGATGTATTAGTACACCTTACCCAATAATTTATAAACTATTATCTAATTTATTATTATTTATAATGCATAAAACCTTTTATATCCATTTTATTAAATTAAAATAACTATTTAATTTTATTTGTGATTGGATCTCTAAAAAGTCATCATTAGTACTACATTTAGTCAAAGATTAAATGGTCATCTTCAATGATAACATAATACTAAAGAGTATTTGGTGTAGAAGTGCATGTGACGTGCACATGCTCATCAACATGCATTAGTTGAGCATTGATTTAGCCATTGAATTCACATGGTTGCTTGCTTTTATTTACCCAAATCTTCATTAGTCATATGGTAATTTTATAATGTATTTCATTTTATAATATGAGGCCTTGATATGTATCTTGTGCCTATTTTATTTTCACATATAAGCAAGCATGGAGGTCCTTCTAGTATTGGCAGGATTCATTAACACTCTATTTATAATAAGTGTTGTAGATATGTCTATGCCGTTAATGAATTTAGAAATGTTAATGACAAAGTAATTGCAAGATAGTGAAGATATTTGTGGTAAATAAAAACTATGTTATTTTATTTTAATTAAGTAATTATGTTTTTGTCCTATTTATTTTTGGAAATATTTTATTGTTAACCAGTTATGGAAAAATATTTTATTGTTAATCAGTTATGGAAATATTTTAATGTTATAATTAATTAATTATTAAAATTAAAATTATTAATATAATTATTATATTTTTTTCCATCAAGTTGTATAAGACGAGATAGTCAACCAAAATAAAAGTTAAAAATTTCAATGATTGAGTTCTACCATATTTTAGTATTTTTGAAACATCTTAAAGTGATAACTTTTTTATCCAAAACTTTGTAACGTAAATAAAAGTTACAAAATTTAACTGTAATGTAAATAAAAATTACAGAATTTCAATGATTGAGTTCACTATATCTTAGTATTTTTGAAACAATTCAAAATATTAAAGCGATAATTTTTCTATTCAAAACTTTGTAATGTAAATAAAAGTTACAGAATTTAACTGTGTAATGTAAATAAAAGTTACAGAATTTCAATGATTAAGTTTACCATATTTTAATATTTTTTAAACATCTCAAAATATTAAAGTGATAACTTTTCTATCCACTTTGTAATGTATAAGGTAAAAGTAATGGTCAAATAATGACTTAGACTTTAAGACTAAGAATCTCATTGTAAAATGTGTATGTTATTATTACCTATTTCTTAAAGTAACTTGTGGCATATCATTGAAATAAGTAATGTGTATTCAATAGTATTATACTAACTTCTATGTATCTCAATCTTAAATCCTTAACCATTAAACAATAATGCTTGTGTTTTTCATATCAATACCATATTCTTAAAACAAACACTATATACTTGGCAAAATTGCATTAAATTCAATTTATTCAAAAATATAAAATATCTTAAATCAAATTATCAAAGTATTGTTATAAAGTGAATTAATAAAATTTGTATTATGTATGATTATAAAGTGAATTAATAAATAGATAAGTATTTTACCGATGAATAGTGTAGAAACAAATTATTTTATGTGTGTTTTTTCAAAAAATAAAGTTTTGTTGTATGTTACTTATTTTTTAAAACTTTTATGTATAAGATTTTTATAAGTTAAAGTACAAAATTTCTAATAAAATTCATAGGAGAATTTTAATAAGGTTAAATTTATCAAGTTAGTAATTTGACCACACATAAAATTACTCTATATTTTAATAGCATCATTAAGTTATTATTGGTTGGATAGTCACTAATGTACACAAAAATTGATAGCCCCACCAGGGCCTAAACCTATAAATTAGAGTTCTTTCCAATGGCACTTAAGTATAACATAATTCAACCCCCAGGCACTTACCTTTTCCCTCATGTGATCATCTGCTATGATCTTGGGTTTATGGCCTTAGCCCTAGCTCCCTCGACACTCCTTCATACAACCAACCTTTGCTCCTAAGCACTAATCAAATGGGTGCGTATCCTATGTTTTTAACATTGGCCTGGATCAATGGTCACAATTTAATTTAATCATGAGATCTATGGTATGTGCATTTCAACCGGATGGTTTATTAAAATTTTTCCCATCGCGTGCTTAAATCCTGTGGTGACATGTAGGAAAATATCCCAACAGTTCAGATTAACGTGCACTGCCTCCTGAAATTTAACATCCTCGCAACTCCAATTTGTGCTTTTAATATCCTTCGTTGATCCGTCTTTCCTCGACAAAGGGTTAGATCTACAATTCCTGCAACTCTGGTGAACTTTGGCCACTTTCAAGTCCTCGGCGATCGACAACTCCGATGTAATATTCCAGATATAAAAAGTATGCAGAACAGAAATAAAATGCAAGAAATGGCAGATGAACAACAATATAACTAGAATAACACCACAATAATACTGAAATGATAATAGAATAACACCAGAAAGAACACTTTGATTACTGAGAGCAATGTTCACTAGCCTCTTCGAAGGGGCAACCTCCAGTCGAGCAAAGATCTATTACAATAATATCCAAGCTAGGGTTCACATACCCTCAACTCCTATTTATACTAAATATGTCTATCAAGAGAACCATCTAGAGGAAGATCCTTCTAGAAGCGAAAGCTTCTATTAGGTCTTCTTACATTCGATTTATTCTACCTTATTACAAGGCCTTATTAATATTGACCTTTATTACATCAGAATACATTGTTCTATTGATGTAAGGGGTTAGGTCCCTAACATGTCTTCCCCCTTAAAAGAAGCCTTGTCCTCAAGGCTTGAGATATGGAAATTGCTGCAGAATGGTAGCTGGTTCCCAAGTGGCATCTGTTGGAGTTGTATCTTTCCACTAGACTAACACTTCCTTGATGGTTCACTGATGCACGCGACGCTCATGCTGGTCCAAAACTGCTTGTGGTTGTAGCCAAATGGAGTCTTCTTCGTCCAATTCGAGAAGGTTGGTTTGAGATTGGCACTTAGTTCCAATCACCTTCTTCAAGCCTGAAACATGAAAAATGGGATGTAGCTTAGAGTGACTAGGAAAATCTAACTGATAGGCCACATGTCCCAAACACTTGAGAACTGTATAAGGACCATAAAATTTGGGCGACAACTTCTGACAATGGTCCTCCTTGAGGGAATTTTGCTTGTAAGGTTGCAGTTGAAGAAACACCTGATCCCCTTTTGCAATTTGACGTTCAGAGCGACCTTGATCAACTTGTTGCTTCATGTGATTCTGAGCCATGACCAAATTCTCTTTGAGGGTACAGAGAATAGCCTCTCGAACTGTAAGCGTTTGGTCAACCACCTGGACCTTCGAGACACCTAGTAAATATGAGAGGATTGAAGGTTTATTTTGTCCATAGACCGCTTCAAAAGGAGTCATGCGTGTAGCTGTATGGTATGAAGTGTTGTACCACCATTCAGCTAGGGGTAACCATTGAGCCCACTATTTTTTCTTTTCCGATGCAAAACACCTCATATATGTTTCCAAACACTTGTTGACAAATTCATCTTGACCATCCTTCTAGGGATGATAAGCTGTGCTGAGATGCAATTGGGTGCCTTGTAGCTTGAATAGTTCTTGCCAAAAATTGCTGGTGAAAGTTGGGTCGTGATAAAAAACAATAAAATGTGGCATGCCATGAAGCTTGAAGATTTGATCCATGAAAATTTGAGCCACTATGGATGCTGTAAATGGGTGTTGAAGAGCACAAAAATGAGCATACTTGGAAAGGTGATCAACTACCACAATGATGACTAATTTATTACCTGATTTAGGTAAGCCTGTAATAAAATCCATAGATATATCCCTCCAAATAGCAGGTGGAACCAGAAGCGGTTGTAGTGTGCCCAGAGATTTGACTGTTTCTCCCTTGTTATGTTGACACACATCACATTCAACCACAAAATTACAAACATCTTGTTTCAGACCATCCTAGAAAAAAGAACATTTGACCTTGTCATAGGTTTTGGTAAACCCAGAGTGCCCAACTATGGGTGTAGCATGAAGCTCAGAAAGCACCGTGGATTTAAGTTTTGATTGTTTACTTAAATACAAACGACCTTTGTATCAAATCTCATCATGGAGCCATGAGTACCCTAGGGAAACTGGAGAATTGGACTGCAATTATTGTATCACATGCGAACTTTTGGGATCATGTAGCCATTCCCGGCGAACGGCTTGGAGCCAATCTGGTACAATGAAGGAGAGAGACAAAAGGGAGCCTTCATCTTCATATTTTCGGGAAAGTTCTTCGGCCGCCACATTGTCTTTGCCTTTCTTGTAAATGATCTCATAATCATATCCAAATAGCTTAGTCACCCATTTCTGTTTCTCTGGGGAGGAAATGCGTTGTTCTAGAAAATACTTGAGGCTTTGATGTTCTATCTTAATTTGGAAGCGTTGCCCCAATAGATAAGGGCCCCACAAATCAACAGCATGGAGAATAGCTAGCATTTCCTTTTCATATATTGATTTGCCCAAATTTCGTTTAGATAGTTGTTTGCTAGTAAAGGCCAAAGGCCTACCCTCTTGCATAAGGACAACACCAATACCTTTTCCTGAAGCATCACATTCCAGGACACAGGTCTTTGTGAAATCAGGAAGGGCCAGGACTGGAGTGGTGCACATGGCCATCTTCAAGGTTTGAAAATCCTGAGCAGTTGCTGGGGTCCAAGTGAAAGAATTATTTTTAAGGAGTGTCGTGAGAGGTGCTGCCATATTTCCATAATTCTTAAGAAACTTGCGATAATAACCTATTAGGCCCATAAATCCTCGCAATATTTTCAGAGTCTTTGGGTGAGGCCAATCTTGCATAGCTTCAATCTTTTTAGGATCCACCCTGACGCCGTTCTTGCCAACAATATGGCCCAAGTACTAGACTTATGAGGCACCAAAATCACATTTAGATTGTTTCAGGAAAAGTTGGTGCTGAGAGAGTAGATGGAGAACTCAGTCCACATGAGAAAGGCGGTCTATCTAGGTTTTTCTATAGATGAGGATATCATCAAAGAAAACTAAGACAAAATGACGGAGAAAGACACGATTCATGAGGCTTTGGAAGGTGGAGGGGGCATTACACAAGCCAAAGGGCATGAACAAAAACTCATAGTGGCCCTCATGAGTTCTAAAGGCAGTCTTAGGAATGTCTGCCTATTTCATACAGATCTGGTGGTAGCCAAAATGAAGATCAAGTTTAGTAAAGAACTGGGTGCCACTCAATTCATCCAAGAGGTCATCAATGACAGGAATGCGAAATTTGTCTTTAATGGTGAGTTTGTTGAGGGAACGAAAGTCAGGACACATGCGCCAAGAACCTTCTTTCTTCAGGACCATGACCATGGAAGAAGACTAGGGACTCATACTAGGGAGGATAACGCCTGCGTTGAGTGGTTCTTGAACCATTTTCTCAATTTCATTTTTTTGGGAAAAGGGGTGACGATAGGGATGAATATTGGGAGGGAGGATTCCTGGTATAAGGGCAATGGAATGATCATGAACACCACGGGAAGGCGGGAGTCCTTGGGGAGTGGAAAATACCACTTGATGTTTAGAGAGGATGGATTGGAGGTCTTGTGGCATAGAGGGTGTCTCAATTGCATGCATGGCATGGAGTTGGGCAATAACGCCAAAATGACCTTTTTTTAGCAGCTTTTCCATGCGATGGGAACTAATGATCTCCGGTGAACCGATGGTGATGCCTTGGAACTTATATTTTTGTCCCTCCTGGTCGAATTGCATGGTTAATTCCTTAAAATCCATGAGAATGGGACACAAAGTCCTTAGCCAGTCTGCACCCAAAAAAATGTCACAACCACCCATGTTGATATCAAACATATGAGATTTTAGGTGGTAGTCACCAATTTGGAGACACACATTTTCACAACGCCCTCCACATTTCATGGAGTCGCCACTAGCAATCATGATTTGGAAATTATTGATGACATGGATATAACAATGAGTTTCTTAGGCAATGCCACGATGAATAAAATTATGGCTACTTCCACCATCAACCAGAATGATGACCTTCCTATGCTTGATGTAACCAATTAGATTGAGGGTTTGGGGAGCAGAGAAACCAGTGAGAGCATTTAGGGAAATGATCGGTTCTACTTCGGGAGGGTCTGAGGGAGGGATTACGTTCATGGTTTCAGGTGACTTCGACACAAGGGGAGTTTCAACATCCTCTTTTGAAACATCCTCCGAGATGGCCATAAAAAAATTTTGTTCCTTACACTTGTGGCCCAGACAATATTTTTCATCACAATTATAACAAAGGCCTTTGAGTTGGCGTTCAACCATTTCAGCTCTGGTCAATTTTTGGATCTTTAGTGGAGCAAAGGGAGTAGTGGGATTTACTGGTTTAGTGCAAGGAATAAAGGGGGGTTTCCGGTTTTGAGAAGATACAATCTGTTGTGCTTCTTTATCTCTTTTAGTAGCCTCCACCCAACTCTGAGGCCGATCCATGAGGACATGGGCACAAATATCATCCTTGAGGCTACTGATAAAACATTCTCAGAAAAAGGCATCAGACATGCCCTTTGTTTGAAAAGCCAGGCAATGAAAAGAAGCTATAAAGTATTCCATTGTTCCTGATTGTTTCAACTTTGTCAAACGTCCTAAATGGTTGGTGTCAGTGTCAAAGCATTCATAAATATCTACCATAAAGTGTGTCCAAGAAATATACCCTTGACGAGAAGTTTTTCTCCATTGCCACCATTGCCAACATTCTTGATCTAGATGGAGAACACCATACTAGAGTTTGGCTAAGTCATCTTTAATGTCGTATAAAGAGAAATAATGTTCCATTTGGGTTACCCAACTAGTGGGATCTGAGCCATCAAATTTAGTCACATCCACCTACGGAAGGCACAGGTCACACTGAAAGTGATGGTGCTAAAAATTATGGGAATGAGAGGAAGTTTCAGCTTTGTTATGTGGGGGTGGGTCAGATAAAGGGTTATCTACAGGGATATGTAGCTTGGTGCAGATCATCAAAACGACAGATTCAAGTTGGGTAGTCATGTCTTGTTTGAGTTCCTCGATTGAGGCAGCGATGGAGGACTGCATGGTTGTATTGATGGCGGTAACATTAGCACTAAGCTGTTTCACTTCTTGTTGGGTTTCTACGAAATTAGATTGCAAGGTATTGAAGCGAGCTTCCAAGTCTTTGCTACAAGTATGGGCCATGATGACGAGGGAACCAAAACGGGGCAGGTGGGTTCAAAAAATTTGCTGAAAAATGATATGTATGAATGTGATAAGGGAAAAGATATAAATCCATGAGTTATACTCCAGTCTAAAGAATAATGCAGTGATGAAATTCCCAAATGCTTAACCAAGAAGAAATGTGTAGTGATTTGGCAACTCGAACACAGTTGCGTGGAAATAGATCTTACCTGTTTTAATTTTTTTTATTTCCGTCCCCAAGGTTTAGGTACTCAAGGGTTCTATAGACAAGGGTTTGCCCCGTGCTATAGCTCTTTGATATACGTGCGGGGTCCAACAGTAGTACTCGACCCAATATCTCAGGGCACTAACTAAGGAGGCTAGACCGTGCCCTTAGTCGTACTACCCGACTACCCAGGTACTAGAGAGTATCTTCCCGAGTGTTGTTCTTGCTAGCACTATAATAGTCAGGCGACCGATCAGTTTATCTACAAAGGGCTTCAGGAAATCTAGTCCGATCCGTACACAGGTGTTGTCTGATGCGCTACCACTCGAAGGGGTACCAACATGTGTTACAAGGGTGGCCAACAGATGTGTGCTTAAGAACCACTTGTATTTCCTACGTGTATGAATCCATCAATTATGGGTTTATGCGTGTAACGACAAATCTTTGTGGCTTAAATATGTCGGAATACGTCTCTACCCTGAAAAAAAATTAACCCACAATTTTCTGCCAAGAAAAGTGCTCTAATACCACTTGTAATATTCCAGATATAAAAAGTATGCAGAACAGAAATAAAATGAAAGAAATGGCAGATGAACAACAATATAACTAGAATAACACCATAATAATACTAAAATGATAACATAATAACACCAGAAAGAGAACTTTGATTACTGAGAGCAATGTTCACGGGCCTCTTCGAGGGGGCAACCTCCAATCGAGCAGAGCTCTATTACAATAATATCCAAGCTAGGGTTCACATACCCTCGACTCCTATTTATACTAAATATGTCTAGAAGCAAAATCTTCTATTAGGTCTTTTTACATTCGATTTATTCTACCTTATTGAAAGGCCTTATTAATATTGACCTTTATTACATCAGAATACATTGTTCTACCGATGTAAGGGGTTAGGTCCCTAACATCCAATTTAATCCGTCGTTGAGATGGGAGGTTTCCATCTATTTCCTAGGTCACCATCCAACCGCTCCCATTTAATTAATGCTTCATATTTGTACTATCTCAATCCAACGATTCTTGTTTGTTGGATTCACATCTAACGGCCTATAACAAATCCTCCATACAAATGACTATGATCTCATCCCTCCTTCAATCCAATGGTTGGGAACTAAGCTTCCATAAACTGATGGCTTATGTGTATCCACGTTGTGAATTGATATGGATTGTTGATCCTGTCGTCATCAATGATTGAGATTATTCTCTGATTCCTTCTATTTGCACGATAACCTTTGATCCTATGGTAACTATGCGTTGGACTATTTAACTCGACGGACCATAATTTTCTTTGATCCGAGATTGAAATTTATTGTGTTGTTTGCTATTAATAAGGGAATAAGAAGTTCGATTTCACCTATGCACACGATCTCCTTCAGGATCACAATTTCTTTGATATCCCAAAGACCTGCAATTACAAATTCTTCGTAAATTCGGGGTTAAAGCCTGTAATATATCTTTGACAGATATTTACACATACACATGATTTAAACAGAGATTCAACCCATATAATAGTAAACAAAAGTTTTCCACCATGACACTTGAAAGAAAGTGTTCATTTTCCTTCATTCAACTACATACATTGTACATGGAATACATAAGGCTTATAATGCCTTCTCTAGGATGATCTCACTTGGTAGGCTCTATTCAGTCTCCTTCTGGTCTAATTCATAATTATTTGGCCACACCATTTCTTGGCATATTCTACATTCATTTGGACACCTCTGCATGCCTTACATGATTATAATTAAATAATTAGTCATGGTTTGAAGCTAAACATAGTTTGGATCCACAAACTAATCAAAAATTCCCTAATACATACTTCAGATCCACAATTTACTCCTAAGACCCTATAATCACTCCAACCCCCTCTCAAGAGCTGTCTTTATTGAGCACAATTGGTTACAACTTATCCAAGAATGGAGAAACAAACCCATTCCTAAGATCTTCCTCATATTCGAGAAAAATTCCAATTCAATCCTCACTTAACTAATTACATCAGTTAGGGAAACATTCTCATCTCTTCTAACAATATCATCTTCTAGAACATACTCAAAATCTTAGGAAAATTCAACATTTCATTAGGGAACCAACTCCCTTAGTAAACTTTGAGAGACCTCCTAGGTCTACTCCTTAGGTCTTATATTTGGAAGTGTAGATGCTCCTGCATCAGAATCCTAAGGTTAAAAACATCCATGGTCTCCTGATCATGTGTTTCCATAAGCTGATGAAGTCCTCCTGGATCCCAAAGTCTAGTTTGTAACTCTCTACATGCTTTCCATTCATGTTGTTGCTCAATTGTTAATATATGTTATTTCATCCTCCTCTCTTTAGTCAACTATGAGTTTTGACTTATCATCTTCTTTACCTCAAAGCTTCTCCACCTGGAATACTTCCTCATCAACTCCTGTTACCAGGAAGATCACTCTATGGCATGGGGTAAACCACAACAGATAGAATGACCACATAAATCAACTATAATCCCAAGTATGTTATATAAATGAAAATGCTAACAAGACAAGATAAAGATCCTATCGCGTCTGGACGTTCGATGAAGACCACTGTGGAGCACGCAACTGAAATCTTTATACATGCCAAGTGTCCTCAACAACCAAGATACACAAGCATATGGTGATAATATATAATGTTAGGACATACAATAGCATAATCCATTAATATTCATAACAAATATGCCCATGGAATAATAATTCAAATATTTGCAAGATATCAATTGGATGAGAAAAGAGTATTTCTTTTAAAAAATGATCAACATAAGTGTATAAGTGACAAACTTCCATTTCGGCACGTTTCAGAACTAAGAAACTAAGTCCCTTCTAGTTGGGCCTCCACCACTTCAATCCTCCACCAAAGGCAAGCTCATATAAGAGATACAATGAGGTTCTCCATCAAAGAGGGAAGAGTTTGGGGGATGAACAATGCGTTTAGAATTTAAAGGACAAAGGGATGCAGACTCAATGTAAAGTGAAAATTTCTCCAGAGTGTCTTTGCTCTCAAAAGTTGAATTCTCTCCTCTTCCATGGTTTGGATATGGCCCAATTTATAGCCTTCAAATGGCACTGAAGGGCTGAGTTGGAACATTTCTAGTATATGGAAGGTCAAGGATCACAGATCTCATGATGTAACATGGAAACCTGACACAATTTTTAATTTTGAGCACCAAACTCGATGTACGCGGGTTGTAGTGGTGAAACCTACATATATGTGTTTTTCTAACTGGTAGGGCGCGTAGATGTGGAAAAATATGATTTTTTGGCTCTAGGAAGTGCAAAAGGGGACTTCAAGTCTATATAGGGAAATGGAAATGCCTTCTGAGCAAGTTACATGGGGTTAGGAAAAACTTGCTATAACGGATGCCCCCTAATGTGTGAGGTTAGAGGAGTATCTGCGATGGCTGAAATACATTATAATTCCCAGAAGTGGAGTAATGGAGATTCAGCTAGAATAACTAGTTGCTCATGAGAATATTACAATCCATAATGACTTTGCACACATGGCTGCCAATTTTAATTACACTGTAGGTCCATGTGGAAATATACCAAACAGTTGTTCATGGCCATGAATAGGCAATACAAAGTAGATGCATTCCATAGGTTGTCATAGTCATGAACAAGGCCCAGTGAAAACCAATCTCAAAATCAATCTGAAGATATCTATATACAATGGAGTACAATTTGATATCCCATGATCATTGAAATCATATAGGTACTAGTCCAATGAATGATAGCAATAGATCAGGAAAGTTGCCACTATAAACTGATGTCTTCAAGTCTTCTACATGATTCGCCAAAGGTGTAATTCTACATCATATGAATAAAGGAGTTGAGGTCGAACACAATGAGACTTTGTTTGATTACTGGTCATTAAGGTATACCATTAACAAACCCGAGATATCCTACCGATAATGAAAGTAGGTATCAAGGCACCGAGTATATTCTTACAAATGTGAATAAAGGTGTTGAGGTCAAATAGTTGAAGAATCCATCGATCAGGAGACATTGATGTATTCCCAACTGTCAATGGTGAGATAACCTTCCACTGATGACTGCAAGCCTCTAGGTACTCATAGGACTCTAGGCCTCGTTTCCAGAATAGATGATTTGAATTCGATGGAAGGAGACCCGCTGAAAGGAGAGCATTAAGGCATCTCTCATCAGTCAACACAAGGTATAAATCAATACCTTGATGATTTGGAGGAAATCGGACGAAGAGGATGTTAACAAAGCAATGACCATGTGCATCTTTCGCATGCACCGGATGTAGGTAGTGCACGAAAAAGACCCTCTGAATAGAAGCCAATAAGGAAAATTGCTGATAAAGGCGAGGAAACCACCAATAACGCTAATGTCATCTAAGACATTGCATGAATTCCAATGTGTGAATAGATTTATTGTAATTGAGCACAAGGGAAACCCCCCAGTTAGAGACCAATGAGGAGATGTCAACTGTTGGGTTCAAGGTTACCTGCCCTTAATGAAAGCAGGACTAATGTGCATGGTAGGAATAAAACTTCATGTAACTCTAAGACACACTGAGGGTATGGATGACATGCAAAGTCAAGAGTTATGAGAAATGGTCGACACGGGCTTATAGAAATCCTTTGAACAAGAGCATGAGACATATGGGGGACTCTGGCAACATAGAATTGATAATGAACCTTCGTGATGCAGGAGGCATCAATCACACTCTTCATAGGGATTGGAAGAGTAACTAGTTAGAGGAGTAAAATCTAAGTAACGATCTCGGCTTCCTAAGGTCATGCTAAACCCAAACTTTGGATAATAATTGGACTCAAAAGTTTGTGCTCTATTCAAAGGCGACACGATTGATGCCAATATGAGATAATATTCTTTTCTCACCAGTCTTTTTTTTGTTTTTTCATAGGCAAATGAATATTATGATACAATGGAGGAAATGAGTGTCGCGAGTAAGCAAATAGTTCAACCAGTGGAACATACCTATGCTCAATGTAAGGAGGTGCATGCATGATGTGGACACTCGGGGAAATATTTCCTCTTAGAGTACAGGGTGTCAAGCTGCAAAGGATATAAACAAGGCTCTGCTTGGCTGGTGATGCAAATTGTTGAGGTAATAGGCTTATAACGGGAAAGAGGGAACCTATAATAGGCTTAATAATGCAAGAAGGAGGATGAAATACAATTACAACTTAACTCCAAATAATGTCCTTTTTCGTAAATTTAGTCCCCTAGGCCCAAAAAAGTATAAAACAATACTTGGGAGAACTCTTCTAGCCAATGATGACTAGAGTATTCATTTTTTGAAATTAGTCTACTTGGTCTGAAAAAGGGTTAAACTTACACCAAATAGACGTCCTTTCAAAACCATTTAACAAGTGTGAAAGAGACAAGTTCACTCTATAATATTTTCACTTTTTTAGAGAGTAAAAAAAGAGCTTAACTCAGACTCAAGAATGTCGTTCTAAGGAGAATATCATGGGGGAGGCCAGGGATCTCATGCAGGACTTCTGTCGAAAGTCAACAACTCACAAATAACTGACAAAAGCTTGGGAAAACCCAAATATTTCCAAGTTTAGGAGGATAAAATACTTGCAAAGGTTACCTTATCTACAATATATCAAAGAATGCCCCTTATCTGGAAGGGTATATAAGAAGGACGTTGAGGCTCTACAAGATCATTCCAATAAAAGGAAACCATCCTAGGACTTGGAGGGAGTGTACTTAGAGAGAGTGGAAGGTTTCCTTGTTCAGAAGGTACAAGACTCGACATGCTAAGGACATGGTCGAAAGATGCATCACCCCCAAAAGAAGAGTGGGATCGATCGAAGATTACATTGACAATGTTACTTCCTTAGACTTTTCACTCCCCAAAAGAAGAGTGGGATCGAATGAATATTTCATCGGCATGGCCATTTATTCAAACGTTGGTTGAATAGGATGCGAGACAACATGGTATAGAGATGCATCACCCCCAAAAATAGAAGTGGTGTCGGGTGAAGATTGCATCGACATGACCGTTGGTTGAATAGAATGCGAGACACCATGGTCAAAAGATGCATCACCCCCCAAAAGATGAGTGGTATTAGTTAGATATTGCATCAACATGACCATTGTATCAACCAAAGAAGGATTAGAATATTGGGAAACCAAAAACAACTCATAACTCGAAGGGATATCAAATAAGGACTGTGCTTCTTGTACCACAGAAGTAGCAGGGCATAGATGAGTTAGATGATCTCATTTGAAAAGTCTACAAAGGAACTTGAGCTTACATCCTATACATATAAGCTTCTCAATCATATTAATTCCCCCATCATGACTTGCAGTGGTTGGTGACATGCTCCAGCATGAATTACAGAGGCTAGTAGCATATCTTCAACATGACTTGCAGAGGTTGTTGATGAATCCCCAACATGACTAACAGAGGTTGCTGATGAACCCCTAACATGACTAACATAGGTTGGTGATGTATGTGTAGTGTGACTAGCAGTGACTAGAGTTGTGCCCCCAGCATGACTTACAATGGCTGGTTGCATGTCTTCAACATGAATTATAGAGGTTGTTGACCTAACTCTAACATAACTAGCAGAGCTTGGTGAAATAATGCCAGTATGACTCACAATGACTATAATTGTGCCCCCAACATGACATGTAGTGGTTGGTTGTTGGTATTCAACATGACTTGTATAGGTTGTTAACCTATCTCCAACATGACTAACAGAGGTTGGCGATATAATTCCAGTATGACTTGCAGTGACTGGACTTGTGATTCCAGCATGACTTGCAGCGACTGGTTGTGACAATTGAGACCAAGGTTTCGGGAAAGACTGATTTTGAGAGATTGCAGGCCAGGAAGGGTTTTGGTATACACCATGGCCATGTTCGACAAGATTGTATCCTACTCCAAACTTATTCATAAAGGGTTGTAAGGGAATTTTCACCGAGGAAGCCGCTTGTGAATAGAAAGTGACATGACAACGGTTACTTAGGTGAGGATATATGTTTCCCTCAGATGAAGTAACTTTGTGAAGGGGGTTGCCCATACTACAAAACTGACTCCCCCTGAATGAAACACCAGAGGACAGATGAAGGTCCACCATGGGAAAATCATTCGTAGGAACCGTCATAGTGGAAGAAGGATAGATGGACGAGATGTAATAAGTAGAATGATCGACCATTTGAGCACTTTCTCCTGGAAAAGTGAAGCTAGGATTAGATCTATAGGAAGGAATATTCCAACCTCCTACCATAAGAGTTGGTTGAGGGCTATGACTCCCACCAAACGAAAAGGAAGAATAAGGAGGCATCATGCCTCCAGACCAAAAACTAGGATTCACATAAGGCAACCAGACAGAGGATGGCAAGTGCGAAGACATGTCTGGCATACCAAGATAAAAATGATTAGAGGCCCAAGGTATTGGTTGAGTATCATGATTTGGCATACCACTTGGAAATACAAAAGTATTCATCCCCATGGAATGAGAAAAGACCATGGGTTGGTTAGTGCTAACTGAGGGAGTCACGGGGGAATCCACTAACCATAGCCATGAAAACTCACAACGCAATACAAAATCCTAAGGTCAACTAATAATCAGAGAGCACACCAAAGTAAAGAAAAAAGGCCAATGTACACAAATAGGATATAGTGGTTGAAAAGGGGCCTCCCTCACTAGAGTAGGTATGCCTCGCCCAAGAGGGGCTTGAGACTTCCTTCAAGAGATCAGAGGTATTAGAATCAGTTATAAGGGCCCTCATGGGATTAACAACACAATCGATTAGATCCCTTCAGAGAGGTAATCCTCCATAAAGGTTGTGTGTTGTTTGACCCTTATCTAACTCAGGGTACCTACAAAATAACCCCTACAAGTAACCTATGTGGTTACCTATGTCAAGCAACTAAAGCCACCATGATATAACCAATGCACATGTGAACTGTCGTAATTCAGGTCCACCATATGGGCAGGGTAACAAAGCCCAAAATTTTGAAAGCATCACCTCTAAGGGAGGTAAAGGTACTAGCAAGACCCCCAAATACGAATAGATCCCTAGAAATATCTTTGATGCTAAGAAGGTATTAGAGTGCTATCTCTGGAACCAAATTCATGTAACCTTGTGCTTAACTCTAGTGTGAGCGGAGTGTCTTGACGTCACTAATTACACAATGGATTTCACCACTCCCTGGTCAGACACATATGTTGAATTTAATAGACTTGGAGAAGTTTACTCACAAAATCCTATTCCAAGGCCCTATGCCCGATGCTTGTTTGTGTACTCTGAAAAATAAAATCGTTTCTGATCAATTTTAATTAATCAACATTACTTTTAATGGCTTTGTTTACTCAAAATATGTGGTCGTGAAACTGATGATGTTATGACTCAACATATTAAAGAAATGAATATAAACATAAAGCTAAGTCCTAATCTTCAATTCTCAAAAGATGTCAAGATTTTTAAAATGCAACTTTCAATTCAACTTTGCAATTTCAATAAGATGCACTCTCTCCATATATGTATCAAGATCAATACTAAACAACCAAATGAGTAAATGCCAAAATGAAAAATGTATATTTTTGTATTTTCAATATAAAGAATGAAAATGCAATGACTGAATAATAGCTTGATATATAGACCCCACTGCAAGCAAAAAGAGACAAGCCAAGTAGGATACCAAGAAGCAAACAATCAGACCAAAATGCAAGGACAACCAATGAAAAATATGATGAGAAAGAAAAATCCGCCCGAAAATTCAACCATAAAAAGGTTTCCTATTACTCTGCAAGCACTCAATAGTTAGGACAGAGACCCAAGAAGACTCAACAAGCATCAAAACTCACCCAACAAACACCAAACTCAGTAAGTAAGATTAAAAAGTTGATGTACATGACTGTTTAAGAAAAAACCACGTATGTACGTGCCCTATAGAATAATAACTCACGTATGTATGCGTTTGTCAAGGGAAAACCTGCGTATATGTATTAAAACACTGCTTGGGCAAGGGTTAAGCCAAAAAACTCATATACAAAGTAAAAATAGGTTGTCAAGCAGTCAAGCGACAAGGAAACTTAGGCTAACAGAGAGAAATCAAAGGAGAAAAACACTCCAAACCCCAAAATAGAAGATCCCATCCCCAGTATGGTCGCTAATTATGTTACGAGGAAAATCACTCTATGGCATGGGGTAACTACAATAGACAGAATGACTACATAAATCAACTCTAATCCCAAGTATGCTATATAAATTAAAATGCTAACAAGACAAGATAAAGAGCCTACCTCATCTGGACATTCGATGAAGACCACCATTGAGCACGCAACTCAAAGATTTATACCTGCAACTTGTCCTCAACAACCAAGATATGTAATCATATGGTGATAATATATAATGTTAGCACATACAATAGCATGATCCATTAACATTCATAACAAATATGCCCATGGAATAATAATTCAAATATTTGCAA
>JZKD02S1390728.1:0-11340 GCA_000966675.3 Picea glauca
ATGATTTTTTATTTTTATTTTTAAAGTTAACAAACAATATGTAAAAGAAGTGACAATTTAGATGGTGATTTAAAAAGTGAATGCTTATTGAATTATGGAGGTCTGAACAGAGTTATGTTTGATTGTTTGATTTGATTTATTTTATATGAACAATATCCATATTTTATTCCCGCTCATGCTACCACTTTTCTCTCATTATACCCCCCTCATAATCCCATTATCATTTTTGACATCCCTCTTCTATAAAATAAATTAAAATAACTCTGTATAACAACAACAAAAAGTGATAACACATAAATAGATGGCAACTGATATTTTTGGTATTTGATTGGACAGTTAAATTATTTTATTAATTGTTGAGCAGTACTCATGAATTTATCCCCTCTCATTATATCACTTTTTTTTTTCTCATTACACTCCCTCCATATGTCTCATGAATCCTACCACCCCCTACTCACTTGACAATTATTAAATGAATTCTTATGGATGGATTTGCATGGGTCTTGTGTCAATTCCGAAGCCAAATTTTGTTTCATGCAAGAAGAATGTCATGTATGGTATGTTAAGGGATAGTTACTGATGAATTGATAAATACATGATGAGTTTCTTCAATAGGGGAAACCATGGAATAAATAATAGAGGAAGAGGTAACTGGAACAGGGGGCCTAGAAGGCCTAGATTCTCCATTCATTTTGATGTTGAACCCCCGGAATTGAACCAGTTTTTTCAAGCTGGGTTCCTTAACTGGATCAAGAAAATAATAGTACAACCTCGACCAAAAATACCCCTCTTTCAGCCTCAAAACATCCCTAGTATTTATGTGCCTCCTCATGTTTCTTTGCAACCATAAGTCCCTGCAAATGATGGATGGAAATAGATTGTCAATTTGGCTGTCTCTCACCATCGTGGCTGGCCCAATTTGTCATTACCTCCTCCACCACCTGTAAATCCTAATTTTCAAATTTCCCCTGTGCATTCACCTGTTCAATCCTCTCATGCTAGTAAAAGGCTTAAAACTGATGTCCCCCATGTGCAAGATAAAGGAAAAGATGTTGCCTCCCCTTCCTCTTCTTCAAATGACTCTTCAAAATTAGTGTCCTCCCATATGCATCTGAGGATGATTGTTCCCATGTTATTAGTGAGATACAACCTCAAGTTTCAAATCAACCAAAGGCTACTTCCGGGAAGTTAAAGGGGGGAAATAGTGATAAAAGAAAGATTGCCTCTCAGAGTGAAAAGTATGGATTTTAATTTATGTGTTTTTATGATTGAGTTGTTGAAGACAATGGTTTGCAGAAAGTTTGGACAACAAGCTATTTTTGGGGAAAATGTGGATTATGTGGATATTTACATATTTTTGGATATGATTGAATTATTTCTGATATTTAAATATACAAATTTTGAAGGTATTTAAGGGAGTTATAAGGTAGCATGTGTTTAAATGATTATCCAAATGTGTTTTGTTTTATAATTTGAAAAGAATAAAAGAAGGGAGCCACAAGGGGTCCCACCTACCTAGTTATTATTAAATAAAGACATTTAAATATTATTATTATTATTATTATTTCTCCTAAACTAAATTAGTTAAGTCAAATTAACTTAACTAAAGAAAGTAGTTGAACTACTTCAACTTATTTGGAAGGCATAAAAGCTAAATGAGAAGAAGAAACAAGAGGAGAATCAAAGGAGAAAACAAGACTAAGGTTTGTTCTTTTGATTTCATGAGATAGTTTCAGTTTTCATAAATTCTTGAGTTCATTCAAAGCATAATTCTCTTTTTGATAGGAGGGTCATATTGTAGACAACAAGGTTTAGAACTGAACCAAATCATTCAGATGCTTGATTTAGAGGTGTTGATCCATCCTTGATAGTCTGTGTATACTTGTTTGTTTATGGATTAAGTTTCATAGCTGATAAATGATATTTTGTTGCAGAGTCAAATTGACAGGAGTTTGTGGAAAGCTGATCCAGATTAAAAAGTTCATTTTTTACTTCTTGTTAGAGTCCTTTTGTATGGTTTTCATCGGGTGTTTCTAAATTAGACTTTGGTCCATGCCCTCACAGGGGTTTTGTAAAGATAAAAACACTTTTGATTTCTTGGAATGAAATAAAAAAGATTGCTATTCTATCTCATTTGTGTGTACCTGTGACTTGGTTACTTTTTCTTTTTGATCTCCACATTTACTTTTTTGTAATCTATATATTTTTCAGAAACTTTTATAATTTTTTTATGTTATTTTGCAACATTCTTTTCATAAAAAAATCAGCCTAAACCCTTGTAATTAATACTTGTGGATTGAGAAAATATTTTTGAGGCTATAAAACATAGGGTGATATTTCCGACTATCTTGTCTTAGCCAGGCAAGATTCTAAAATGTTTGAGTAATATAATTCATATCTTTTCCTCAACATTTATTTTGGCGACCATACTGGGGAGATCTTGCATATCTCTCTGGTTGATTGTATGTGTGATTATGATTTAATATTTTTATTTATGCTTTCGATTCTTTGAATGTTTTCTTTCCTTCATGACAGTACATGCTACAAGGCAACCCAATATTGAGCTCGGTCTTAAAGACCAAACCAACATTTCTTTAACTTTATTGAATACCATCTTAGAAACCACTAACACCTGGGCTGAGCTTGAACACTCGTGTTCGAGAACGCTGAGAGACCAAGCAAAGGAATCCTAGGAATCAACGATAACTTTATTTTTCCTAAAGTTTTGATCTTCTTTTCATGTCCTTAAACCTTCACATCTCTAGGAGAAGAAGAGGTTTATCACCTGAAATCACCCCTATTGTTGAAATTCCTAGGAAGAAGAAATGTTGTTTTGTCAACCCAACAAGGTACTCTAAGGAGAACTTTGTCTAATTTAGCTAGTTCGTCTTTCTCTCCCTTACCCATCATTCAAAAAATGGCATCTATGGGTGTCTCTGGTGGTACTGGAGGTGCTTCTTCATCTAAACCTTATCCTCGTCAGTGATTGGTAGCTTGTATAGTCATCAAGTTCCAGTCCAATCAACTACAAATCCTGCCAAGGTCATCAATAAGTATGGACTTTTTCAATTCGAAGAAGATGCCACTACTCTGTGGCATGTATCCTCTCCTATGAACCTAGCACCTAGTACTCGTCCACTTCCAAAATTCAAAGAGAATATCCCTAGGTTTTCAGGAAATAACACGATCACTACGAATGAACACTTGGTGGCATTCTCTAATTCCCGTCACAATATAGGAGCTAATGACAATGATACTTGTATGTGCTTATTTATTAATTCCATTGAAGGGAAAACATCGACAAATTTCTTTGACCTCTCTCCCAAGATTATTTCCACTTGGGAGGAATTAGTTTACTGGTTCAAATCTACTTATGGGCAGTCTAAAATCCCAACCCAACAATTACGAGAATAGAATAACATTGCGTACAAAGACGGTGAGAATATCAAGTCTTTCAACTTACGTTTCACCAAGTTATATAACCAAATTCCTGAACTTATTCGCCCTCAGAACCAAGCCTCTTTTATGCATTACTATAATGTTCTACCTTACCCCTACTGTCATAGGATTGAAGAAAAAGCTATTGACAATCTTGGTTCTGATCTACATATTTGTCTAGAGTATGAAGAACAACTTGAAATAATAGGTCTTCCCAAAGGAGACTTAATTAAACAAACAAACATGTCCGCCCTCTTACAACTTGTACAAGATATGAATAACTGAATGATAACATATGAGCGAAAGGGAAATGTCCATTCACTTACTCCAAGGGCCTCATCTTCTTCTTCACCACCCTTTAGGAATCTTAATGAAAACAACTTTCAGCCTAAATCCATCATGCCTCGCAGTTGGTGTAACTTTTGTGAGGAACACCATGAGGAAAGTACTTGTGAGGTAAAGAAGAGTGCTAGAGATAAAATCTTTGGCAAAAGGCCTGAAACTACCATTGTTGTTCTAGATTTCGCAGAACCATAGGATGTCATGATCATAAACACTAGGAATAAATCCTATGCTTCAAAAAGAAAATACGATTCCCCTCGTACTTCTTCTAGCCCAATCTCATATTCACCAGATTTTATTGTACAAGTTACTAAAACTCTTGACAATCAAGGAATTTCCTCCCCTCTTCCCTCTTCCAAATACAACATTCTCAATCAATTGTCTAATATCAAGGTCGATGCTACTCTTATGGACATGGTTTCCATCCCTGAGCAACAAAGACATCTAAAAAAATTCATGGAAGGAAAAGATTCCACCATAGCCAATCTCTCTAAAGAGGTAAAATAAGAGGATTCTAGTGTAAATAAAGTAGGTGTAAATAGTTTTAGACACCCTGTAAAAAATCCTCCATTTTTCATTTCTGTAAATATTATGGACAAAATAGCGTAATGTCGAAAATTATTATGAAAGAGCTAGGCTTGTCTTGTACAAATGAAAATGCCAGAAGCATGCTCTCTTATAATAGTTTACAACAATCAACCATAAGTGAGATCAAGGACGTGACTTTGGTTTTGTGCGCACATCCTGAAATAAGGACAACCCTTAGTATTCAAGTAATTGACATGCTAGTGAGTAATTATTCAATCATCTTAGGAAGAGGATGGAAAGCTTTGACATGTGGATACCTCTCACTCGACGGGACACACTTATCCATTCTTTGGAATGGGAAGAACATCATAGTCCTAAGGGAGGGAATAATTTCACCGTATATAGAAAGTATTCCACAGCCTAATATAAATTGTGTCGAGGAGGACTTAGGAGTGTATTCCATCTTTGTCGATGAGGACTACACTACCTTGGAACAAATTGACCTAGAGGATGAGATGTGGCATATGCACTTGGATGGTTCATGCTCCAATGAAGGTAATGGAGCTAGCATTATATTATATTCTCCTATAGGTAAAATTCACAACTTTTCCTATAGGTTAGAATTTGCTTATACAAACAATGTCACCGAATTTGAAGCATTACTGCTAGGCATTGAAAATGCCTATAATTTTGGTTGTGGTCACCTTATAGTTTTTTGGGACTCTGAACTTGTTGTAAACCTTGTACATAAGATATATTCTCCTATCAACAAGTTAACGAAACACTACACCCAAACTATTTGGACGTTTATCTCGAACTTACTATCATTTAACATCACTCATGTTAAAAGGGAACTGAATTTAATGGATGATAGGCTAGCGGTTTTTGCAACCTCTCTTACTTGGAAACTTCTACCACAAATATGATACAGATGGATATCGATGGCCACACACCTTTTCCAACTGGCTCAAAACAATTTTCTGACAATTTTGGTAATTTACTATTTTTAGTAGTTTTCACTTCTGGAGCCGTTTTGAGGCCCTAAACGATGTTTTTTTTTGGGGAAAACAGGTTTGCAATATAAAATCGCATTCCATATTGTGCCTAAAATGAATCTCCTCGACAATACCTTTACAATGGGCTATCATACACCTAAAACGAAGATCGTATGAAAAAGTTACGACCTCGGGAAGTTGTTGTACTAACTTACCCAAACGACCCACATGACTTTTGATGCTTCATCTCCTAGGGTTAGGTTTTTGGATGTCTAGGGTTTTTGAAATTCCCGCTTATTGTAAAAATTTCTTCAGAGCCTCATTGAAATCATCTTCTTGCAAATGAGTGCAACCATCACATCTCTTCTCAGAGATAAGCCACCACCATTCCAACAAGCTTGTTTCCGCTGCATTTTACAGTTTTCAGCGTATTTCATTATTGAATAGAAAACCAGTTTTACTGTATCTCTGTAATTTTGTGTTAAGCACCTGTTAGTAATCTGTATTCACTTCGTTCTGCTCATAAAATCTAGATCAATGGTATTAGAGTAGTATTCTCCTTGTCGTCTTAATGCATGTCCCCAACAAGGTCGGAGTACAAAGAGTTGGGTCTCGAGCTTGTTTCTCTTGAGGAAAAAACCTCTCGTACACCCAAGTGACCTCTCATGGCAGGAGAAAAGAAATATGACGGGACAGGAGATCCTTTCAAACTGTTGATTAAGGAATCCCTCATGCAACAGAGGAACGAGATGATGGATAATTTTGCGTAAATCTTTCGGTGACTACCAACATGCGACACATCTTCTTCGAACAGAGGCGTCACTCCCTTAAAGGTACAAATAAACTTCGATATTCTTATATTTGAAGGTCAGATAGATGCAGATGTTGTAGACAAGTGGTTGAATCTACTAGAAGGCTATTTTTCTATCCATAAATTTTTGAATAGAGAAAATATTACTTTTTCGTTCCTTAAAGCCGTTTCCCATGTCAAAGATTGGTTGGAAAATTTTTGTGAGCAAAAGGAAATAGAGGAACCCTCATTATTTACAGTCACGGCCATGTGGGAATCTTTAAGGATGCTATTAAGGAACAATACTACCCTGTTGGAAGCTATGACGACCTGTATACCAAATGGACCACATTGTGGCAAGAAAGAGACTAAGCAGTGCCAGATTTCACAAATATCTTCCATACCTTGTGCACTAAGCTGGGTATCAAAGATTCAGAGCAACATTTGGTGTTGAAGTATCGTGGTGCTCTGCATAGATACATCCAAACCAAAATGGAATTTTTGGACATCTCATCCTTAGGCGTGGCCTACCGATATGCCGTCAAAATCGAGCAGAAGCTCAAACAAAAGATGCGACAATTTGGGCCTAGGAACCCCGCACAACAAAAGCCAGGAAAGGGCGGCCCCAACCCACAAAACAAAGGATAGAGCAAAGATGGACAGTATCAGAACAACTAGTCCAAGTCACAAGCAAAGAAGGACACTAGAAATACAAAGAAAGATACCAGGAAGTGGTGCGACTTCCATAAGAGCCCTTGGAATAACACTACTAACTGTCGCTCAAAGTAGTCACTGGTGGCCGAAGTGAAATCCTCTGAATCAGATGCGGATTATGACTCTGAACTAGAACCAAAAAGGGGAAGACAGATCATTGACATGGAACCCAGTGCCACCGTTGCTACCACCAAGTTCCATCCTGGTGAACCAGACGAGCCAGAAGAAGGAGAACGCCTCTTCCATTCACAGATGTGGGTAAAAGACACCCTGCTACACTTCATCGTTGATAGTGGTAGCTAGAAGAACCTCATCTCAGCATAGGTTGTCAAGCGGCTGGCCCTGTCGACAATGCCGCACCCACAACCATACATCATTGGATGGCTCCACCAAGGAAGCGATCTTTGCATCAGCCAACAATGTCAACTGTCGTACGAAATCAAGCCCTTCAAAGACGAGATATTGTGTGATGTTTCTCCTCTCTAAGTTTGTGATGTTATTTTGGGCCAACCTTATTTATGGAAACGTCATATTGTATATGAGTCTAGGCCTCGTAGTGTTATTATTACTTTGAACAGGAAATTGTACAGGAAACCCGAGGTAGTCCCACCTAGTGTTATTTCCTTGATATCTGCTAAGAAATGCAGGAAGGTCATCTCTCAGATGGGGAAGTTTGTCTTCTTCGTGATTTTCTCTCAGAATAAGCGANATGATACAGATGGATATCGATGGCCACACACCTTTTCCAACTGGCTCAAAACAATTTTCTGACAATTTTGGTAATTTACTATTTTTAGTAGTTTTCACTTCTGGAGCCGTTTTGAGGCCCTAAACGATGTTTTTTTTTGGGGAAAACAGGTTTGCAATATAAAATCGCATTCCATATTGTGCCTAAAATGAATCTCCTCGACAATACCTTTACAATGGGCTATCATACACCTAAAACGAAGATCGTATGAAAAAGTTACGACCTCGGGAAGTTGTTGTACTAACTTACCCAAACGACCCACATGACTTTTGATGCTTCATCTCCTAGGGTTAGGTTTTTGGATGTCTAGGGTTTTTGAAATTCCCGCTTATTGTAAAAATTTCTTCAGAGCCTCATTGAAATCATCTTCTTGCAAATGAGTGCAACCATCACATCTCTTCTCAGAGATAAGCCACCACCATTCCAACAAGCTTGTTTCCGCTGCATTTTACAGTTTTCAGCGTATTTCATTATTGAATAGAAAACCAGTTTTACTGTATCTCTGTAATTTTGTGTTAAGCACCTGTTAGTAATCTGTATTCACTTCGTTCTGCTCATAAAATCTAGATCAATGGTATTAGAGTAGTATTCTCCTTGTCGTCTTAATGCATGTCCCCAACAAGGTCGGAGTACAAAGAGTTGGGTCTCGAGCTTGTTTCTCTTGAGGAAAAAACCTCTCGTACACCCAAGTGACCTCTCATGGCAGGAGAAAAGAAATATGACGGGACAGGAGATCCTTTCAAACTGTTGATTAAGGAATCCCTCATGCAACAGAGGAACGAGATGATGGATAATTTTGCGTAAATCTTTCGGTGACTACCAACATGCGACACATCTTCTTCGAACAGAGGCGTCACTCCCTTAAAGGTACAAATAAACTTCGATATTCTTATATTTGAAGGTCAGATAGATGCAGATGTTGTAGACAAGTGGTTGAATCTACTAGAAGGCTATTTTTCTATCCATAAATTTTTGAATAGAGAAAATATTACTTTTTCGTTCCTTAAAGCCGTTTCCCATGTCAAAGATTGGTTGGAAAATTTTTGTGAGCAAAAGGAAATAGAGGAACCCTCATTATTTACAGTCACGGCCATGTGGGAATCTTTAAGGATGCTATTAAGGAACAATACTACCCTGTTGGAAGCTATGACGACCTGTATACCAAATGGACCACATTGTGGCAAGAAAGAGACTAAGCAGTGCCAGATTTCACAAATATCTTCCATACCTTGTGCACTAAGCTGGGTATCAAAGATTCAGAGCAACATTTGGTGTTGAAGTATCGTGGTGCTCTGCATAGATACATCCAAACCAAAATGGAATTTTTGGACATCTCATCCTTAGGCGTGGCCTACCGATATGCCGTCAAAATCGAGCAGAAGCTCAAACAAAAGATGCGACAATTTGGGCCTAGGAACCCCGCACAACAAAAGCCAGGAAAGGGCGGCCCCAACCCACAAAACAAAGGATAGAGCAAAGATGGACAGTATCAGAACAACTAGTCCAAGTCACAAGCAAAGAAGGACACTAGAAATACAAAGAAAGATACCAGGAAGTGGTGCGACTTCCATAAGAGCCCTTGGAATAACACTACTAACTGTCGCTCAAAGTAGTCACTGGTGGCCGAAGTGAAATCCTCTGAATCAGATGCGGATTATGACTCTGAACTAGAACCAAAAAGGGGAAGACAGATCATTGACATGGAACCCAGTGCCACCGTTGCTACCACCAAGTTCCATCCTGGTGAACCAGACGAGCCAGAAGAAGGAGAACGCCTCTTCCATTCACAGATGTGGGTAAAAGACACCCTGCTACACTTCATCGTTGATAGCGGTAGCTAGAAGAACCTCATCTCAGCATAGGTTGTCAAGCGGTTGGCCCTGTCGACAATGTCGCACCCACAACCATACACCATTGGATGGCTCCACCAAGGAAGCGATCTTTGCGTCAGCCAACAATGTCGACTGTCGTACGAAATCAATCCCTTCAAAGACGAGATATTGTGTGATGTTTCTCTTCTCTAAGTTTGTGATGTTCTTTTGGGCCAACCTTATTTATGGAAACGTCATATTGTATATGAGTCTAGGCCTTGTAGTGTTATTATTACTTTGAACAGGAAATTGTACAGGAAACCCGAGGTAGTCCCACCTAGTGTTATTTCCTTGATCTCTGCTAAGAAATGCAGGAAGGTCATCTCTCAGATGGGGAAGTTTGTCTTCTTCGTGATTCGCTCTCAGAATAAGCGAAAGATCACAACCACATCCAGGGTCTCTATGGCCGACCTCTCCACATAGCAGAAGCAAGTAGATAAGGTCGTGGAAGAATACTCATATATCTTCTCCTCACCTACAAGGGTACCTCTGCACTTTCAGGTCAAGCACCCCATCGATCTGACCCCCGATGCACCACTTCCCAATGGGCCAGTCTATCGTCGGTCTCTATTAGAGAATGAAGAGATCAAGTGACAGATCCAAGAACTTCTCCACAAGGGGCACATCTGTCCCATCTCATCACCTTGCGGGAGCCCAATCATGATGGTACATAAAAAAGATGGAACCTGGTGACTCTACATTGATTACCGGGCTCTAAATAAAATCACAGTCAGAAACTGGTATCTGATTCCCCAAATCGACAACCTCCTTGATCAACTCATGGGGGCCAAATACTTCAGTAAGATTGATCTGAAGTCTGGCTACCACCAAATGATGATAGAATAAACATATGTATGGAAGACCGCCTTCAAGTCAAATGAAGACCTTTTTGAATGGTTGTTCATGCCCTTTGGTTTGACAAATGATCCAACCACTTTCATGAGGATGATGGACGATATACTGTGACCATTCACCAATACTTTTGTAGTGGTGTATCTGGATGACATTCTCATTTACAACAAGACTTGGGCCGAACACTTGCATCATATTCAACAGGTTCTGCACACCCCGCGGCAGCACAAGCTATACGCCAACTTGAAAAAATTCTCCTTCAGCATGGACAAGGTCCATTACCTGGGCTACATCATTGATCAACATGGCGTACATGTGGTTCTAGCCAAGATCCAAGTCATCCATGAATGGCCAACCCCAACCACACTCACTGAGCTTCAAAGCTTCTTGGGCCTTTCCAATTTCTACTGCAGGTTCGTGTTGGGATTCTCCCATATTGCATGGGCCCTCAGCTAAATAAACAGGGGTGGTGGTAAGGTGAAATTTGCATGGGGCCGGTCCCAACAACAAACGTTTGATGATTTGAAGCAACTCTTGTGCTAAGCCCCAATACTTTCACTACCAAGCCTGCAACATCCCTTTGAGATCATTACATATGCTTCAGACTATGTTGTGGGTGTCGTTCTCACTCATCACGACCACCCCGTGGCCTATCATAGTGAGACACTATCAAATGTTCTCTGTATGTAACCTACTTACGACAAAAAAATGTACTCCACTGTGCAAGCCTACCTCCAGTGGAGAGATTACATTCTTGAGAAGGAGACAGTCATCCACATTGATCATTCATGCAGACACAGGGAAAATTGCAGAATGACCTCCATCAAAAGTGGTCCACATACTTGCAGCAATTCCACCTCAACATCAAGTATAAAACAAGAATCACTAATCATGTCATTGATTGCCTCAGCAGACCACCAGTCGCGACACTCACCATGGTGCTAGACTCTTACGACCATGAGACCTATGGATGGCCCCAACTCTATGAGACAGGCCCATACTTCACCACCACCTACCAAATGTTGGGTGCAAACACAGTTGTCGATAATTTCCATCTTCAGG
>JZKD02S1390739.1:0-11340 GCA_000966675.3 Picea glauca
GAATATATATATATATATATATATAGAGAGAGAGAGAGAGAGAGAGAGAGAGAGAGAGAGAGAGAGAGATGATTACATAATCACATAATATCATAAATGAAATTTAAATAAAACCTACATTACATCACACATTGCGGTCAACACCTACAATCACACACCAAATTTTTCTCACTATATGTTGTAAAACGACCATGTTTAATAATAGTGGTTAACTTCTCATTTCACACTTATAAGACGATAAAAACTCCATTTTCCTTGGTTTGTGTTTTGGTTCTGCTCACTTCCATCAGCTTTTTCAAGTTTACCTGCTTGTAGATTTTTCTATTTGTAATTAAGTCTTATCGTCATTATTATAATCCTTCTCGGCCTTTGTTAAAATTGGTATTAACGGTGGATTTGTCAGCATCTAATTTGTAGTGATAATTTTTTTCTCACCTTCTCCAAAGTTTTTTTGGGTCAGTATGGTCTGTCTGAGTCAGTTTGTTTTGGTCTAGTCTAGTCTATTGTCAACATTTACAAAAGTTTGTAATGAGTCTTAAAAATTGTCTTCCATAAGTCACAACCAGGTCAAAAAAGCCAGTCTCTTCTATGAAAATCTTGGCTTCCCAGCAGCAAAGTTGCAGGTTTAAGTGTCATTGCCTTCATTGAACTTTTGAACATCCAATAGTGAATTGTCGCTACCAGAAGTTCTACATTAGGGTTAAAAGGGTAATTAAAGGTTATAGTCATTTTGTTGTATGAATGCCAAGTAAACCATGCGAACCTTAGTTGATGATTTGTTTAAAAGGTTATCATATGGTTGTACTTCCCAAATCTGATAGTTATGTGCCCTACCAGATCATAATTAACCATTTTTCATGTCATTTCCCAATTTTTTTAGCCCACCACCTAGTCACTGAAATCATTGCACATTCCTAATGTGACCTCGCTACATGTTGGTTGTGTTATTTAAAAATAATGAATCATGATTGTTTGTTTCTCACCTAAATTATAACCCTCTTCATTCTAATTGTCATCATAACATGATAGAGCTTTTATCTTGTAGGAAATCGGTAAAGGAGGAAATGTCATACGCGTTGAACCGGAGAGTGTCGAGCTATTTGAAGCTCACCCTGAGTTTCCTCTCAAATTTAATCAGGCTGGTCGTTTTTTCTAGGTGAGAAACTTTGAGGATGCGATCAGGAGGTCTCTAGAGTGTTTGTATAAAGGTTCAATGGCCACAAGGTGAAATTGGGAGATTTGACTTTGCAGGTTTCAGAAACATCTATTGTAGATGCTTCCTATCTACACACAAATGGACAAAAGTGGTTTAAAAACCAAACCATCAACAATAAAAAAATTAACCAGTTCTTAAAGTTAGAGCATCAAAACCTTGACTGGAGTAAAGGTATTCCAAGGAGTTGGATCAAGGATGAATGGGGTGAACCATTGAAGATGGTTCAAAGGTACATCACCTTTTAAGGTAGATACACCATTACCTTGATGTACCATATGATATTTTTATTGCATTTTATAGGAAAAAGGAGAATGATTCTTCCATTTTTCTTGCTAAAGAGCTTAACAAAAATGTTAGCTAGAGTTCCAGATCATCCTAAAAACACCAAACATAGTGTTATCCACCAGAGTTTAATCAATTTATTAATTATAGAGGAGTTGAACAAAACACAAAGAAATTGGAAACATTTCTTGGCTAGTTTTAAAGTAGAAATTCACGAGCCTCTGGAAACATAAGCATACAACCCTGTTGAAAGGATTTAGATTGTCAAAAAACCTAGAGGTATGGTTATTGCGTACTCCTTTGGAGAACATGGGATAAAAGTGTTTACAAGGATGACTAGGAGTGTTGCAAGAAAGATTTCCATTGAAGAAAAGAGCAATTCAAAAGATGCAGTAGAATCTGTTTTAGAGAAGAGAATTTCATCTCCTATGGTTAGCAAGGTTTATAACAGGAAAAAGAGAAGGATAGCTACTATTGATTCAATAAATACATAGCCAATCACTGAGAAACCTTCTAGTGGAACAAGAGTTAAAAAATGATCTAGGAAATCCTCTCAAAAAGCTAAATAGAAAGCACTAGAGGAGCATGTGTCTAGAAGAGAACACACTCGTTTGACCAATAAGTTGAGATTAAATGAAAAATAAATTGTAGACCATTCTTTAAAGAACACAGTACTCACCATAGAGGATGATGCAGTGGGATCCTCACTAGAGAATGAGGAAAGACAAAGAGAGATAGAGCTCCCTAAGCCTATTCCAGATAGGCTAAAGAACAAGAAGAATAAGAGATCAAAGAAGACAGAGCAAAGAACTCTTCAACCTAAATAACTCAATTACACCTTGGAGTTGGGAGATTTGGAACCTCAAAGTTCCATGCCAATTGAAGAAAATGTACATGATGCACCTGAAATAGCTACAGAAGAATATGTGGTTTCATCTCAACCAAGTCAGGGTAAAAATATCTTAAACTTACCATATTCAGAGAGTGAAGATTTTGAGCCAGAAAAGGATGACCATAACAAGGAGGTGCCAGTGTAGGAACCAGTCACAACAACACATCCAAGACAAAAAGGGGACAAGAAGATAGAGAAGCTTTAGAAAAATTTGAACAAGTTTAAGAGCTTGATCAAGCACCTCAGACATGAGAATTCTATGTTTGATCCATATTATTTTCAGCACAAAATGAGAGTGGAGATATAATAAAGAAATGTATAGATATATTAGATATCCAATAATATAGTAGAGGTATATTGGAGATATAACCATAAACAAAGAGATACAGTAATACACAATTTCTATTAATGAGAGAAATGTATAAAACTATAGAAACACAGAGTGAAAGACTCGCTAGAATGGTGGCAGCTTATCGCTGAGAATAGATGTGATGACTACTCACATTTGCATGAAGATGATTATTACAATGAGGCTCCAAAGACATTTTTAACATAAACAAAATCCAAAACCCTAACCCCAGAATATGAAAAGCCAATAGTTTTGTGGACCCTATTTTGGGTAGTTTGGTGTATCAACTTCTCGAGGGTATAACTTTGGCATACAATCTCCATTTGCGGCACATGATAGCTCGTTGGAAAGGTATCAATGAGGCGATTCATTTTGGGGGATCAATAAAATCATTTTTGTATTTTTTATGTGCATGATCATGAAAAAACTTCATTTAGGCTTTGAAAATGGCCCCGAAAGTTTAGGAACCGAAAAAATGCTAAAAATAGTAAATTACCAGAAGATAGTTTTGAGCCAGTTGGAATAGGTGGGTGGCCACTGATATCCACCCGGATCAATGTTGAAAAATCATAGTAAAAGGGTCATGAAAAAGAAGGAAAAATTGGTTATCAAACATAATAAGCTATGTACTTGGGCTCATAAGATATACCAAAATAATGGTAAGTTATTTAGACAAGGTAGGAAATTGAAAAGAAAGTGGCTATAGGAGAAACTCAAGAACCAAGACAGGGAAAATATCAAATTACTTGCAGAAGCTATTCAACATGTTCTATAATTTGGAGTACATAGGCTTCAAATCGTAAGTACCAAATGCTATCAATAGATCTCATCAATAAAATAGAGTAATTTTGGAAAAGGACGTGTCTCTAGTAGATGGTTCAAAATTTTGAAGACCGAACTTCCGGTAGAGACTTCTACAAGAAGATTTAAAAGCACTACTAGAACTTCTGAGAATGACAATGTTTCATTATTTTGTGAATTATGAATATGGAACGTATCTAGAAAGTTGTTGATTCTATTGAAAACCCTCAATTATGTGTTTATATACCTTCTAATGTATGTTATGTGCCATAGATGAGATCAATATCTAAGAAAGGATGTAGTCAAAGGAAAGGCTTAGAAAGTGGATATGGAATTGAAAATCGGATTTCATGCTCCAAATCAGTAAATCTGATTGTGATATCTATAGATATTGTTTTGTTCCTAAGATTAGGTTTTGATCCAATAATTTTGGATCTTAGATACATTTTTGAATCAATTTTGTATCTATAAAGGACAAAATGAAAACTAAAGAGAGAGTTGAGTTTTGGGTTTAGAAAATTGGTTGTAAGGATATTTTTTATGCATACCTATAGACTTAATGCATATGTTTTATTATTGAATAAATCTTGTGAGTTCAATATCAGATTGTATCTCTTTTGTTCACATCATTTTTATTTATTATTTGTATGAGATGATTGTTGATGTAGAATACATTAATGGTCTATGAATTATATATTCTTGAACAATAAATCCTTACTGTGATTTCCTATATTTCCTATTTTTCATTCAAGCATTTCAGTTCATAATTGGAAAGCTTTTCTGGTTATAAAATATTTAATCTTGTGAATGTGTTAATTGAACATCTTGTGAGATTTATATATTTACATATGTGCCTCTAATTTATTCCCTCTTTCACTTATTTGATCCAAAGTGTCTAAATATTGATTTCATTTTTTTTCAATCCATGAGATATACTACATGATTCTGAGAAGTTTCCCTTGATTTTGATATCCCAATCCTAGTTACCTGATCCACCAACCAAAACACAAACTATTATCTTTTAAGGTGCCTAGGATTTACTCTATTGCAGTCAAGAGTAAACTCTAGGAGCTAACATATTTTTGGCATTGTTGTCAAGTAGTAGAGGAACAAACTATCTTCCCTGGGCTTATAACAACGAATAGATCTTATTCTTGATGGTGAACAAGAATCAATCATCGAATATTGGTTGCATATCATTCACATGGAGTCTCCAAGATAAAAAACTCCACTAGAGGATGAACCCTGTTGAAAAAAAAATGAAAAGACAGTATGGAAAGACCAGGTATCAAGTCGTGAGTTTTTTCCAAGAAATTATATTATTTTTCATCATTTCTTTCCGATATTTTCCTTTACATGTGAAAATAATTATCCTTTTCTTTGTATACTCAGATGATTATAAGCCTAAAATTGTATATCCATCTTTGATAAAATAACATTTTACTTCTTGCATTATTGATCTTGATCTGATTCCTTCAGTTGAACTTACTGATGAAAATGATGTCCATTTTCCAATCCCTCCAGAACATGATCAGTCTTGTAAACTTGTTGATTCTAAAGCTAATTTACCATCTCGTGTAATCATTGTTCCCCCATGTAATAAGCTCACTAAAGTTCAGTCCAATATTAGTTAAGGTTATAAACCTCTGAATTTACCATCCATCCTTCATGATTATCCTCCCAAGTTTTTCGAGTAGCTTCCTAATTTTAATGGACAAGACCATGATACAAGAGAGATTCACATGGAAGATTTTGAAATGTTTACAAATATTCTTGAAATCATGAATGAGAATGTGTTTATGAGAGCATTTTTCCAGTTGTTACATGGAGAAGCTAGGATATAGTTTAGAAATTTAGACATTGACTCAATAGGTTCTTGGGTGGATTTTTGTGATGTTTTTTTGAGGTATTGGGGTGAAAGGAAGTCTTTTGATTAGTACCTTTATGAATTCTATGCCATGAAGAGAAGGAAGGATGAAACTGTTACCAAGTTAAATAGGATATTCCATAGCTTTTATGTCAGTATTCCTAAAGACATTCATCCTTCTGAAACTGCTCCCAGATTGTTTTGCATAGTGTCCCATCATCCTGACATAGCATTTTATCTCAAAGAGAGGATGTCTTTGACTTTACAACATATTTTTATTGATGTTGCAGAAATAGAGGACAATCTTTGGGCTTGTGGAAAAATACAAAATCATATTTGAGGATGAATATTTAGACGCAGAAAAGTGGGAGAAGGATTATGAACAACATAAATCAGATCAAGGTTTTCACTTGTTTCAATATGTTGATTCATAATCTTCATATTTTTGTTTCTCTCCATATCTTGAAACTAGTGACTCATATTTTTCTATTGTTAGGGATGTAGAAAATGCATATGCTCTTGATTCACAACTACAAGATGTTTTTCTATATATAGTGGACATTTTTTCTAATTATGAGAAGAAGGATGATTATTCTATGAGTTTCCTTGGATAATTTCATGAAGATGATTTTGTAGAAGGCTATTATCATTCTATTGAAATGGAAGTTGTTGTTCCAGAAGATCCCGCTACTGATATGAATTATCAAAAAACTTTAGTTGTTTATAATGACATTCAATATTTTATGGCTTCAAATTCTTGCCAAAATGTGTTATTAGAAGAAGAGCATCAACAATTTGAAGGAAGTTTTTGCAGCTGTTCATTTAAACCTAGAAATTTTCAAGCAAATAGTGAAAATCAGATTTATGAAGTTTAGTATTCAAAGAGTATGTTCCTTCCTTCTGATAATTTTATTTATTTGAGTTTTTACAATGAGTTTTATGCACGAATAGGAGTTCATTTAAACCTGAAATTTTTCAATCAGATAATGAAAATCAGATTTATGAAGTTTAGTATTCAAAGAGTATGTTACTTCCTTTTAATAATTTTATTTATTTGATTTTTTACAATGAGTTTTATGCACAAACAGAATGTCAACAAATTCAAAAAGATCTTGCTACACCTGACTATTATGAAGCTTATGAAATTCAAGAAATGTTTCAAAGGGAACTAGAAGATAATTGTTTTCCAAAGGAAGCAGAGTTCATACCAAAGCAATTATGTATTTTGAATCAGAAATTTGTTTTCATGATCTTGAAGATCCATTAGTTGCTTGGATGGAGTCCACTTTTTCAGAGCTTGCAAATGTTGAATCTTTTGGTATGCTACTAATTTGCAGCAGTAAATATAAAATTCTCATGGAAATTTTGTTGTGAATATAATATTCTTTTCATACTTTCTCAAATATCCACATACGAGATAATCATTTCATCTGTCAAATTCTTGCTTGGCTGCATTGGAAGTTTTCTTATACATGATCAAGTTGGATTCAACTGATTAGAGTAGGAGGTGTGATGAATAAGCTCACTATCCAAGCATTTGGTTTTCATCTTGATTTGGTGTGCAGTATATTAGATGAATAATGACTCCATAGCCCAATGGAGAACCACTCATGTAGATTCAAGTTATTTTCTTTTCTGATTTATGGTTTGGTTTTCAGTTTCTTTCAGCTAGCAGGAGAAGTTTGGGTTTGCAAAAATGGTTTCAGAGAAATTTATAGGAACATGAGTGGATAAGGCATTTGAGTCTATAGTTCTTGGAGCCTCGTAGGAAGGACTACATCCCTAGTTGGATCCAAGTGTTAGCACCTAATTTGCAGTGATAATTTTTTTTCACCTTCTCCAAAGTTTTATTGGGTCATTATGGTCTGTCCGAGTCAGTTTGTTTTGGTATGGTCTAGTCTATTGTCAACATTTACAGAAGTTTGTAATGATTCTTAAAAGGTGTCTTCCACGAGTCACAATCAAGTAAAAAAAGACAGTATGTTCTATGAAAATCTTAGCTTCCCAACAACAGAGTTGCAAGTTTAAGTTTCATTACCTTTGTTGAAGTTTTGAACATATGGTAGTGAATTGTTGCTACTAGAAGTTCTAAATTAGGGTTAAAAGGGTAATTAAAGGTTATAGTCATTTTTATGTATGAATGCCAAGTAAGCCATCTGAACTTTAGTTGATGATTTGTTTAAAAGGTTATCATATGGTTTTACTTCCCAAATCTGATAGTTATGTGCCCTATCAAATCATAATTAACTGTTTTTCATGTCATTTCCCAAGTTTGTTAGCCCGTCGCCTAGTCATTGAAATGATTTTGCATTCTAGACGTGACCTTGCTACATGTTGGTATTTTTATTTAAAAATAATGAATCATGGATGTTTTCTTCTCACCTAAATTGTAACCCCGTTGATTCTAATTATCATCATAGAATGACAGAATTTTTAGCTTATAGGAAATGAGCAAAGGAGGAAATGTCATACGTGTTGAACCAGAGGGTTTAGATCTGTTGGAATCTTAACCTGAGTTTGATTTCAAATTTAAATAGGTCAGTTGGATTTTTCTATGTGAGAAGCTTCAAGGATGTGATAAGGAGGTCTCTAAAGAGTTTGCAGAAAGGTTTAATGGCCAGAAGGTGAAATTGGAAGATTTGACTATGGAGGTTTCATAAACATCTATTGTAGATGCTTCTAGTTTACCCATAGATGGAGAAAATTGGTTTAAAAATAAAACCGTCAACAATAAAAAAAAATTAAACAATTTTAAAGCCAGAGCATCAAAACCTTGACTAGATTAAAGGTGTTCCAAGGAGTTGGATCAAGGATGAATGGGGAAAAACATTGAAGATGGTTCATAGGTACATCACCTGTGAAGGTAGATACACCATTACCCTAAGCACCATATGATATTTTTATTTCATTTTATAGGAAAAAAGAGAATAAGTCTTCCATTTTTCTTGCTAAAGAGCTTAACAAAAATTTCAGCTAGAGTTCAAGCTCATCCTAAAAAAAACAAACATAGTGTTACCCACCAGGGTTTAATCAAATTATTAATTATGGAGGAGTTGAAAAAACACAAAGAACTTGGAAACATTTCTTGGCTCGTTTTAAAGAAGAAATTCATGATCTTCAAGAAACATAAGCAAATAACCCCATTGAAAGGATTGAAATTCTCAAAAAACCTAGAGGTGTGATTATTGGGTCTTCCTCTGTAGAACAGGAGATAAAAGTGTTTACAAGGATGACTAGGAGTGCTACAAGAAATATTTCCTTTGAAGAAAAGAACACATCAAAATATGCGGTAGAATCCATTTTAAAGTAGAGAAGTTCCTCACATGAAGTTAGGAGGGATTATAAAAAAACAAAAGAAGGATAGTTACTGTTGATTCAATAAATGTAGAGAAATGCATTAAGAAACATTATAGTAGCACAAAATTTAAAAAGGGATCTAGAAAATCCTCTCATAAATTTAAACACAAAGCACCAGAGGAGCATGTGTCTAGAAGACCACACACTTGTTTGACCAATAAGTTGAGATTAAATGAAAAATCGATTGTAGACCCTTATTTAAAGAACACAGTCCTCACCATAAAGGATGATAAAGAGGGATACTTGCCAGAGAATGAGGAAAGACAAAGAGAGACATATCTCCCTAAGCCTGTTCCAGACAAGCTAAAGAAGAAGAATAATAAGAGATCAAAGAATATAGAGCAAAGAACTCCTCAACTTGAAGAACTCAATCAATCCTTGGAGTTGGGAGTTTTGGAACCTCAAATTTCCATGCCAATTGAAGAAAATGTACATGATGCACATGAAATATCTACAGAAGAATATGTGGTTTCATCTCAACCAAGTCAGGGTAAAAATATCTTAAACTTACCATATTCAAATAGTGAATATTTTGAACCAGAAAAGGATGAGGATAACAAGGAGGTGCCAACACAGAAACTAGTCACAAAAACACAACCAAGCAACAAAAGGGATAAGAAGATAGATAAGCTTTAGAAAAAGTTGAAAATTTTTGAGAGCTTGATCAAGCACCTGAGACATGAGAATGCTATGTTGAAAAATCAGAGTAAAAGGGTCATGAAAAAGAAGGAAAAAATAGTTATCAAACATTATAAGTTGTGTGTTTGGGCTCAAAAGATATAACAAAATAATGGTAAGTTGTTTAGACAAAGAAGGAAATTTAAAAGAAAGTGGCTATAGGAGAAACTCGGGAACCAAGACAGGGACAATCTCAAATAACTTGTAGAATATATTCAACATGTTCTATAAGGAGTAGTAAAAAGACTTCAAATGATAAGTACCAAATGTTATCAAGGGATTTCATCAATAGAATAGATTGATTTTGGAAAAGGACGTATCTCTAGTAGGTGGTTCAAAATTTTGAAGACTGAACTTCTGGTAGTGAATTCTACAAGAAAATGTAAAGGTGCTACCAGAACTTTTGAGAATGACAATTTTTCATTATTTTGTGAATTCTAGATATGCAGCGTATCTAGAAAGTTGTTGATTCTATTGAAAACCCTCAGTTATATGTTTATATACCTTCTAAATTATTCTATGTTCCAAATATGAGATCCAGATCTAAGATAGGATTTAGTTAAAATAAAGGATTAGAAAGTGGATCTAGAACTAAAAATAAGATTTCATGCTCCAAATTAGGAAATCCGATTATGATATCTATAGATACTATTTTGTTCCTAATATTAGGTTCTAATCCATTAATTTTGGATCTTAGATCTATTTTTGAATCAATTTTGTATCTATAAAGGAAAAAATGAAAACTGAAGATAGGGTTAAGTTTTGGGTTTAGGAAATTGGTTGTAAAGATATATTGTATGCAAACATGTAGACTTAATGCACATGTTTCATTATTGAAGAAATATTTAGAGTTTAATATCAGACTGTGTCTCTTTTGTTCACACCCTTTTTATTTCTTATTTGTATGATATGATTGTTTATGTAACATACATTAATGGTATATGGATTATATATTCTTGAACAATAAATCCTTACTATGATTGCCTATATTTCATAAGTTTCATTCAAGTATTTCAGTTTATAATGGGAAATATTTTCTGGTTATAGAATATTCAACCTTGTGAATGTATTAATTTGAACAACTTGTGAGATTGATATATTTACATATGCTCCTATCCTTTATTCCCTATTTCACTTATTTGATCCAAAATGTCTAAAGATCGATATCATTTTACTTCAATCCATGAGATGTAGTGGATAAGTATAAGAAGTTTCCCTTGATTTTGATATCCCAATCCCACTTCCCTGATCCACCAACAAAAACACAAACTATTATCTTTTGAAGTGTTTATGATTTTCTATATTGCAGTCAAGAGTAAACTCTATGAGCTAACAATATTAATGCACTTAGAAAGAATCAAACCAATATATTAAACTAACAAACACTCAACCAAAACCATCCAATTGAATACACAAGTTTGTCATGAGTATAAGAGTATGTAATTAACTTTTATCGTCATCATTATAATTGGGTTGGTTGTCATTGATGTCAACCCTTGAAGAAAGTCCGGTAGCGAATTCTGGTAGCACAAACGTTTGGGTAATGGAACCAAGTTTGTTTGATGGATAATGGTATGAGTTTTCATATATTTGCAGGTAAGACTATTCTAGATGGATATTACATGTCATGAAACTTCCGGTGGTATGTGGAACGTCACATAACTCCTCACAGTTAGAGAGTTATGGCCATGTGAAGTTGGAGAACCCTCACGAGCCATCTAGAAGCCCTAAAAGGTCAAAGTAGTCAAAGTGTTTGCAAAGAAGAAATTATTTAAATAATAAAGTGAAGTGATGAGTGTACTATAATTCAAAGAGGATCCAAAACAATTTATTTAAATAATAAAGTTAATGGAGAACTTACTAATTATGGAAAGTGGTTAAGTTAAGTGGACAAGTGG